>BLBF01000022.1:16285472-16303558 GCA_015471245.1 Laticauda colubrina | reverse complement strand
TCTCTCTCTCTCTCTCTCTCTCTCTCTCTCTCTCTCTCTCTCTCTGTTGGTCTCTTCTCTCTGAGTGCTTCTCTTTTTCTCTGTATCTCTCTATTTCTTTCTGTCACACACTCTCTCTTTCTTTCTGTCACACACTCTCTCTTTCCCCCCTCCTCTCTGTGCATCTCTCTCTCTCTCTCTCTGTGTCTCTCTGTCCATCTCTTCTCTCTGAGTGTTTCCTTCTCTTTATCTCTCTGTTTTTTTCTCTGTCACTCTCTTTTTTCTCTCTGCCTGTTGATCTCTCTCTCTCTCTCTCTCTCTCTCTCTCTCTCTCTCTCTCTCTCTCTCTCTCTCTCTCTCTCTCTCTCTCTCTCTCTCTCTCTCTGAAGATCGTTATGAGAAATGAAGTTTGCACCCAAACATCTGGCACGGAGGAGGTTTATTGATTCCAGATAGTTTCTCTGAGTGTAAAAAAAAAGAGCAAGCTACATGATCTTCTTCACATTTCCGTACCTATTGATCTGATCCTCTCTGAGGTGAGCAAAAATAGCTCTCGGAGATCTGCAGATTAACTTGAGGAAAAAGCTTTCCCCAAAGTTAAGGGAATTGATATTTGACGTGTCTCAGAGGGCAACAGCTTAAGGGGAAAAGGATAATTCCCCAGAGTTACCCTGTGGTATATATATTGGGCGGCCAATATATTTGATAGTAAACAAAATAAAATAAATTGTTGTGCTATATAGAACCTCCATAATCTCTAGCACCAGATGCTTAGCTTAGATGCCACTTTTAGTATTGTGTCCATACTTTAAGAAGAGGTTAGAGTTGGGTTTGTCAAAATTGACAATTTTAATCTATGTGGACTTCAATTCCCTGAATTCCCCATCCTAGCCAGCATGTTTTCTGGGAGTTGAACTCCATACATCTTAAAATTGACACAGTTGAGAAAATACTAGTTTAGATATATTCAAACAGGCTCAGAGAAGGGATAATCAGGGAATAGAAACTAACTCTGATGAATCACAATGGAAGGAACTGGAAAACAAGGCTGGCGTGCCCCCTAATTCTTTTAAATTTTTGCAAATCGTAATTGCTGCAATGTTGATTAAATAATTGCTCCCGTCCCTGGGATACGAACGGTATGTGGGACATTGAGTGAATTCATTTTCTCCTAGCAGGACCCGTATAACAGAATGAAATTGCAACCTTGAGCAGTGAAATTTGTCTGTAATTGTTAGTTTGGCATCCTTAATCAGTCCTACAGGTCGAAAATGCAGGAAGGATCAGAGCTGGGAAAACACATCAGCAGAGAAAGGCTGTTCTTCATCTGCAGAAATGCGGGAATTTGTTGAATGGCCCTCTCTAAAGACAACCTTTGTCTACAAAAGTGCAAATAACAAATTTAAACATGCGTGTAAGAAATGAGTTAGTTAGTGTTGTCCTTCATTTGAGAGCTAAGATTTTCCATTCCTTTTGCTGAATCTCTGTTATTCCTTTGAACCTGTCGGCTTTTAATTTAAGAACATTGTGAGAAGATTTAAAAGTTTGAAGTTTTAAACTTTAAAAACTGCCCATTTTAGAGTCATCTAATGATGATGAAAACAAGGAGAGTATCCGTGGCCAGCTGGCATGAATTCAGCTAGGAAATATGATGAAGTCCGCAAACACAAACAGACTGGATAAAGCATTTTAATACTAAAAAAAAGAATTAGATGTGCTAAAATTGGGCATTGCAGCTTAAGAAAATGGGAAAAATTAGCAGTGAATCTTACAAGAATTCCACTGCACTTCAAAATAAAATAAGATCTGATGTTCAGCTTGGTATCAAAAGTATACAAAGACTCTGAAGAACAGTTTGTATCTTTCTTTAGGACTGAAACTGTTGTGTTTCTTCATGAGCAAAACACAATGCATGTAGTAAATTTAGGTCTTAATATTCAAAGTGTTTCCTAAAAACAAACAGCATTGCAATTTATGGTCAACCACAGAGTAACAGCAGTTTTCTCTGAAAATATGCTTAAGATTAATATTGGAAAATAAATTTGGATCCATGCTTTTTTCTCTCAATAAATTTTTATTTCCTCCTGAACTTTTAGGTGAGAGCTTTTTAGGCCAACTACATAGCAATGTTTCATCTACACTGGTTCGAAAACATAAGACTTGATTCAAAACAACTTTGTATAGAAAGAAATTGGGTTTTTTAAAGTGTATCATTATTTCCTGTTCCTAGGTAACTGAATAGCAAATGAAATGTCTGCAAAAGATTGTCCTTGTCAGACCTTCTTTGCTTTGAAAAAAAAAATACTTCTTCAGTAAGGCAGTTTCTTTTGGTTGATACCAGGTCTACATCTTTCGAAAGTCCACCTTCCAAAACTCCCACCTTCCAAAACTCTTTCTTCCAAAATTCCTTCTTCCAAAACTCCATCTACAAAACTCCCATCTTTCAGAAGAATTCCCATCTTCCAAACCTTTCTTCCAAAACTCCTTCCCAAACTCCATCTACAAAACTCCTTTTTTCCAAAACTCCATCTTCTAGAACTCCCATCTTCCAAAACCAAACAGATGGAAGTATTGGAAGATGGACATCTTCCATCTTCCCAAACTGGAGACACTTCAAGGGATTGAAAAGTTCTTCACTACATCACTTGACCCTCAATGAAAGGCTATAAAATTTTTATCTTACTGTTATTTTGGCGTAAGGATAGTTGGGTGTCTGGAAGTTTCAAATGGGGAAAGGACTTTATGCTTCCTCGGCTCCTGAGGCTGCATCAGGCTTCTTCCTCTACCGGAATTTTTATGATCAACGCTGTCTTCTTTTCTTTCAAAAGTGTTTTTTTTTTTGAGAGGGGGTGTAGGTAATTGATTAGGGAAGAGCTTAATACAACAAACCAGCCTGTTCAAATGTTGGGGAAAGAGTTTTTCAGTCTGTTTTTTCCCCTCTGAATTTTGGGCCTTTTGTTCTATCAGGGAAGCCTATTATGTCTGTAATAAAATATAAAATATAATCAAGAATGACTTGTTTGGGCTTTTCGGTTGACTTTTCTTTTTCTAAAAGAACATTGCCCAAGAGGGAGTCTCTTTTTGGCTCCATCTCTGAGATTTCTGTTTTCCAGGGCCCTCATTCAGCATCACCTAAGACCACTTCACCTGTTTCTGTTGAAGTTCACAATAAAATGAACAAATGAAATGTGAAGTACCTGGAGAACTTAATGATACTTAGATTTTGCTCTGTTTTCTTGAGAGCCAGATTCAGTTCTTTCCAGTCTCTTTACTAATTGATTTTACAGCATACCATGTGATAGTTGTCTTTTCTCTCTGATGCAGGGAGATGTGACGCATGTAAAATCCTTTCCTTCTTTCTTTCCTTCCTTCGTTCCTTTCTTTCTTCTTTCCTCCCTTTCTCCTTTTTTTCTTTTTCTTCTCTCCCTCCCGTCCTTTTCTCTTTTTCCTCCTTCCCTTACTCCCTCTTCCTTTTCCCATTCTCTTTAGCCTTCCTTCCTCCCTCCCTCCTTCCTTCTCTATATTTTTCTCTTTCTCATCTTCCTTCTTCCCTCCCTCTTTCTCCTTTCTCCCACCTTCCTTTCCTTCCTTTCCTGCCCCTCTCCTTCCTTCCTTCCCTCCCTCCATGACCGTTATAATGACCATGGGGATGCTATAATGGTCATAATTTTGAAAAAGAATGATAACTCACTGTAACTTCAAATGGACACTAAATGAAGTGTTGTAAGACAAAGACAAATCTTGCATTGCTGTTCTTAGAGAATCTGTGGCTTTTTTCAAAGCTTTCTGTACCAAGATAAGAAGGGGCAAAGTTTTCTCAAACTTTATGCCAACATAATCAGGACTTCCTTTTACTCTTAAGCATGCTTGATGTCAGGAATGGTTCTTGATTTGTAAAAAATAATATTCAGGAGATATTTATGTAAATGTGGTGCGGTGGCCTAAAGGTGGAGCTCTCCCCTCACAATCAGGAGGCTGTGAGTTTGATCCTAGTTAGAGGCTAATATTTCTCTCTCTAGGTACAATGAGAATATATCTGCCGAACAAAACTCCGCTCTGGTGACAGGAAGGACACCCGGCCAGTAATACACTTGCTAGCTCCATTCAGTTGCCCAGATTCCACCCCACAAGGGATTATGAGGTCATTAAAATGACAATGTATTTATGTAAATGGATACCTATGGGTTCATCCATTATTCACAAAGACACACTTTTTTTGAGTCTTCCTGGGGAAAAAAAAATCTTATTTAAAAATCTCCCCCTTCATATCCAAGGAGATAAATCTACTGTGGTGGAAACAGCTCAGTTCTTGACATCCTCGCATCTCTGTATCACTTTCAGCTCAATAAATCTTGTTAAGGAGACTCTGTGTGATACCTGCCTGGTTTGAATCCTCAGAGCTTCATATTTTTTCCTATCCAAGCTAGATGGAATAATTTACGGACTTGCTGGCAGGCCAAAATATGCTCACTCAAATTCTATCTTGATTTACGGGTAACCGAGATTGCAAGCTCTTTCCGGATACACATCAAAAGTGGACTGAATGCTCTAAAATAAGTAACATGACAAGTCCTCGACTTCCAACTTCAGTTAGCGACTAGTTCAAAGTTGCAACGGTACTGAGAAAAGCAACTTAATGATCATTTTTTGCTCTTACGACTTTTGCAGCATCCCCACAATCACAGGATCCAAATTCAGACGCTCTGATGAGCAAAATCAATGAGGAAGCCAGATTTGCTTAACAAGCACGTTACCAAGTTCCCAACAGTCTTGATTCGCTTAACGAACCTGGCACAAAAGGTCGTAAAATGGAGCAAAATTCACTTCACGAATGTTTCACTTAACAGTTGAAATTTGGGGTTTGATTGTCATAAAACTCCCTGTGTACTGTTCCAGAAAGAAAATCCTCAATTCCTGTGAAACAAGACCAAATATATATAGAGAGAGAGATCTCTGGTCGACTTTAGAAACTCCTAGCTTGCTTTTTGTGCTCTTTGGTAGACTCAAACGTGTTGAAATTTTGGGCTCCATTGTGCTTGAACGCTGCCCGTGTTAGAAATTCACCCTTTCCCAGCTTATTTAAGGAGGCATCCCTAACTGGATTTTCTTTTCTTTTTTTTTAGAAGTTTCTTCTTTGCTTTGCTTGGCCGTTTAGCCAATGAATGAATGAGTGAATGAATAAATGAATTAATGAATTCTTTATTGGCCAAGTGTGATTAGACACACAAGGAATTTGTCTTTGGTGCAGATGCTCTCAGTGTACCTGTCATGCCCCTGGTGGAGACTGACTCTAAGGGAGAGGAGGAACAGGCGACAAGAACTGTGGCTCCGGAGGTTATGGAGGAGGCTGGGGAAGGGCAGAGGCTGGTTGGGCAGTCAGAGGAGGACCCAGGCCCATCCCCTCTCCATCCTAGGGCATGTAGGGAGAAGAGAATAAGGGAGAGACCTGGTCTACTCGGAAGGAGAGGGCCTGGATCCTCTTCATGGGCTGCAGCTGTGACAACTGAATAAGAGGACAGACCAGCGTACAGGCCAGTGCTGAAAACAAATATCTCTAGTCTGTCATTCCTCTGTGAGTTTGGCGTCCTTCCCAGTGTGTGTTATCTGTGGACATCCACCAGCCCTTATCTTGCCTGGTTTGTGTTGTTTTTTGCTCTTTAAAATGTAAATGGCATTCCCTCCTTCTTGTAACTGCTTGTGAGGGAGGTTTTTTTGTCTCCAGTCAAGGATATTCAGAGCTTGGAAACAAAGTGAAGGAATAAAAGGGGATTCACCTGTTTTTTTGTGACTGTGTTTATTTTGTATCCCACCCTGGGTCATCACAGTACCTAAAAAGAAAAGATACATTCGTCCAGAATCATAAGATCCAACACTTAATGATAGTCATAGGATACAAATAAGCAATCAAATCATACTAGGAAACAGTCAATATAAATCGTAAGGACACACAGTCATACAGTCACAAGTGGGAGGGGATGGGTGATAGGAATGATGAGAAGGTTAATAGTGATAGTAATGCAGACTTAATAAATAGTTGGAATGATCGCATTTCCAAATGTAGTTTATGGTTGGTTTCGAACCACTGTTAGACATTTGGCTTTTGTGTGTTAAAAATGTCTTTGGGAAGGTGGTTGTGCAGTTAGGTTTGGTGTTGCTAGCATAGTTTTTCTGTAGAACAAATACTGGGTGAAGAATTTTACATTTACTTGCACATCTCAAGAAGAGAAAAATGTGGTGTTTGCTTGACAGCTTGAAAGACAGATGCACCATACATTCATTGTGGATGAAGATTTTAGCTCTCTTCCCTAAAAAGGTTTCCAGTTTCACATTCTATCCAGCATCAACACGCGCACAATATGATACATGAGATGGGTTTCAGGTGCGTGACGAATAAAGCCACAGTTAATGAAGCTTACCTTTCTGTATAACGTCCATATTTGAATGCACCTGGATTGAATGCATCTAGTTTTGGTCACCACAACATAAAAAAAAGATGTTGAGACTCTGGAAAGATTGCAGAGAAGAGCAACCAGGATGATTAGGGGATGGTTGGAGGATAAAACATACAATGAATGGTTGCAGGAACTGGGCACGGATAGTCTAGAGAAGAAAAGGACCAGGGGAGACAGGAGAGCAGTCTTCCAATATTTGAGGGGCTGCCACAGAGAGGAGGGGGTCAGATTATTTTCCAACCTGAAGGCCAGACAAGGAATAATGGATGGAAACTGATCAAGGAGAGATTCAACCTGGAAATAAGGAGAAACTTTCTGACAGCGAGAACAATCAACCCATGGAGCAACTTGACACTTGAAGTTGTGGGTGCTTCATCACTGGAGGCTTTTAAGAAGAGACTGGAATGGACAGCCAGTTATCTGAAAGATGTATGGTCTCCTGCTTGAGCAGAGGGTTGGACTAGAAGACCTCCAAAGTCCCTTCCAGTTCTATTATTCTGTTCTGTTCTAAACCATGGTATCTTCTGATTTACTTGCTTCTGTGAAGTCTTCAAACAATGCCACATCATCATGGATACAGGTTGAATTAATGATATGAAAGAGTAAAGTATATAAGCAACGTGTATGTGTGTGTGTGTTTAAGATGGTTTGCTTGAGTTGTTTGGAAAGAGGAAACATGGGTTGGATTCTAGTTTACAGATTACTCAAGGCTTGATGTCAAAACTACATTGACCTCTTGTTTTAATATGGCCATCTCTTTCTTGATTTAACGGGCATTTGGGGTTTTGGTCCATACTTACGCTGTGTTTTTTCTAAAAGTCATAAGCAGGACTCTCGTTACAAAGAGACAGATACTAAATGAAGACCAACCTGGAAAAGAGGCATATTTATATCTCTGCTTTTTAAGGTTAAGGGACGCAGTGGCTAAGATGCTGAGCCTGTCGATCAGAAAAGTTGGCAGTTCGAATCCCTAGTGCCACGCAATGGAGTGAGCTCCCGTTCCTTGTCCCAGCTTCTGCCAACTTAGCAGTTCGAAAGCACATAAAAAAAATGCAAGTAGAAAAATAGGGACCACTTTGGTGGGAAAGGAACAGTGTTCCATGCCCTTCGAAGGCATTTAGTCATGCCGGCCACATGACCATGGAGACGTCTTCGGACAGCGCTGGCTCGTCTTTGGCTTTGTAACAAGAGATGAGCAGCGCTCCCGAGAGACAGGAACAACCAGCCCCTATACGCAGGAAGAACCTTTACCTTTACCTTTTTAAGGTTGAAGCAATTAAATCTTGGCTGGTGAACTTGAACCGTTTAGCAGTTGTGTTGAGTGGTTTGAAATGCTGGAACTGAGGAACATGTAATCCATGTGTTGAGGGGTCCTTGATGCTGAGCTTGATTGTTTTCTTGCAGACATTTCATTATCCAAACTAGGCAACATCACCAGTGCTACTAGGAGAAGGGATTTGCTCATATTCTAGTGGAATTCTAGTAGCCACTAGACTATAAACAGAGCAAACCCCACTCCTTTCTAGCTCTGATGATGTTCCCGAGTTGGGTCATGAAACATCTGCAAGAAAGCTACCAAGCTCAGAAAGCACCAAGGACCCCACAGCCTCCTCCTCCTCCTCCTCCTCCTCCTCCTCCTCCTCCTCCTCATCTCCTCCTCCTCCTCCTCCTCCTCCTCCTCCTTTCTCCACTCCCTTCAAAAACTGATGATGTTCCCCAGTTGAGTAATGAAACACCTGCAAGAAAACAACCAAACCCCGAGCCCACCAAGGACCCCTCATTTCATCCCTGAGCTGCAAACTTCTCCTTTATTGAATCCATGAATTGTTTTAAGGTAGGAGATTGCTATTAGATACAGGGGTCCTGGACTAATATTCCCATAATCTCCAGCTAAGGATAGTGAGATATGTAGTCCAGACATCCATGGAATTCCTCTTGACTTCTTCTAACGTTTAAAAAATGTGAGGCATGCAACATTGCATGTATCCTTTTAAAACATAAAATGTACCCCTTGCACAAATCAGGAAACACCCCACTGGCAATTTTTTTTTTGCTGTTGCAGTTGGAAAAAAAAGGTCAGAGAAGGAAGAGAGGCCATAATTAATCACATATTTCTTCCATTCCCGGACCAAAACCTGTGTATATTTATTGCGCTCTCTGTTAACTCTGCCCTTATTTGTATTAAACCTAAATTTAAACAGTAATTACCTAGCTGTTTTCATCTAAAGAAAGACAATGTGTTGAAACCTGCTTTTCCCTTTTTCAGACTAACCTTTTCCTTTCAGCATTTGGATTTGAATCATTTTGGCAGAAAATGCAGAAAAATTGTTTGACTTCAGCGAAAGAAAGAGTTTTAAATGACTTATTTTTCAAGGAAAACAGATGTTTCATTCGTGTTTTTGAAAGAGAAACACCCCAAATGCAGAACAAATGTTTTCTATCCAGTTCCTGATTGCAAAATCTTAAAAACTTTTTTTCTTGCATTTTATATGTATATACATGAGAATTATGACACACTGTGGATAAATAACCATGTTTAACAATCCATCCTCATTTGTAAACCTGGCTCGCAAAATATAACTTTGTTATTTGTTTCCCTTTAATGCATTCAGATGGAGTATTTGTAGTTCAGTGTTTTCCTTTGGTTTCAAAACTTCCACCCTTCCACAAAACATTTACGTATTTTGGATTGTCTAAAAAGCTTCATGCTCCATTGGTAGTTTTTCCATTTCCTTGGCCAGTTCACATTTCTGAAGATGCTAACAACGGTGAAAGAAGTCTAGTAAGAAAAAAAAGACCAGCTAGGAAGGTATGAAGATACCTGGTTTGGGCAGGGGAGTGACTAGAAGATCTCTGAAATCCTTTCCAGCCACGTAGTTATGAGTCTCACTTTGGAAACAAGTATTACAGAATAGCAGAGTTGAAGGGACCTTTGAGATCTTCTAATCCAACCCTTTGCTTAGGCAGGAGGTAACCCTATAGCATTTCAGACAAATGATTGTCCAATCTGTTCTTAAAAGCCTCCAGTAATGGAGCACATACAACTTCTGGTGGCAAATTGTTCCACTGGCTAGTTCTATCAGGAAATGTCTCCTTAATTCCAGGTTGCTTCTCTCCTTGACCAGTTCCCATCTGTTGCTTCTGCTTTCAGAAAATAGCTTGACTTCCTCTTCTTTGTGACAGCCCCTCAAATATCATGGATAACATCATATCCCCCCTGGTCCTTCTTTTCATAAAACAAGATGTACCAAATTCCTGTAACTGTTCTTCGTCCTCTAATCTTTGTTGCTCTTCTCTGCACTCTTTCCAGAGTCTCAACATATTTTTTTAATATTGTGGTGACCAAAACTGGATGCAGCATTCCAAGTGTGGTCTTACTAAGGCTTTATAAAGCTGTACTAGAATTAAAAGAGGCTTGCTCCTGGGGAGGAAAGTTATGGCAAATCTAGACAGCACACTAAAAAGCAGAGACATCCAAAGTGCATAGAGTCAAGGCTGTGGTTTTCCCAGTTGCAATGTCTGGCTGTGAAAGTTGGACCATATGGAAGGCTGAGCACCAAAGAATGGAGGCCTTTGAACTCAGGTGCTGGAGGAAAAGATTCCTGCGAGTCCCTTGGACTGCAAGGCCATCCAACTGGTCAGTCCTAGAGGAGATCAACCCTAACTGTTCTTCAGAAGGCCAGATCCTGAAGAGGAAACTCAAAGAGTTTGGCTATTTCATGAGAAGGAAGAAGGACTCACTGGAGAAGAGCCGAATGCTGGGAAAGATTGAAGGCAAAATAAGACAAAGGGGACGGCAGAGAAGGGGGAGGCTGGATGGAGTCCCTGAAGCACTCAGCATGAGCTTAAATGGACTCCAGTAGATGGTAGAGGAAGGCCTGGAGGAACGTTGTCCATGGGGTCGCAAACAGTCGGACATGACTTCTCAACTAACAACAACAACAACTAGAACTTCACACAATCTTGAGTTTATCCCTCTGCTAAAGCAACCTAGGATTGCGTTGACTTTTTGGGCTGCTGGGTGTTTTGCTGTCCAAATTTTTTTTGCACCTCCACTGGTGCTGACAATTGCGACTTCTCAGAAAAAAACAGAAATTCTTGGAGAGGCAAAGGACGCAAAGAGAGAGGATCAGATTTCAACTTCAATCTCATCAAGCCAGGATCTCTCTCTCTCTCTTTGTCCTCAGCCTGGGTAACAATGGCCTGGGCATCCTATTTGCTGTGCTCTAGCCTATCAGCATCCATGTTGCTGGTCCTTAATGACATCATAAAAAGGGCCCTGGGAAATTATGCATGGACTTTTTTTTCTTCTCCCTCCTGCTAGCCCTCCATATGATAGCTTAACCTGGAAGGCCAGGAAAATCAAAAGGCTGGAAGATCAAAAGGAGAACGAGAGGGAAGAAGGGTAAAATCAGACTCAAAAGAAAAAAGAGACCACCTGGAGAAGGGCCACAGAGTAGCAAAACAACTCAAAACCAGTCACAAGCCAGGCAGTGCAGGAAGACCCCAAGCCGGAGTAGACTATGTCTGACAATCAATGTGATACAGACAGCTTTGAAGATCTTGAACCAGAGCCGTCTTGTAAGAGAAGACAGAGGAAGCCGAAAACTTCCCGTTCTTGTCGGGCAGGATTGATATTCCCAGTCAGCCGGATTGACCGATTCCTTCGGAAAGGAGATTACACCGAGCGCATCGGCTCAGGAGCTTCTGTCTACATGGCCGCCGTGCTTCAGTACCTGACCTATGACCTGGTGGACATTGCGGGGAACATCGCTATGGGAGCCGGTCGGCGTCGAATTGCTCCTGGCCATTTGCACCAAGCGGTCGGAGAAGATTCAGAACTCCAGGCCCTGTTTGGAGGGGTCCTGACTCAGGAGAAGACCTGTCCGAGGAAGGCTCCCGTTTCCTCCTCCCGAAAGGGGAAGAAATGCAGCAAGGGCCTACGAGCTCCAAATGCCATAGTTGCATAAACGAAGGTGGTGCCATTTATCCAGACGTGGGGTGAAATCTTTTTAATATCTCAACAGGGTGCAGGAATAAACACGGCTCTGAAGATGGGCTCCTGGTGGTGTGAAGGTCTTTTCTTTATGCACAGGGTGAATTGGGATTGAATGTACCAAGAAGTTGCCTCTTGTTATGTGTTTTACTTTGGGTCGGAGACCTTGGTACTTTCTTGAGCTTGTTCTTGTAGACTAAGGGTCTTCAAACTTGGCAGATTTAAGACTTGTGGACTTCAACTCCCAGAATTCCCAAGTTAACATGACTGGAGGAGGAATTCTGGGAGTTGAAGTCCAAAAGTCTTAAAGCTACCAAGTTTGAAGGCCCTTGTTGTAGACATTTCATGACGCAACTCGGTCACATCATCAGTGTTAGGAAGGAGGAGGAGGACTGTGGTGATTTCTGAGCTTGGTGGTCTTCTCAATAACATCATCAATATGAGATGGCACTAGGATTATATAAACAGAGAGCAATTCCTCTCCCTCCTAGCACTGAAGATGTGACTCAGTTGGGTCATGAAACATTTTCAAGAAAAGCACCAAGGCCAGAGAGTACCAAGGACCCTGTGAGATTTTCTTTTTCCCCTTCTCCTTCTCCTTCACTCCTCAAACCCCACTTCCTTGTAGTACTGACAACATTCCCTAGTTGGGTAATGAAATGTCTGCAAAAAACCATCAAGCTCAGAGAACACCAAGAACCCTACATTCCTCCTCTTCCTCCTTCTTTTTCTCCTCCTCCTTGCAAACAACCCTCCCTTGTAGCACTGATGATGTTTCCCAGTTGGGTCATGAAACATCTTCAAGAAAACAACCACCAAGGACCCTCAGTTCAACCCTGAGCTACAAAGAATGGCAATGTTTGAAGGACCAACTACTGGATGATTTTTCCATTCCTTAACACAACACAAGATCCAGAAATCCATTTTTCAAGAGTTGAATCATGACTGAAGTCCTTTCCTCATCTGTTGTTCTTTCCCACTTCCATGGTGAATTGTGCATAGCAATAATAAGCACCAAGAAGATTTAAGACAAAGTTGCTCCTTAGCGAGTTTTGAGTTAGAAGTTAAAACTGAAGAATCTTTTAGGACGAGAAGCAAAACACTTTTGGGACAACCAATCACCTGAATGATGAAGTATCTCCCTAGACATTTAGAAACTCAATACTTTCTCTTAGTATGCCGGCTTCATTCTCGATCCAGTTATGCTCAGAATATTCTTTTCCACCATTGCTGTTCAGAATTCAGCACATCCCTTAAAACTTCTTCAGTTGTCCTGGAAAGGTGCAACCTTATTTTAACTCTCCATCCATGTCTTGTTCATCCTGGATTAAGCTGACAGGCTTTGAACCCTTGCTGCTGCTAAGACTTTAAGCCTAAGAGTGGCAGGGTGAAGGGATAGAATTAAATGGGCCACCTGTCCCGTTAATTTTTCTTCTTTGTCTTGAAATCATTTGATCGTAAAAGCCACAGTTAATATCAGGGCAAACGAGACCCGTGCAACTTTTGAATCCATCCAAAAATAAATGACATGGAAGAGCACAGTTGAGCCCAAAATTTCTGTTGCTAAGTAAGAGCATTTTCCCCCATTTTATGACTTTTCTAGCCACCATTGCTAAGCAAATCACTGCCGTGGTGAAGCTAGTAACCCGGTTGTTAAGTGAATCTGGCTTTCCCCGTTGGCTTTGCTCATCAGAAGATTGCAAAAGGGGATCACGCCAGGGGTGGGATTCAAATTTTGTAACAACCACTTCTGTGGGTGTGGCTAGGTGGGTGTGGCCATGTGACTGGGTGGGTGTGGCCTTTTTTTCAGCAACCTCTCCCCCCCCTTTTTTTGCCTCCTGGACCTCAGAGAAGCCTTCTGGGGGGTGTTTTTGCTCCCAAAAGGCTTTTCTGGGGTTCAGGAAGGCAAAAAATAGAATGTAGAAGGGGGGCACAGCACACACACACACACACATCATTTCCCTTTTTGCCTCCTGGGCATCAGGGAGGCCTCCTGGGTGAAGCAGTAAGACAGTGAGAGGGATCCCGGCACAGCAGATCATCAGAACAGCTGATCGTCAGAAGGGGGGAAAGAAATACCTTAAGGAGTGACTGGGCGGGGGAGAAAGCAGTCAGCGATGTTGGGCATGTGCAATAAGGACTGACTGAGCAGGGAGGGGAGGGTTGGATGGAGAGGGACGGGGCCAGCCAGGGGAACAATTTGCCAGTTCACTGAACTGTGCTGAATCATAACCGGTTCTATAGAACCAGTCCGAACCGATAGAATCCCACCCCTGGATCATGCCCATGCGACACTGCGATCATTAAACATGAACCTGTTGCCAAGCATCTGAATTTTGATCACATGACCAGGGAGATGCTATTAGGATCGTAAGTGTGAAAAATGGTCATAAGTCACTTTTTCCATTGTAGCTTTGAATGGTTACTAAATGAACGTAACTCAAGGACTAACCATATAAGTAAAAGTGGTGGAAAAGCTCAGTCTTTTTGCACACGTTAGTGGGGAAGAAAAGAGAAAGGAAAGAGAGACGGAGAGAGAGAAACAGACTGAGAAAACGAGAAAGAGGGATACAGACACAGAAAGAATGAGAGAACCAGAAAGAGAGAGAATGAGAAAGAGACAGAGAGCTAGAGACAGACAGAAACAGAAAATGAGAGAACAAGAAAGACACAGAGAGGGGAGGAACGATAATGAGAAAGAGATGGAGAGAATAAGAGAATGAAAAAGACAGAGAATGAGAGAATGAGACAGACAAGAAAAGAGAATGAGAGAACGAGAAAGACAGAGAAATGGGAAATGAGAATGAGAAAGAGCCAGAGAATGAGAGAATGACGGACAGAATGAAAGAATGAGACAAACAGAAAAGAGAATTGAGAGAATAAGAAAGACAGAAAAGAGAATGAGAGAACAAGAAAGACAGACAGAGAGAGAGAGAATAAGAGAATGAGAAAGACAAAGAATGAGAGAATGAGTCAGACAGAAAAGAGAATGAGAGGACAAGAAAGACAGAGAGGGAACGAGAATGAGAAAGAGACAGAGAATGAGAGAATGAGAAAGAGACAGAGAAACAATGTAGACCAAACAGTGCAAGGAAAAAACTGAGATTCAAGGAAACGACAGTGTTCCTCTGGTTAAAACATCTGTTTCCTTCCACTGAGGAAAGATATTCTTTTATTTAACAACTTTAACATGGATGGTTTGTTCTTTGATACCCTTGAGATTTAGCTGCCATTTCACTGCTACAATTCAGAATAAAAGAAATAAAAACTTTATGGGGATTGAGGTGATGCCGTAGCTGCCTATAATGTGACCCTGTTATATGTTCCTGAATATAAAATATAATTTTGAAGCAGCAACTTGCACAGAAATATGCAGCCCGTATGAAGGAGGGTGATGGATAATGGTTTCCAGTCATACGGCAACGGTCAGATGTGCTGAAACTGCTTTGTGTCACCAACACTCTTTATTTTCCTACGGTTTAAAAGTGTATTTATTTAATACAGATAGTTCTCGACTTACAAAGGTTTGTTTAATGACAGTTCAAATTCCTAACGGCATTAAACAAGGGGACATGAAGTTTTTCACACTTACAACTGTTGTGGCATCCCCGCAATTACATGATCTAAATTCAGTCATTGGGCAACTGACCCATATTTATGATGGTCGCTGTGTCCCGGGGAGTGATGACCCAAAGGGGTGTGGCACAAAGGCATCACAGTCAGGTAATCAGTAGGAATCTCTCTATTAGCTCCAACTTTGCCCCCAAAGTCCTGGTTACCTGCTGGGCTGGAGAAAAACTCTGCTAAGAACAGCCTTTGGCTGCCGAGAATCAAGTCCAAAACATGGTCAACAAAAAATGTAACTATAAGTTCAATCAAGGCAAAATGAGCTCATTAGTCAGGCAGGGCAGGAGAAGGAATTCCAGACTTGAAAGCACGACAATAACTCAACACGGTTGGGAAGAAGCCAGGAACGCAGATAAGCAAAGTCAACACAAGATAAACTCATGTTTGTTGCCAGCACCTGCCACACTCAGCATGCATCTCTTTTAAACTCTCTTCCCAGCTGTGGCTAATGAAGGGAATCAGGGCCCTTTCCTGTCCCGTAAGCCATGCAAGCCATCCACATTGCTTCCTTCTCCGTTCCTCCCTGCGTGTCCTAGGATGAAGAGGCGGTGGGCCTGGGTCTTCCTCTGAATTCCCTCTCCCTTGTTCTACCTCTCCCCTGCTCTGCCCAGCCAGACTTTGCTTCCCCAGTTTCCTCCACAGCCAATGGAGCCACACTCCTGCTCCCTGTCAGCTGTTCATCTCCCTCCTTCTCAGACTCCGACATTCAAGGCATGACCCTGGGTCATGTGACTCCCTTTTACGACCTTCTGATGAGCAATGGGGAAGCCAGATTCGCTTAGCAACTGTGTCGCTAACATGACACGTGCAATGATTCACCAAAAAACGTGGCAAGAAAGGTCATAAAACCAGAGAGGGGGAGACTTCATGAAAGAACTGTCTTTCTTAGACATGGAAATTTGGTGCTCAGCTGTGGTTGTAAGTCGAGGACTACCTGTATGTGAACAGGTGGTAAT
Organism: Laticauda colubrina; assembly: GCA_015471245.1. Lineage (NCBI taxonomy): Eukaryota > Metazoa > Chordata > Lepidosauria > Squamata > Elapidae > Laticauda > Laticauda colubrina. Next base: position 16,287,548 of record BLBF01000022.1, on the reverse strand, counting down.
AGAAATGCACATATTTAAAACAAAATTGACCACTAAAGCAGGAAAGCACAGACCACTAAAGCACAGATATAAACAATACTTTTCATGCAAAACTAGTTGTAGGAGACAAAATTGTAAAGCAAGAGTAAATCTGGGGTGAAATTTCGGTGCTATTTTTTTTTCCAAATTTCTTCTCTGTTGCAGTTTTGTGAGTTGTGCAACAAGGGTGAGAGATTATATAAAGTTAATACCAATGTTTTGATGTATTCTTATGGTTTTATTATCGGGAACCTAAGCTTTGTAAAAATTTAGGGAGTAGGTAGGTTGCACTGAAGAGGCTAATAAATGAAAGGCACAACAGATTGTGATTTTATTTTTTCCTTTCAGTAGGAAACGTGTTCCCACAATTGTTTGAATAAAATAAAACAAAATAAGAATTTGCTTGGTCCTCTTTTCAAGAGCCCTTTGCAAAAGGAATAATAGAGAATATTTCAAACCGGAGGAAAAGATGCCATTTTCATCACCGGCAGAAACATCTCACAGAGTCAGCACATTGTTCGACTTCAATTATCTTTTAAATCGAGCATCATCCTATGACATGCACAGACACTTGTTAGGGAATGACTCATTGCCATCCAGAAATTGAATTCCTGTCGCTTAAATGTCTTTCTAAAAAAAGTATCCCAAATTGGGTGCGTTTTTTCTGGAGGCAACTGGATTTACTTGTTGTTTTTTTTCCTTTTGAAAATGTTTCACTTCTCATCCAAGAAGCTTCTTCAGCACTGACTGAATGGTGGGAAGGGAAGGATTTATACTCCTTGCAGGCAGCTGGTCATTTGCATCCATTTTAGGGAGCCATTGAGGTTACTTGAGGGTTTATCTGTTTATCTGGTTCCTATAGCCTGCAATACTGGAAATCCGTTCCTACTCCCATACCATCCGAAGGGTGTTCATCCCAAATTGTATAGCTAAAAGTCTGCAGAGATTCTCTGTCCTCCAGGTCAGAGGTGGTCCTTTTTCAGGAGGCAACTGGACTTTCCAGAGGGATTGCAGACTACAGGAGCCAGTTGCACCACTCGGATAAACCCTCCAAGTGGCCTCAATGACCATCTAAAAGGATGCGAATGACCAGCTGTTTGCAAGGAGTATAAATCCTTCTGTTCCCCACCATCCAGTCACAAATAAACTTCCAAGTGGCCTCAAGCCTCTCTAAAAGGATGCAAATGACCAGCTGTCACAAGAAATATCAATCCTTCTGTTCCCCACCATCCGCTCAGAGGTGAAGAAGCTTCTTGGATGAGAAGTGAAACATCTTCAAAAGAAAAAAAACAGAAATCCAGTTGCCTCCGGAAAAAAAAAGCACCTTGGGGATAAGCCTGACCTGGAGAACTGAGAATCTCTAAAGACTTCTAAAAAAGTAGTTTGTGGGTGGCACCCAAAGAGGCCATTTTAGATTTAACCAAAGAGTCTAAGGCGATCAGTAGATGGTGGAAAGCACACTGGATTGGGCTATAATACACAGTAAAATGGGACAAAATTCACTTAACAACTGTCTTGTTTAGCAGCAAACATTTTGGGCTCCATTGTGGTTGTAAGTTGAAGATCACCTGTACGTTGCTAATATGTTCCATCAAGACTTCGCTTTTCTAAATAGGTTGCTAATAAGTTACAGCAAGACTTAGAAAGGCAGTATGGCTCCTTCTCCATATCTGCGCTATAGTTAAAGGTTTATCCAAGCGCTCATGATGGTTCTATTAATAAGTTCCACCACAATAATAAAATCATAGGCCAGGGAACTAAATTTCTAATACTTTTCTTTGTAATAACAATTGTTGGCTGAAAATTGAAGTTAGATTGGGAGGGGGGGGGAGTATCTAAAGCTACAGGAAGGACTGCTTTTAATGAGGAACATGTTACAACCCATTCTTTTAAAGCCATGTTTTGTTTCTGGGATTTGAATAATAGGAATGAAGCTCAAGCAATTCTTCTTCTTCTTCTTCTTCTTCTTCTTCTTCTTCTTCTTCTTCTTCTTCTTCTTCTTCTTCTTCTTCTTCTTCTTCTTCTTCTTCTTCTTCTTCTTCTTCTTCTTCTATTTTG
>BLBF01000022.1:16272021-16285068 GCA_015471245.1 Laticauda colubrina | reverse complement strand
ATAATAATAATAATAATAATAATAATAATAATAATAATAATAATAATAATAATAATAATAATACGTGGTGGTGGTGAAGATGGTGATAATAATGTTGTTAATAATGAACCCAATGTGCTTTGGTGGAATGTATGGTCTTTTTAACATGCAGATAGTCCTTGACTTACAGCAGTTCATTTAGTGACCGTTCAAAGTTAAAACGTCCCTGAAAAAATGAACATTTTTCACACTTAGGACCTTTGCAGCATCCTAATGGTCAGATGATCAAAATCCAGGCACTTGGCCACTGACTCGTATATATGATGGTTGCAGCATCCCAGGGTCATGTGATTCCCCTTTGGCGACCTTCTGACAAGGGAAGCCGGGCTCACTTAACAACCGTTTTGCTGTTGTGGTTCACTGGCAGCAGGTGTGGATGGCTGAGGCCTTGGAGAGCGAGGACTCAGATGAGGGGCCTGCATGGGATGCAGGGATGGGACCAGGACCATCAGGGAGTGGATTTGTGAGATTGTGGAGGCTCTCAGCAGTGGAGATTGTGGAGGCTCACAATCCTTTGGAGATTGTGGAGGCTCTCAGCAGTGATGAAGAGGCCCCTCAGGAGCCCTTGCCCAGCACATGTGCTCAAAGGGCTGCTTGAAGGAAAGAGCAGCTGCAGCAGCACAGGTGACTCAGGAGTAAGGCTGTAAAGTGATGGCCTCTCCCTAAAGGGATAAAAGCCAGCTGAGAAACTGGAGTTCTTTGCAGGAAGCAAACAAGTTTTTGCACTTAAGCCTTGTGGACATTCGGACTCTCTTAGTTTGTGTTTGGAGACTCTTTGGGTTTGAAATACTTCTTAGTAACTTTACCTAGTCTTCTTGGCAGCTTTGCACCACTTGGCAAGGCTCGTTCTTATCAAAGACAATTAGTTTGAAACAGCCTTTTAACCAGGAAGGAACAGAATTCGTAAAGAATTATTAAAAGGTTTTGCTGTTACCTCCATTTCGTGTTTGTTTCCTTGAAACAAGGTTTGGGTCAGAACAGTCACTAACTTTAATACCCCAAGGGATTCGCTTAATAATGGTGACAAGAAAGGCCGTAAAGTAAGGCAGAACCTTGCTTAGCCAGTGTTTCACTTAGCAGCAGAAATGTCGGGCTCCATTGTAGTCGTACACTGAAGACTGCCGATAAATCTGCTTTCATGAGAAATTGTGCCTGCCATTTGCACTCGGGATTGCAGTTTTCAAAGCAGAAATTGGATATGGGGAGAAAAACCTTTGGACCTTAGGTAAAGGTAAAGGTTCCCCTCGCACATGTGTGCTAGTCGTTTCCAGCTCTAGGGGGAGAATGAGAAAGAGAAGAGATAGAGAACTAGAAAGAGACAGACAGAAACAGAGAATGAGAAAACGAGAAAGACAAGAGAAAGAGACAGAGAGATAGAGATAGGGAATAAGAATAAGAATGAACAGACAGAAAAGAGAATGAGAGAACGAGAAAGAAAGAGGAAACGAGAATGAGAAAGAGAGAATGAGAAAGAGACAGACAGAAAGAATGAGAGAATGAGACAGACAGAAAAGAGAATGAGAGAACGAGAAAGACAGGGAGAGAATGAGAAAGAGACAGAGAATGAGAGAACAAGAAAGAGACAGATATAAAAGAGAATGAGAGAACTTACACAGCCGAAGAGCCAGCGCCGTCTGAAGACTTCAATGTGGTCATGTGGCTGGCAGGACTAAACGCTTTCAAAAGTGCACAGAGCGCTGTTCCCTTCCCACCAAAGGGGTCCCTATTTTTCTACTTGCATTTTTTACATGCTTTCGAACTGCTAGGTTGGCAGAAGCTGCTGGGACAAGTAACGGGAGCTCATTCCATGACACGGTGCTGGGCATTTGAACCGTCAAACTGCCAACCTTTCTGATCGACAAGCTCAGCATCTTAGCCACTGAGTCACCATGTCCCCTTTAGACTTTAAACCCCTGAAAATGCTATGGTGGACATAATTTAAGTTATAGCCTTTTTCTCTTTTGTCTTTTCCAGATAGTAATGGTTGCAATATGTTGGTACTACCAGACGTAGCTGTAAATATGACCTGACATCCTGAAGATTGTATGCCTGGCCATCAGGTGATCTGGAAACCATGGAGCTGAAAGTTTGGGTTGATGGAGTCCAAAGGATTGTTTGCGGAGTAACGGAAGTTACAACATGTCAGGAAGTGGTTATAGCACTTGCTCAGGCTATAGGTGAGTTTACACTCCCGATATTGACAGTTGGAGGCGAGTGAGAAAAGGTTCATCTTTCATTCTGTTGGACCATTAATTCTGCCCTGACCAAACTAGGTAACATCATCCGTGTAAAGTGAACTGTACACCACCCTAATGGATGATGTTACCTAGTTGAGTAAGGAGACGTCAGTAAGAAAACCACAAAGATTATCAAGCACCCCACGCTTCAACCCTGAGTTACAAATATTTAGTGATATTTCAGATCAGGAATCAAGTGCAATAAGGATAATTGATTACACAGAGGAGTATAACAGCCTTTATAATAATAGTGCTTAGATTTATGTACCACTTCACGGTGCTTTTACAGCCCTCTCTAACAGGTTTAGAGAGTCAGCCTATTGCCCCCAACAATCTGGGTCCTCATTTTATTGATGTCGGAAGGGCGGAGTCAACCTGGAACCAGTCAGGATCAAACTCCTGGCAGCGGGCAAAGTTACATTTCAATACTGCATTCTAACCACTATGTCACCCAGAAAGAGATTGAGAAAGGGAATAAGAGAGGGAGGGAGGGAGGGAAGGAAGGAATAGCACTTCAGTGCTTTTACAGCCCTCTCTAAGAGATTTACAGAGTCAGTCTTTTGCCCCCAACAATCTGGGTCCTCATTTTATTGACGTCAGAAGGGCAGAGTCAACCTGGACCCAGTCAGGATAGAACTCTTGGCAGTGGGCAAAGTTACCTTGCAATACTGCATTCTAACTACTATGTCATCCAGAAGGAGATTAAGAAAGGGAATAAGAGAGGGAGGGAAGGAAGGACAGAAGGAAGGAGCAGAACTTCCTTCAGTGCTTTTACAGCCCTCTCTAAGTAATTTACAGAGTCAACACATTGCCCCCAACCACCTGGGTCCTCATTTTATTAACCTTGGAAGGATGGAAGGCTGAGTCAACCTTGAGTAAGTCAGGATCTAACTGCTGACAGCGAGCAAAGTTAGCCTGCAACACTGCATTCTAACCACTATGTCACCCGGAAGGAGATTGAGAAAGGGAATAAGAGAAGAAGGAAGGGAAGGGAAAGGAAAGGAAAGGAGAGGGATGGAAGAAGGAAGGAAGAAAGGAATAGCACTTATATACAGCTTCACAGTGCTTTTACAGGCCCACTCTAAGTGGTTTACAGGGTCAGCCTATTGCACCCAACAATCTGGGTCCTCATTTTATCGACCTCGGAAGGATGGAAGGCTGAGTCAGTCAACCTGATGGACATATCCCAAGAAACAGGACATCCCGTTTCCAATTAGATTTCCCTTTTTAATTGGACAACCATCCTTAAGATCATCCCCCAAGCTCAATGGGATAGATGAAATATTTTGAATTTTGAACCTTGAAAAGCCCAACTTCTAAGCCAGTAACGAATTGCACTGCGCTCAGAATTTGTGTTGTGGGAACAACTGTTTTGGATTCAACTCAGTCCCTGACTCAGGAGCTCGTAAAAGTTCTGAATTCGAAATGTTTTGTGCTCAGGATTCTTGGAACCGAGTCCAGCCTTCCCTTACATTTTAACGATCCAACATTTGAGAATTTTCAAGGCCTGGAAGATTTGAAGGTTATTTCTTGTATTCTGGACATCACTCAAGTCTCCTCTGTTCTTTCTTTTATCTTTTTATAATTATAATAATAATAGTATTTTTTTTAAAAAAGATAATACAATCATTCCATCTTCAGTTGAACAGTAGTCTCTGAAAGATGGAAACGGGCTCATTTCCGACTTTCCTGAACTTCTGGGAGGCCCATTTTTTGCCCTCCCCAAGCCTCCCTGCACGCCTTACACTTACCTGCATCCAAAACGGGCCACAGGGGGACTCCTTGGTGGGGAAAGGCAAGGAGGGGTGGGCAGGAGCAGCCAGGAGTGGGATTTGGGGATTCTCTGAATTGCACAGAATCTTAGCTAGGGGCTCTCCCGAACCCCTGCAAACCCCCAGCAGCTGTGCCGTGGTCATAAGTGTGAAACAAAAAGTCAGGGGTCTCCAAGCTTTTGGACCACAGGGACCACCAAACTCATAATTTAAAATCCCACAGACCAGAGACCCTGGGAAAATCCCCCCAAAAAGTATGTAGGAAAATCCCCCACCCCGTTTTCCTACTGATCAGTCGTTCTTTATTTGGGATCGCAGGATACCGTCTCCAGCTCCGTTCTCAGGGGGAGAGAGAGAGACTTTTGGCTTTATGCAAGGAAAGCAGCCCCCAAACTCCTCCAGAAATGAATCTTTGCTGGTGCAGCCTCTTGGAGCAGGAGGCCTTGCAAGGTCCCAAAGACTCATTTCTGGCAGAGTTTGGGTGAGAGAAAGAAAGACTTTTGCTGCTTTCCTTGCGTGCAGCCAAAAGCAGAAGAAGAAAGAAGCCGAAAGAAGCAGCCTGGTGGCCAGGCGAGGTGCATGGGGTGAGTGGGTGAGTTCTGCCCTTTCCCCCCTCCCCTCACTACCTCGTGGTATTCACAGTGAAGAATCTTGTAAGTCTGATTCTACTCGACTTCCTCCCCTTCCTCGGTGGGGTTTTTAAATATAAACCATTCATTCAATTGAAACTACTTTTTTTTTTTAAAATGTAGTTTTAATTATCAAAAACTACTTTTCCACTGCAGTAGTTTTAATGTTATGGAGTGAACGTTATGCATGCCCCATCAAGACCTTTTTGTAAATACGGCTTGTTCATTTGCAGATGTAGATTCAGGTTAAATTATCACAAACTGCTTTCCCAGTGCATTAAGTAATTTGTTGATGTTAAGAAAGTGATTGTATGTATGTGTACACACATATGTACACACACACACACACACACACACACACCTCATCCATACTCTGATCAATGTGGCGTGTTAGTTTGCAAAGTGCTGGGGCTAATGTGGTTTCCATTAAGTTATGATAAACTACTTTACCAGTTTTAGTAAATAGTTTGATCATCTAATAACTGAAAATTTGGGTCTAGTGCTCTTGTGGTGCGATTCTGCCCTCTGTTGGCTCATCCCTGTCATTGCAATGACAGTTAGTCCTTCACTTAACAACCGCAATGGAGCCCAAAATTTATGTTGCTGTGTGAGATGCGTCTTAAGTGAATTTTGCCCCATTTTACGACCTTTCTTGAGACCGTTGTGAAGTGAATCACTGCAGTTGTTAAGCTACTAAAGCCGTTCTTAAGTGAATCTGGCTTTCCCCATAGCTTTTGCTTGTCAGAAGGTCGCAAAATGACTCATTTGTGATCCTGAGACACTGCATCGGTCATAAATATGAGTCAGTTGCCAAGCATCTGAATTTTGCTCATGTAACCCTGGTTGATGCTCAACAGTCATTCAGTGTGAAAACGGTCATAAGTCACTTCTTTTCCCAGTGCCGTTGTAACTTCGGTCACAAAATGAACTGCCGTAAGTCGAGGACTACCTGTAATCAATACTCTTACAGGAAGTCCTCAAGATACAAACACAATAGCCAACACCCAAGAAGATAGGCTCAAGATCCAGATGGATCTTGACAGACTAGAACCCTGGGCCGTATCTAACAAAATGAAATTCAATGTAGGGAAAAGTAACATCCTACACTTAGGCAAGAAAAACCCAAAGAACACATATAGACTGGGTGAAACCAGGCTCAATGGCAGGAACTGGAAGAGGGATCTTGGAGTCTTAGGGGACAACCAGCTAAATAGGAGCCAGGAGCATGCAGCAGCGTCCCCAAAAGCCTATGCAATCCTAAATTGCATTAACAGAGGGATACAATCAAGATCAAGGAAGGTACTAATACCACTCTGTAAAGCCTTAGTAAGGCCACAGCTAGAGTACACCATCCAGTTTTGGTCATATTATAAAAAAGATGTTGAGACTCTGGAAAGAGTGCAGAGAAGAGCAACCAGGATGATGAGGGGACTGGAGGCTAAAACACACAATGAACGGTTGCAGGAACTGGGCCTGGCTAGTCTAGTGGAGAGAAGGACCAGGGGAGACAGGATAGCAGTCTTCCAATATAGGAGGGGCTGCTACAGGGAGGATGAGGGGGTCAAGCTATTTTGTAAAGCTCCTGTAGGCCAGACAAGGAATAATGGATGGAAACTGAATAAGGAGAGATTCAACCTGGAAATAAGGAGAAACTTTCTGACAGAACAATTAACCTGTTGAACAGAAGTTGCCTTCAGAAGTTGGGGGAGCTTCATCGCTCGAGGCTTTCAAAAAGAGACTGGACTGCCATTTGTTAGAAATGGTGTAAGGTCTCCTGCTTGGGCCCTGGGGGGGTTGGACTAGATGACCTGCAAGGTCCCTTCCAACTCTAATTATCTGTTATCTGTTACAATTGAGCCCCCAAAATTATGTTGCTAAGGGAAACATTTGTTAAGTGAGTTTTGCTTCGTTTTACGACATTTATTACCATATTTGCTAAGTGAATCACTGAGGATGTTAAATGAGTCACACAGTTGTTAAGTGAATCTGGTTTCCCCCATTGACTTTGCTTATTGGAAGATTGCAAAAAGGAATCACGAGACACATTTCCAAATTGTTTTTGTCTGCTTGACAAGTGATTCATGTTTATGACATCATAAATATGAATTGATTGTCAAGCATCCAAAAGTAAATCATGTTGCAATGGACGTAAGTGTGAAAAACAACCCTAAATCCCTTTTTTTCAGGGCTGTTGCAACTTTGAACGGTCACTAAATGAACCATCACAAGTCGAGAACTACCTGTAATCAATGCTCTTACAGGAAGTCCTCAAGATACGACCACAATTGAGTTCCAAAATTTGTGTTGCTGAGGGACACATTTGTTAAAAGAGAATTTTGCTCCATTTTACAACCTTTCTGGCCACCATCGTTAAGTTAATCTCTGCAGTTATTCAGTTAGTCAAAAGGTCATTAAGTGAATCTGGCTTTGCTTGTCAGAAGGTCGCAAAACGGGATCGTGAGACACTGTGACCATCATAAACATGAATCGATTGTCAAGCATCCAAATGTAAATCACGTTGCAATGGCCGTGAGTGTGAAAAAACCCTAAATCCTTTTTTTCAGGGCCATTGTAACTTCCAATAGCTATTAATGAACTGTCGTAAGTCAAGGACCTCCTGTACGTCCAGGTCCTCATTTCTTCTATGTTTTTTTTATAGGTCGTACGGGGAGGTACACCCTGATAGAAAAATGGCGGGATACAGAGAGACATTTATCGCCTCACGAGAACCCCATCACTTCCTTGAACAAATGGGGACAACACGCCGGTGATGTGCAGCTCGTCTTACGGCGCACTGGGCCATCGCTTAGCGAGCGGCCGACCTCAGACAGCGTCGCTCGGATCCCAGAAAGGACTTTGTACCGGCAAAGCTTGCCTCCCTTGGCCAAGCTCAGGCCTTCAAATGACAAGTCCATCAAAAGGAGGGAGCCCAAGCGCAAGTCGTTGACGTTCACCGGCGGGGCCAAAGGACTGATGGACATTTTCGGGAAGAGCAAAGAGTCCGAGTTCAAGCAGAAAGTCCTCCACTGCAAGACCACTGCAGACGAGCTGAAGAAGCTCATCCGCCTCCAGGCGGAGAAGCTGCAGTCGGCGGAGAAACGGCTGGACTCGGATGAGGCCGAGATCCTCTACTGGGAGCAGAAGTTCAGCTTCAGCCTGGAGGATGACATCCTGAAACTGGAGCAGAAGCTCAAGAGGAACGAGGTGGAGATCGAGGAGGAGGAGTTCTGGGAGAACGAGCTCCAGATCGAGCAGGAGAATGAGAAGCAGCTGAAGGAGCAGCTGATGGAGACCCGCCAGGGGGTCGCGGACTGTGAAAGCCGGCTGAGGGACTACCTGGCCCAGATCCGCCACATGGAAAGTGGCCTGGAGGCCGAGAAGTTGCAGCGGGAAGTGCAGGAGGCTCAAGTCAACGAGGAAGAAGTCCGAGAGAAGATCGAGAAAGTCCGGGGAGAACTTGAGCTCCACGGCCAGCAAAGCCTCCGGCTGGAAAATGGCCTTAAAGCTGTCGAGAGGTCTCTGGGGCAGGCGACCAAGCGGCTGCAGGTGGGATCCACTTTCGGTCTTCAAATGTTGTGTTCGAGAAATACAAAGAGAAAGGAAAGCGAGGGGAAAATAAGAGGGGAAAGAGGAAAAAAAAGCATGAAGGAGAAAAGAAAGAGAAAAGCATTGACCTGCCACTCCTTTTGGTGCAATTCGACTCCGTGGGTCTCTCCAAGCTGGGTGGTTTTCTTGCAGATGTTTCATTACCCAGCTAGGTAACAGCATCAGTGCTAGAAGGGAGTGATGTTTGGGGAGACAAAGGGGAGGAGAGGGGAAGGAGGAGGAGAAGGAAAGCCAGGAGGAGAAGGAGGAAGACTATGGGGACCTTGGTGCTCTCTGAGCTTAATTGTTTTCTTGCAAACGTTTCATTACCCAACTAGGTAATATCTTTTTGCTAGTGCTGCTGGTGCTCCTAATAAAGGAACCATTGATTTATCTACAAAGGATTTGTCGTGTTTGGGGAGCTGAGTCAGAACAGAATGGTTGCAAGTCAGGTTCTACTCTGCAGATTGCTAAAGAGAACCCGGTTGTTGGAACAAGATCAATTGGAGGCCTTTAAGAAAAGAATGGATGGCCCTCTATTGGAAATAGTCTCCTGTGAGAGCCAGGAGTGGGGCTAGATGACCTCCAGGGTCCCTTCCAACTCTTGCTGCTAAATCTCTTTTCTTTTCTTCTTCTTCTCAGGAAAGAGAACAAGAACTGGAGCAGCTGACGAAAGAACTGCGTCAAGTCAACCTCCAACAGTTCATCCAGCAGACGGGGACAAAAGTCACGGTGCTTCCAGCTGAGCCCGTTGAATTGGAGACATCACACCCAGAGCTGGAGAAAGGTAGTGTGATGACCCAAAGGGGCATGGCACAAAGGCAACACAGTCAGATAATCCTGAGGAGTCCCTATGTTAGCTCTAACTTTGCCCCCCAATGTCCTGGTTTCCTTCTGGACCGGAGAAAAACTGTCGCAGGAACAGCCTTTGGCTGCAGAGAATCAAGTCCAAAATATGGTCAACAAAAACTGTAACTAAAAGTTCAATCAAGGCAAAATGAGGTCATTAGTCAGGAGAAGGAATTCCAGATGTGAAGGCACAGCAGTAAATCAAACAGTTGGGAGGATGCCAGGAATGCAGATAACCAAAGTCAACACAAGATAAACTCACGTTTGCTCCCAGCAGCTGCCGCACTGGGCATGCATCTCTTTTAAACTCTCTTCCCAGGTGTGGCTAATGAAGGGAATCAGGGCCTTTTCCTCCCCCTTAAGCCACACAACCCACGTCGATCCCTTCTCCAACCTGCGTGCCCTAGGATGAAGAGGGGGTGGGTCTTCCTCCGAATTCCCTCTCCCTTGTTCTACCTCTCTCCTGCTCTGCCCAGCCGGTCTTTGCTCTTCCCCAGTTTCCTCCACAACCAACGGAGCGACATTCCTGCTCCTTGTCAGCTATTAGTCTTCCTCCTTGGATTCAGACTCTAACAGGAGGCATGACAGGTAGTTTTGAGATGACTACACACATCCCTGCCCAGGGGTGGGATTCAACCGGGGTAACAACCGGTTTGGTGAACATGCGCTTTGCAGTTTTTCAAAACTGCCCATTTTCAGCCAATACTTACCTTCTACCTTTTAATACTTACCTATTGCAGTCCCGGTGAGGAAAATAGCTGAGGCATGGCCATCCACAGTGCTGTGTAAATCAGCTGAGCTGCAAAGCACGGAAATAAAGGACAGACTAGGGCAGGGGTGGATGGGTGGGGCTAAATAATCGCCAGAACTACCGGTTCGCCCAAACCTGTCCAAACTGGTAGAATCCCATCCCTGCTCCTGCCCCCTTCCTCAAACAGATCTTAGGAGGGATCCGTTGAAAGTTCACCCATGGTCTTTTGAGGATTGGGCAGGAAAGTTGGGAGAGATGTTGGCAGGTTCACAACTAATTTGCACACAAGCAACTTTCATTTCTAAAAAAGGGAAAGGAGAAGATAGACACATCGAGTCAGGAGTGCCCAACCTTGGCAACTTCTAAGACCTGTGGACTTCAAGTCCCAAGATTCCCCAGCAAGCAAGGTTTTAAAGCAGGTGGGACATGACCAACATAATAACCGGTTTGTGAAGCGTGTGCATGCACATCAGATGCACACTGCACATGCTGCGCGCTATCAGCTCCAGCAAGCATTTACCTTCTCCAGCTGGCGAGCTGCACTGAGGAGGAAAACGCAGCCACTAAAGAACAGCCTAGTGCCCGGGTGGGGCAAACAGCAGACCAAAACCTCATCACAGCGAACCGATTCGGTGTCAGCTGCTCTTCAGAGCTACCGGTTCTATAGAACCAGACCGAACTGGTAGGATCCCATCCCTGTTTTAAAGTTGCCAAGGTTGGGCACCCTTGCATTGGGAGTAGCAAGACAAGATAGGGAGATAAGACAAGGTTGACTCAGTCTTCTGTCCTTCCGAAATCAGTAGTATTAGGACCCAGGTAGTTGGGGGTAAAAGGCTGACTTTGTAAATCCCATAGAGAGGGCTGTAAAGCAATGTGAAGTGGTATGTAAGTGCTATTGCTAATGGGAAGGGAGGGAAGGAGAGAGTGAGGGAAGAAGGGGAAGGGAAGGGAAGGGAAGGAAGGAAGGAAGGAAGGAAGGAAGGAAAGGAAGGGCGGGCGATGGTGGCACAGTGATTAGAATGCAGTATTATAGGCTGACTGCCCACTGTCAGGAGTTTGATCTCTGCCCAGCTCAAGGTTGACTCAGCCTTCTGTCAATTCACCTTTCCCTCTTTAGGCAGAACCTGTTCAAGGCTTGAGCCACCTTCGAAGACATCATAACTAACCTTGTTTGTCCTCCCACAGAACCCGCCTTTCAAACCAGCTCCCTCAAACGCCCGAGTTCCTCACGGCAGCTTCCCAGCAACCTTCGGATCTTGCAGAATCCGCTGTCCTCTGGATTTAACCCGGAGGGCATTTACGTATAATGGCCCAATGTCCCTCTGGAGAGGACATGTGGAGGTAACCGAGGACCACAACCCATTTCTTCCTGCTAGGTTTCTTCTCACCGTGACCTATGGAGGAAGAAGAAGAAGAAGATGATCAAATCTGGCATTTGAAAACTTATCACACCGGGGGCATTTCGTGGCCTCTTTTTTAATCTCACGCCAGGTGCCAATTTTACGGCGAGGACCAAAACACAATGGTGGCAGCCATTCCTCCCTGAACAGCCATGTCAAAATAGCTTCCTTCATTTTCTTTTATTTTAAATATTATTATTATTGTTGCTATTTCTGAAACATAAATATTTCTTAGCAGGCATCCGTGGCTGATCTGAGACACACACACACCCCTCTTACCCTCCCAAAATGCTCACTCTCTTTGCTGGGGTAGGGAATGATGGCTCTTTGGTTGACATGTGTACTTCAATTCCCAGAATTCCTGAGCCAACATCACTGACTTAGGAATCCTGGGAGTTTGGAAGTCCCCCATGGCTGCCTCGGGAATTCTGGGAGTTGAAGTCCAGAAGTGATCAAAGAGTCATCATTTCCCCAACTCTGCTCTACGCAGTTGGATTATTTAGGGATTAATCTATGGCATATGAATGCGGGCATATCGTTTCTAGTTGCAGGTGGTGCCTTAGAGTAGGCCTGTATTACTCCCCCATCCATGGCTGTTGCTATCTCTAAGATGCCATTTTGAATTAAGTTTTCCCTCTGTCCTTCTTCACATCTCTGTAGCATCATTGACACCATGTGTTGATAAGAGCTTGGTAGATCTTCCCCAACCTGTTGCTTGTTGGAGCTGTGGTGATGAAGCTGCAACTCAGGGTGAGGGATCCTAAACATTAAAGAAAAGAAGGCAAACATACACAATCCTCCCACCTACTACTAGGTTGCAAACTTTAGTATGTTTCATAATTGGCCATGCTAGGGATTGGCCACTTGCCTTTCGAAAGAGAATTGAAGGACAAAAAGTTGGAGAAAGTCGCAATTTTAGGTCAGGTACAACTTGGGTTTTTGCCCATGATGATGCCATGCCTGCAGTGTGAAACGTGTGTTTGTGTACGTATGTAGGTGTGTGAGAGAGAGAGAGAAAGAAAGAAAGAATCTGCACAGATACAAATGAATGTGTACAATGATAAAAATGATGTGTTTTGTCACTGCACAAAGAGTCACAATGTCCAAACGGACTGAAGCTTAAAAGAAAAAAAGAGTTTATGTTGTGGTGGGTGTTTCTTGTGTTACAGCCATTGTGGGATATTTTTCCCCTCCCTTTTTTAATAGCCAGTGGATTTTCTTCCCCACTTAAAAGATCCTCTGGCCCAAAACTCCACTTTGTTAAGGATTACACTTAGCATTTGAAGATCTTCTAGTTAAATAGTATTTTATGATGATACTGAAGTTTATATTTGAAATATTTTGCCATAATGAATACGCCTGTCAAGAAACAAAATGCTTTCTCTTTAATCCAATGTCTTGCCAAAGGAATTTCTCACCATTTACTTTTATAATTTTTATTATTATTTTTACCACTACAGTGTTCTTGTATTATAGCCAGGAAAGACACAATCCTCCATTATAATGTGGATTTGTGCCACTTACAATTTATTAAGCCAGAAACACCCATGTATGGTAGTTGGACAGCTGCATAACAACTTTTTTCTGTTTTTTTTTGCAAAACCAGATTTTTTTTCCCATCAGTCCAGATTGGTTTCAGGTGTACATAAAATGGATGAGAAATGCTCAGGCCGTGAAATATGAAATAGCTGGACAGCTCCACCCTTGATGCCTTGCCTATAGAAAGAAGACATACATAATAGATAGATAGATAGATAGATAGATAGATAGATAGATAGATAGATA
>BLBF01000022.1:16208408-16235692 GCA_015471245.1 Laticauda colubrina | reverse complement strand
CTTCCTTCCTTCCTCTCCTTCCTTCCCTCCCTCCCTTCCTTCCTTCCCTTCCTTCCTTCCCTTCCTTCCTTCCCTCCCTTCCCTTCCTTCCCTTCCTTCCTTCCCTCCCTTCCCTTCCCTCCCTCCCTTCCTTCCTTCCTGTAATGTATAAATCTAAGTGCTAATGCTTTTCCTTCCACTCTCTTTCTTTGTTCCTTTCCTTTCTTTTTTCTTTTTCTTTCTCTCTCCCTTTCTTTCCTCCCTTCCTTTCTTCATTCCTCCCCTTTCTTCCCGCCTCCTCTCTGTTCCCCTCTTTTCCTCCCTTCCCTTCCTGTTCCTTTCTCTCCCTCCATCTTTCCTGCTTTAATTTCTTTCTTTCTTTTTCTTTCCTTTTTTCTTCCCCCCTCCCCTCCTCCTCCTTCTCCTCTCCTCACCTCTCTCCCTCCTTCCCTCCCTTCCTTACTTCCTCCTTTCCCCTTTCTTCTTTCCTTCCTTCCTTTGTTCTTTCTTTCTCTTTATTTTTCTGTCTCTCTCTTTTTCTTCTCTCTCTCTTTTCCTTCCTTCCTTCCTTCCTTCCTTCCTTCCTTCCTTCCTTCCTTCCTTCCTTCCTTCCTTCCTTCCTTCCTTCCTTCCTTCCTTCCTTCCTTTCCTTCATTCTCCATCATGGTGCTCTGTTATTCTCTTAATGCTTGGTGGTTGCTGGCTGCTTGAAGGAACCTGGAGGCACAATATTGTCCTTTCCAGGGAGGTGATGGGTGGGAGTCCAAGGGAGTCAAAGTTGATTTTTGGAGAATTGGATTGGTTGTTCCTTTTCCCAGGAAGTTGGAATCTGAAGAAACAAGATATCATAAGACCAGGCCAGCTAATGTGAGCTTCGGGCCTAGAAAAGCCTGGGCTAATGGGACCTGGTGACGTTGTTGAGGAACATCAATTGCGTTGAGAATGATTTCAGGTCTGTCCAAAGCTGCACGTTTGACTTTGAGTGACCTCCTTCCATCTTCTGTCTGTTCTTGGTTTGCTCCAACCAATTATTGATTACCGAGTGGAATACAAACCTATTCAACCTCCTACAATTGACGGTTGCTGAATTATTCTTTCAGGCAACTCACAGTTGGTTGCTTTTATTTCAAATAAAAATACTTCTTTTCTTGATTAGTCCAGTGTTGGATTGCATAACTGGTTCGGGACAGGGGGGGAAACTGGAGCCACATTTTATGCTCACGTCTCAAGAGGTAGGAGGAAGGAGTAGAAACATGGCCCTGTGCATGGGTAGATCACATAATTGGAGGAAATAACACACTGAACAAACCTGGAAGTTGGGTGTAGAAGGGTTGTGTGGATGAAGAGAAGACCCCCAAGAAAGGATCAGGTAGGGTGATGTCAGTGCTGGAAAAGACCTACAATATTGTACCTTCTTTATACCCCTTCTCTGATAAAGCCCAGTCCAGAAACAGAATGTCAGAACTGAGTCCAATATAACTAGAAATGTCAAATTAGAAGTGAGTCAAATGGAGAGAGACCATCAGGAAATTGTTCATTGTGTCGATATATATGATCATCACCTTCATTTAATGACCCCATAATCCCTTGTGGGATGGAGTCTGGGCAACTGATTGGAGCTGAGTGTTTCCTGGCTGGATGCCCTTCCTGTTGCCAATGCGGAGTTTTGTTCACATATATTCTCATTGTGCCCAGAGAGAGAAATATCTGCTTCTAACTGGGATCGAACTCACAGCCTCCTGATTGTGAGACTTGAGTTCCACCTCTAGGCCACTACATCATTTGTATCAATATATATGATGTAGATTTATAATGTATATTCATCAGCAAATGGGGGTGTGATTTATTTATATTTGCATCAAAATATGTCCCACCCCTGTGGCCAATTAATTTAAAATTATTTGGGTTGTTCTTTGGAGATTTGTTTCTAGAACTTCCTGGCCTGGAATCTCAGCAATTTCTTACATGAGCGGTGACCTTAATATATTTTTAGTTCTATACCAATAGTGGAAGATGTGCCAAATCTATACTTATAATAGTATCCTTTAATAAGAAAAAGAGTTTTCTTTCTCATAAGAGTTTTGGCCTTGGGGCCAGAAGTGGTATTCAGCTGGTTTGGACCAGTTCTAGAGAACTGGAAGCAGAAATTTTAAGTTGTTTGGTGAACTGGCAAATGCCACCTCAGACCGTCCCCACCCCCATCTAGAAAATACTGGACCTGACAAAACAGGCCCATTTTTCGGCCTGCAAAGGCTGCAGAGGCTTCCCTCAAGCCTCTAGGAGGCCAAAAAAGGCCTCAAATGGGCTGAAAATCAACTGTGAGGCACAGTGCAGGTAAGGGGGCAGCATGGGGGAGGAGTATTACATGCGCAGGGGGCAGGGGGAGAATGCGCATTGCCTTTTGGGTGTTGGCATGTGAGAGCATGCGAACAGTTTTTGGCACAGGAGCCCAAAAAGGTTAGCCACCACTGTCCTGTTCAGAATGGAAGCAGCTTCTTGAATGAGAAGTTTGAAATGTTTTCAAATATAAAAACCAAGAAAGTCCAAGTTGCCTTTTGGAAAAAGCACCGTTGGCCGCAGCAAGAAAGAGAACGCTTTCTTCCATTCCCTCCCTCTGCTCTGAATTCTTGATCTCCTCCTGCTTCGAAAGGAACATCTCTTCCCAGCAGAAGAAATCCATGCGTTGAAGAGCTCTGAAGCCACAGAGAGAGGCCCTTCAAGTCCGTGATGTCCTTCAATTCATGGCTATTGAGAAGGTCAGTCTTGGGCTCCTTCTCATCCTGGATGACAGCTGGACCAGGACCCTAAGATTCCCAGAGACACTAAAGATGGAGAAAGGTGCACATTTTTCTTTTCTTTTTTCCATTTAAGGAATTCATGCACAAATTGTCATCATGGAACCAGGCCAAGACCCAGATCTTCTCAGGAAAGTTAGTCCTGCAAAAGAAGAGATTTTCATCCTCCTTCTTCCAGATTTTTTTTTAATATTCTAATTACCAAAATCTCTTCCCTCCTCCTTCCTCTTCCTGCTCCAGTCTTCTCTTGCCTTTTCTCCTTTCTTCTCTTCTCTCTTCTCTTCTGCCTCTCCCTGCTCCAGTCTTCTCTCCTCTCCTTTCTTCTTTTCTTTCCTCTCTCCCTCCTCTCCTCTTCTCCTTCCCCCTCTCCTCCTCTTTTCTTCTCTTCTCATGATGCCAGTATATATCCATAACCATCCTATTTTTCCAGAGTGGAGCCAGCTCCTTCCAAATTAAAAAGAGAAAATTTTCAGGAATTAAACCCTGGATTCCATCTGGAATGACTGTCAACAAGACCAGTCACAGAGAAGATGGACCTGCGTCTGCTAATTGTCTTCTGTTGCTTTGGAATGCTGACCTCTCGTATTGATATTCTGATTATTCTGGTTGAAAATGGCCTCTGAGCTTCCACAATGGGTGCCGTGACAGCCTGAAGTTATGATCAAGCTAAGTATAAAAAGTTCAATTTAGCCTTCAGTTCTCTACTTTCCTCCATCCCACATGTCCCTTTGCTTGCTAATATGCTTTATCCCTCCATAAAGCCTGGCACAGCTACATGTTCTCATGAAGGCATCTTGTTCTCACCCAGGCTTCCCAAAACCTTGAAGCCGACTCCTTGTCCCAGTAAAACCCCTTTTATTTAGGTTAAAGGGAATTCCTCTCCAGCAAAGTCCTGGCCAATGGTCTTTCAAGAGATCTCACAACTACAGACCTTGATCAGGCTGGGAGAGCTGCCAGGCCAATAGCTTCCAAATGCCACGCTGTAGCAGACAATACTTGGCAAGGAGTCGTGAACAGATCTTCAGCCTAACAAATTGAACTGTCTCCTGCAAACACCCCCCCCCCTTTTGCTCCTCTTTATTCCCTATGGGAGGGGCCATTCACTGTCCACCTGTGCCTTTACTCCCAAGTCGGCCCTTTTTCCTTAGCTATTCCCTTCTCCTGGCAGCTCTGTGCATGCACACACTGGGAATAGGCTCCAGCTGTTCTTCCCCACTGATCTCCAACTCCGAAGACAGCTGATAACTGTCAGATGGCCCTGGCCCCATCTCTGTCTCTGATGCAGAGCCCTCGTCAGAGCCTTCCTCAAACTCCAAGACTGGCCCATGTCCCTCCCCAACCTCCTCACTGTCCTAGTCTGCCTCCAACTCAGCTGGCCACTGGCCAGCCACAACAGATCCAGAGATTGGTGAAATATTGAAAAGAAGCAATAATCAAGGAAATGCCAGGTTCTTCCCCAATTTAAAGAAGTAACATTAAGCAAGCCTAAGTTGAGTCTGATTGTTGAGTTGGCTCCCCTGTTGTCCACTGTCTCCTGGAGTTTGTCCAAATTCACATCCACTGTATAACAGAATCGGAAGGGACCTTGGAGGTCTTCTAGTCCAACCTCCTGCTTAGGCAGGAAACCCTATACCACTTCAGACAAATGGTTGTCCAATCTCCTCTTTAAAAAGAGATTCTTAAAAGGCATTAGTGACCCTATCTAACCATATCATCCTGTGATGAGCCGGGACGTGACACAAAAATAACAAAGTCACGAAAGTAGAATAAATTCCCTTTAATGCCTCCAACCTGGCCACCAATTTCCAATTATCCTCGGCTGGAGAACAAACTCTTCCAAAAAACAGTCAGAAATGCAATCAGAACCCAAAGTAAAGATAATTAGAAATTAAAAAATCAACATAAACCACACTGAAGTCGTTAACATGGCAGGCCAGGATAATAAATCTAAGACTTTGAATAAATTGAACAGATAATGCAGCACCCACAGTTGGGAGGATGCCAAAATCCAAATAAGCCTCAACAAAGATAATGCAAGCTTTGCTTCCAGCAAGGAGCTATGTGCAAATGCCCCACTTATATCCTGTTTTCCCAGCTGCAACTAATGAAAGGGATCAGGGCCTTTTTCTCTCTTATAAGCCGCATTGCTCCCTTCTCCGTTCTTCCCTGCATGCCCTAGGATGAAGAGGGGGTGGGCCTGGTTCTTCCTCTGAATGCCCAGCTGGACTGTGCCCTTCCCTCATTTCTTCCACAGCCACCGGAGCCACACTCCTACTCCCTGCCAGCTGCTCAATCTCCCCCTCAGAATTAGACTCCCACAAGGGCATGACACATCCTCTTCTTTGAAGTTGTTTCACTTCTCATCCAAGAAGCTTCTTCAGCTCTGACCGGATGTTGGGGAAGGGAATGATTTGCTTCCAGGTTGAGTTGCAGGTATGAAGTTGCTGATAGGTCCTTACCTGGAAGCCATTTCGCTTCTTAGACTGCTTGGAAGGCATCCATTTGCGAAGTTTAAACCCCAAAGAGGGTTTAGTTTAGTCTGAGCTTGCTGTGATGAGGTTAGGGCAATTCTGTGGTTAGGCCTTACAAAAATCTTACAAAAATCAGGCCCTTCTGAAAGATGCGTGTTTGGGACAGCAACCCATTAACATAACCGGTGGGACATACGGTCCACAATTTATGATAAAAGTGCAAGACATGGTGGAAATAAAGCCCCCCAAATGCTGCTTCCTCACAAGTTCCATCAACGTATATTGCGGATAATGAAAACAATCGGCCTGAAACTCCACTTGAGCCAAGGAAATGTGCAAAAACATGTTTCCTACAGATACGATAATATGGCATAATAATGAGATAAGGTGCAATCTCACAACTGGCATTGCATTTACGCCTTCCAATA
Organism: Laticauda colubrina; assembly: GCA_015471245.1. NCBI lineage: Eukaryota > Metazoa > Chordata > Lepidosauria > Squamata > Elapidae > Laticauda > Laticauda colubrina. The sequence goes on along the minus strand of BLBF01000022.1, from coordinate 16,230,019 downwards.
AGCCAGAATTTTTATTTTCTGAAAAGCCACATACAAACTGTCTCTTATGTTTCTAGTTCTCCTAAGATATGTCAACAGGGCAACTTATTTTATCCAGGTAAGATGAAAATCTAGAACTTTGTCTCACCTACAAGAGTTATAGGTAAGAGAAGTTAGGATCGATTTAGGGGAACCAATTCTAGATTTTGCTCCTGGCCAGAGATAAAACTTTCAATTTCTTTATCAACATTTTTACTAAGATGATTTTTGTTTTTAAAAAAATGAAAACTATAGTTACACAAGAAAGACCCAGGTTTACTGACATTTAATGTTAAAAGAATGCATTTCACTCCAGTTGATGGAAGTTAGTTTAGCTCTAAAAAGTCTTTTGGGCATGTTTTTTTTCCAGGAAAATAATCTATGGCTCGCAGAACAGACCAGCAAAAATTTGGAAGACACTTTAATAAAATGACCACTACAACCCTGTGTTGAGATTTTTTGCAGCCCAGATTCAGGAATTCGATCCTCCCTCTGAGATAACTGAGTAAAAACTACAACATTGAATCCTCACTGTGAGCGCAGGTACTCCTTGCCTTACGACCACAATTGAACACAGCGTTGATGTTGCTAATTGAAACATCTTTGAAGTGAGTTTTGTCCCATGTTGCAACTTTTCTTGTCGTTCCTGTTGTTAAGTGAATCATTGCATCTGTTAAGTTAGTAACATGGTCGTTAAGGGAAGCCGGATTCCCCCCACCCTGGGACACTTGCATAAATATGAACTGGTAAGTGTGACAAATGGCCATGAGTCACTTTTTTCCGGTGCCATTGTCTCTTGGAATGGTCACTAAATGAACTGTTGTAAGTAGAGGGCTGCCTGTCCTGTAAGATAAAACCTCTCTTTCACAAGGGAGAATAGACTGAGTAGAATCACTGGGTAAAATGATGAGTATATTTGTCTCTCAGTGGGTTGTGGTTCGCCAGCAGCCTGTGCAGACAGAGGTGGAATCGGACAATGGGGAAGAACGGGGATCAGTCCAGGAGTCTGGAGAGGCCTCGGACGAGGATCCTGCATCCGATGCAGAGATGGGACCAGGACTATCTGGGAGTGGGGTGCTGACTCTGGAGCCTCTGGAGTCTGGTAGCAGCGAGGCAGAGGAACAAGGGGAGCCTGTTCCTAGTGCACATGTGCACAGAGCTGCTAGAAGGTGAGAGCAGCTGAAACAAAAGGGGAGACTTGGGAGTAAGGCTGGGAGGTGATTGCCCCTCCCATAAGGGATAAAAGTCAGGCCTAGATGACAAAACCTTTGCAGGAAGCAAAGTCGTTCGTTTGGTTCAGATTCATTCTTGAAGCTCTTTGTACTTTGGTTAGTTTCTTTTCTAGTTCATTTGACACTTCTGTTATTGGCAGCACTTCACAGGGAAGAAAGGTGGGTGCTTATCTCAAGGGACAGTTTGAGATTCATTACCAGCTGGGAATGAAAATAATTCCCAGTGTTACAATTAAACAAGACTTGTTTTTAAAATTAAGCCTGTGCATAATTATGGTATCAGAAGCCTTGGTCAGGACATAGTAGAGCAAAAGAGTTGTGGATCATTTTGGAAGAAGATCTTGATCAGAAATGGAGAAAGAAGCATCAAAGTCGAATTTTAGTGTAAACAAGAAGGATCCACTTTTGATCTGCTGCACAGATATTTCGAGCCTGCTTGCCCTCCTGAATTTAATTTTTGATACTAAAGATTTAGGAAAGAGATCATTCTCTCCTTAACCTCATTCTTGGTTTTAATTTTAGATTCGAGGCCGTTCTTTGGGATTGCCAGTTGCATCCCCCTTTTTAAGAGGACAGGAGCAAAATCCAGAAGGAAGGCTATCAATTCAATTTGCGACTCTCTCATTGAATTGAGGATTCTGTGCTCCTGTCTTTGGGGGGGAGCGATATTCCTAAACACAAAGAATTTAAAACCGTGGATTCATTGCACTGGATTTTAGGAATCGGATGGCAAAAACGCTGCGAAAGTTTGCACCGGTCTTCCTTAAAAAGCAAAAATAATGATCAATGGTGGATGAAGGAGATGGCTTCACTCATCCCTTAAAGCCAAGGAATTGGTTGGAGAATTATTTACATCATTTGGCTAGTCAAAAGAGCACAACAACACCATGCACAAACATGACAAATGGCGTTAGCCAGCTGTATATGGTAAAGCTTAAAGGTTCCCCTCACACATGCGTGCCAGTCATTTCCAGCTCTCAGGAGTGCTGCTTATCTCCGTTACAAAGCCAAAGAGCCAGCGCTATCCAAAAACCTCTCTGTGGTCATGTGGCTGGCAGGACGAAATGCTGCTGAAGGCACACAGAACGCTGTTCCCTTCCCACCAAAGTGGTCCCTATTTTGCTACTTGCATTTTTTAAACATGCTTTCAAACTGCAAGGTTGGCAAAAGCTGGGACAAGGAACGGGAGCTCACTCCGTGACGTGGTGCTGGGGATTTGAACCACCGAACTGATCGACAAGCTCAGTGTCTTAGCCAGTGAGCCTGGGGTCAACCCAAAAGGAACTTTTAAAATCTGCTGCATTTTGTGCTCACCAACAATGGCTGGAGTTAGAACATTTATTTATCTTTTTTTGGAATGGCATCCAAACAACTGGACTGATTTTTGGCTTCTTCCCTGCCGACCTCTGGAGAAAAACAGATATATATCTTTAAAGAAAAAAATAAAATAATCTCAACTGAAAAGTGAGAGCATCGACACAGATCCTCCCTTGTTGAATTTGCTGGTTTATTGAGCAAAGAGGAAGATGTATGGCCTGCTTTGCATGATCTGTAAGTGGGAGGTTAAGCCCCACTCCGGCTCCTTTCAATCTTAAAACACAGTTACAGCTTGTTCCTGGAGCAAAACCACTTCGCATTTTGGCACTCCGTTGAAAAAACTGGGGCACAATGTTCAAGCTCTTCCATCTTGTGATCCAGGGAAGAACAGGGATGAAAGGCTGTGTCACAATCCTGGGGTGGTGGTGGTGGGGTTCATCAATGGGGAGACGAGTGATGGTTCACGTGAGGAGCATTGGAGCCCAAAAAGCCCAGCCTCTGTTTGTTTTTCCTTTGTTCTGTCATCTAAGGAGGAAGGAGGAGGCAAAGACAAGATCAGTGGATGGCTCTTCTAAAAAAAAGAAAAAGAAAGCAAAAGAGGCAGAGAGTTATATAAATGTTACCCGCTGAGGTTGTCTTTTAAAAGTGTGTTTATTTGGGGAGGTCCTTCATGTTTTCTTTTCTGGCAGACATTTCATCACCCATCTAGGTAACATCATCAGTGCTGGAAGGATGGGTGTGTGGAGAGGAGGAGGAGAAGGAGGAGGAGGACTGTGGGGTCCTTGGCATTCTCTGAGTTCAGTTGTTTTCTTGCAGACTTTTCATGACCCAACTAGATAACATCATCAGTGCAAAAGGGAGGAGATGTGAGGAGGAGGAGGAGGAGGAAGAGGAAGAAGAAGAGGAAGAGGAAGAGGAGGACAATGACTGTGGGGTTCTTGGCATTTTCTGAGTTTGGTTGTTTTCTTGCAGACTTTTCATGACCCAACTAGATAACATCATCAGTGCTAGAAGGCAGGAGATGTGTGGAGAGGAGGAGGAAGAGAAAGATGAGGAAGAGGAAGATGAGGACAATGACTGTGGGGTCCTTGGCATTCTCTGAGTTTGGTTGTTTTTTTGCAGACATTTCATGACCCAACTAAGTAATATCATCAGTGCTAGAAGGTAGGAGGAGGAGGTGGTGGAAGTGGTGATAGTGTGTGGAGTGGGTGCTTCATCACTGGAGGTTTTTAAGAAGAGACTACATAGTCACTTGTCTGAAATGGTATAGGACCTCCCGCTTGAGCATGGGGCTGGACTAGAAGACCTCCAAGGCCCCTTCCAGCTCTCTTTCAATTCCCAATTCTAAGTGCCAAGGCAGCTCACCTGTTCTTTAAGCTCAGCGAGTTGGCCGGAAAGCTGCTTGACCAGAATCATGGTGGACTCCAACCTGTCTTGCAGGTTCCTGATTTCGTTCTGCTCATTGTCCCCTTCGTTGCTGACCAGAGACATGGCTCTCATCCGAGGAAACCACTCTAAGTTTTTTTCCTGCAGAAGACGGAAACCGATAGGATGTTAGCTCAACGACGTGTTCTCAAAGGAGTTTCCAAAGGCTTCCACAAGGTTTCTTGAGAAGGAGGCAGGAATAGCCAACACTCTAGAACAGTGGTGGCTAACCTTTTTGGGCTCCTGTGCCAAAAATTGTGCGCCTGCTTGCACACTCACACTCGCGTGCCAGCACCCAGAAGGTAATGCATGCAGCCCCCCATGCCCCCTACGCATGCACGAATAATCCCCACCCACCCACCCCTGCCATCCCCTTACCTGCGCCTGCACCTCACAGCTGATTTTCGGCCGGTTTGAGACCTTTTTCTGCCTCCCAAAGGCTTCAGGAAGGCTTCTGCAGGCTTTGCAGGCCGAAAAGTAGCCCCGTTTCATCACTTCCAGTATTTTCAGAAAAACAGGAAGTGATGAAATGGGGCTACTTTTCGGCCTGCAAAGCCTGCAGAGGCCTTCCCCAAGCCTTTGGGAGGCCAAAAAAGGCCTCAAACCAGCGGAAAATCAGGTGCACATATGCCCAGTGAGGTAAATTTACCTGCAGCTTGTGTGTCGGCACAAATGGCTCTGTGTGCCACCTATGGCATGCGTGCCATAGGTTCACCATCATGGTCCTAGAAGATAGGCTCAAGATTTAACCTTTAACCTCAAACTATCCACAATTGACTTCACCCCATTCCTAAGAGGTCTGTAAGGGGCGTGCATATGTACACCATCGTGCCTCCTGTCCCTGTCCTATTGTCCCCATTTATTTGTGAGAGAGATCTTGGAGTCTTAGTGGACAATTATCTAAATAGGAGCCAGCAGTGTGAGAGGCAGCGAAAAAAGTTAATACAATCCTAAATTACATTAATAGGGGGATACAATCAAGATCAAGGGAGGTACTAATACCACTCTGTAAAGCCTTAGTAAGACCACACCTAGGGTACTGCATCCAGTTTTGCTCACCACATTATAAAAAACGATGTTGAGGGTCTAGAAAGAGTGCAGAGAAGAGCAACCAGGATGATTTAGGGGACTGGAGGATAAAACATACAAAGAACGGTTGCAGGAACTGAGCCTGGCTAGTCTAGGGAAGAGAAGGACCAGGGGAGACAGGCTAGTAGTCTTCCAATGTTTGAAGGGCTGCCATAGAGAGGAGGAAGGGGTCGAGCTATTGTCCAAGGCACCTGAAGGCCAGACAAGGAATAATGGATGGAAACTGAATAAGGAGAGATTCAACCTCGAAATAAAGAGAAACTTTCTGACAGAATAATCAACCCACTGAACAGAAGTTGCCTTCAGAAGTTGTGGGAGCTTCATCCCTGGAAGCTTTCAAGAAGAGACTGGACTGCCATCTGTCAGAAATGGTGTAGGGTCTCTTACTTGGGCAGGGGGTTGGACGAGATGACCTCCAAGGTCCTTTCCAACTCTGTTAATCTGTTAAGGAGAAGAACTTTAAAAAAACACCTTGGGTGGGATCTATTGAAGTGATCTGCACAAGATCCACTCAATGTGCAACAGAAGGAATTAAAAAGAGCAAGGAAGAAGCGAAAGGGACATTTAAAACATCTCTGTGCTGTCTCTCGTTGCAAGAATTTTAGTTCCTTCCTGTGCTACTTAAACATACTACCAATAAAGAAAAACTTACTGAAAGCAATTCCAGTATTTTCATTTACTTAGGAATTATCCTGTGACGCTGGCCTTGGAGCAGATTTAGTAGGATGCCTTTTTTAAAAAAAAAAAATAAATCTGTTTCTCTTACTGCTTAACGTGATGAGTAAAAGTGACATTATTTTCAAAGTAATTGGACCAAATATTGTGGCTCTTTTAATGAGGAGCTTGCAAGCAGATGGTATCGTTCCTACAATATGGGCTCGAAGAATATCTGTAAACTTTTGGAGAGGAGCCAGTTGTTTGGAAATGAAACGCCAACGAAAACAATATTTTTTTCATCAAGTGAGCGGATATTGTGGTGCATCAAACCCATTAATCAAATGGTATGATTTTACTTAAAGAACATTATCTGTAGAAAATCCACAGCACACAGCATACACATGCAGTCACCCTTCCAAGCTGTGGCCTAAGCTTTACCAGCTTAGTCAGCAGACATGCCACGCTCTGCTACCAATGAGCTATAGAAAAAGCCAACCTCTTTAACACATTCTTCGGCTCTGTATTTGTAAACAGCAATGGATCATGCCCAGTATTTCCTAGCCGAACCACAGACAACTACAATGATCCAATACATGTCAATTTTACAGAAGACATTGTTGAAAAAGTACTATGCAATCTAAAACCATCTCTATCTATTGGACCGGACGGAATATGTGCCGACTTGTTAAAAAAGCTATCCACTGCCATAGCTGAACCTCTAAGCATAATCTTTGAAAAATCTTTCAGGACCAGCTCCTTGCCTAACCTATGGTCACAAGCCACGGTCATCCCCATCTTCAAAAAGGGAGACCCCAGCCTAGTTGGAAATTACAGACTTATGCTGTAATTATCCTTATGCTGCGTCACCTGTAAAGTCATGGAATCAATTATTAAATCCATTATCCTCCACTTAGAGACAAACAACCTACTCTCCAATAAACAATTTGGTTTCAGGAAAAAACTATCCTGTAATCTGCAACTCTTACACTGCAAAAACATATGGATTACACAATTTGATCAGGGCAAAACAATAGACGCAATCTACATAAACTTCTGTAAAGCCTTTGATTCAGTGGTACACGACAAACTACTCCTAAAACTAAAATCTTTTGGTATCTCTGGACACCTGCATAACTGGATAGAAGCATTCCTGTCAAACAGACAACAAATGGTCAAAATTGGGAGTGTCCTATCAAATTCTGTACCTGTCAACAGTGGTGTCCCCCAAAGCAATGTTCTAGGACCAACTCTCTTCATACTTTACATAAATGACCTCTGTGATCATATGAAGAGCAACTGTGTCCTCTACCCTGATGATGTCAAGCTGTTCAATACCACAGACAATACTGCTACTCTTCAAAAAGATCTTCACGATTGATCAGAATGGTCAAACAAATGGCAACTTCAAATCTCAACAAATAAATGCTCTGTCTTTACATATTGGCAAAAAAAAAATCAGAAAATAAAATACAAGCTGAATAGTCAAGTTGATGATCCAAGCTCTGTCAAGGACCTTGGAGTACTCATCTCAAATGATCTAAGTGCTAGAGCCCACTGTAACTACATAGCCAAAAAGGCATTAAGAGTTGTTAACCTAATCCTACGTAGCTTTTTCTCTGGTAATATCACACTACTAATGAGAGCATACAAAACTGTTGATATTCCAATACTCAAATGCAGCTCATCAGTCTGGAACCCACATTACGTATCTGATATTAGCACAGTTGAGAAAGTCCAGAAATATTTCACAAGAAGAGTTCTCCACTCCTCTACTCGTTGTAGAATACCTTAAGCCACTAGACTTGAAATTCTAGACCTAGAAAACCTTGAATTATGCCATCTTTGGTCTGATCTAAGTATGGTGTATAAAATCATACATTGCAATGTCCTACCTGTCAATGAATACTTCAGCTTCAACCATAACAATACAAGAGCAAACAACAGATACAAACTCAAGGTTAACCGCACCAAACTTGATTGCAGGAAATACAACTTCAGCAACAGAGTGGTCAATGTCTGAAATACTCTACCTGACTCTGTGGTTTCTTCCCCAAACCCCAAAAACTTTAACCTTAGACTGTCTGCTATTGACCTCACCCCTTTCCTAAGAGGTCTGTAGGGGGCGTGCATAAGCGCACCAACATGCGTACCCTCCCTGTCTTATTGGTTTTTTTTTCCTTATATGTACCTATTTCATGTATTCATAGTTATGTATATACTTATACTTACTATGTTGTAAGCAATTGACAAATCAAATAAATAAAAAAATAAATAAATACTCTATGGCTACATTTCAGGAAAAGACAGTCACCCATCGGTGTCTGTAGCTTTTAAAAAAGGTTGCAGCCCATTATTTGATCACGGTGAGAAGCATGATCTTTTCAATTTTCTGAAGTAGTTTTCTGCCCCCGTGTCACCTTTTGAGACCCTGTGTAAAACATGGTAAACGTTTCAAATTCAAAATGCCTGAATTGCAAAAGGCTCGTTTTAAATTTGGAGAAAAAAATGTTTTGTCTTTAAAATGGCTTGTTTTTAAACCGGCCTGGATGCATTTGCCAGGCAAAAAGAGATGCTTCATTCTGTTTCAAGGTAAAGACAATGCTAAAACAATCAAAACAGCTCGTTTCACATCCGTTCATACCTCATCAGGCGGGGGAGGGGAAAGATATAAATTATAGGAGATCAAATAGGAATAGGTGTAGGAAGGAAAGAAAGGAGGGAGGGAGGGAGGGAGGACAGGGATGAATAGAAAAAAGGAAGGAAGACAGGAGGAGAAAGGGAAGGAAGGGGGTGCATTTCCCTTTTTGCATATAGAGCCAGTCACAACCTCTACATGACCCCATGGGAATCTGACAACAGCCATTAAAATATTAAAGGACATGAACAGGCATCTCAATCACAAAACCCCCAAAACTGCACCTCTGTAACTGTCTGGTTTGGTTCTGCAACCCAACAGGACAGACATAGACTTCAGAGAGGAATTAGGACTGCAGAAAAAACAATTACACCAACCTGCCTTCCATGGAGGACCTGTGTACTGCACCCTGAGCCAAAAAGAGGGCAGTGAAAATACTTACAGACCTCTCACATCCCGGACATAAACTGTTTCAACTCCTTCCTTCAAAATGATGCTACAGAGCCTTGCACACCAGAACTAGACAGTGTTTTCCCCAATGCCATCACTCTGCTAAACAAATAATTCCCTCAACACTGTCCAAATATTTACTAAGTCTGCATTACTATTACTATTAATATGCTCATCCCTCCTTATCACCCATCGCCTCCCACTTGTGACTGTATAACTGTAACTTTGTCGCTTGTGTCCTTACGATTTATATTGACGGTTTCCTGGTATGATTTGATTGCTTATTGTACCCTATGACTATTATTAAGTGTTGTACCTGATAATTCTTGATTCTTGATGCATGCATCTTTTCTTTTGTGTACACTGAGAGCATTTGCACCAAGATGAATTCCTTGTGTGTCCAATCACGCTTGGCTAATAAAGTATTCTATTCTATTCTATTCTAATTCTGTTCTATTCTATTCTATCCTATTCTATTATGCACCTGATGGAGGCTGAGGTAAACACACCTTACCAATGACTTGTCAGTCCAATGGGGGAGGGGGATAGCAAGGCTTATTAGAAATGACATATCCAAAATATTTATTTCTTATCTTGTTTCCAGTGCATTCAATATTCCTTCCAACATATTTCACGCTCTTCCACCCGATCAATACTTATCAACCAATAAAATCCTAGCTACTGTATTTACTGTCTATTTTCTCAGTCACCATACTTCCAAAATGGGAACTTTGCTTCGTTTATTTTGACATGGGGCATGGGTGGCAAGGACAGGTCTTCGGAACTACATTAATATTTTAGAGACTCAACTTCAGAGATCCCGGTATTATTGCTAATGAAAAATAGATTCATTCACTGCACCAATAATTCCCAACTGCTAGTAGCAGAGGATTAATTAAGTATGAATATTAACATACACATTTTGGAATAAATATGAATACCTGATCACAAGCAAGGCCAGAAAGAGGAGAGATGAGAAGAAATTCTAAACAACAGAACATATTCTGGTCTAGGGAATAAAATATGTTCTTTTAAGAAGAGATTGGACAACCATTGGTCATTGGTGTGATTTGGAACCAGTGATAGTTGCATAACTAAAAGAAAACGCTGTTAAGTCAGAATAACAGAATAGCAGAATTGGAAAGGTCCTTGGAGGTGTTCTGCCTTCAGGTGCTTTGGGGAATAGCTTGACCCCCTCTTCTTTGTGGCAGCCCCTCAAATATTGGAAGACTGCTATCATGTCATTCCTTGCTCTTCTTTTCCTTAGAATAGACATACCCAATTCCTGATACTGTTCTTCATATGCTTTGGCCTCCAGCCCTCTATAATCATCTTTGTTGCTCTTCTTTACATTCTTTCCAAAGTCTCAACATCTTTTCTATAATGCAGTGACCAAAACCGGATGCAGAATTCCAAGTGTGACCTTTCCAAGGCATGATAAGGTGGTATGAACACTTCACGTGATCTTGATTATATGCAGCCTAGGATTGTGTGGGCTTTCTTGGCAGCTACAGCACAATGTTGGCTCATATTTAAGTGATTGTCCAGTAGGACTCCAACATCCATCTCACAGCTACTGCTATTGAGGTACCCCCTACTCCGGTGATGGAGAACCTGTGGCACGCAGAGCCATTTGTGCCGGCACATGAGCTGCAGGCAAACTTACCTCACTGCGCATATGTGCACCTCACAGCTGATTTTCGGCTGGTTTGAAGCCTTTTTCAGCCTCGCAGAGGCTTGAGAAAGGCTTCTGCAGGCTTTGCAGACTGAGAACTAGGCCTGTTTTGCCACTTCCTGTTTTTCTGGAAATTCGGAAGTGATGAAACAGACCTAGTTTTTGGCCTGCAAAGCCTGCAGAAGCCTTCCTCAAGCCTCTGGGAGGCCGAAAAAAGCTCAAACTGTCTGAAAATCAGCTGTGAGGTGCAGTGCAGGTAAGGGGGTGGATGGGGATTGCGCATGCATACATAGGGGGCATGGAGGTGCATTGCCTTCTGGGTGCTGGCACACGAGTGTGAGTGTGCAAGTGCGTGCACAATTTTTGGCACAGGAGTACAAAAAGGTTAGCCATCACTGCCCTACTCTATACCTTTGGTTTTTCTTGCCTAACTGTAAAGCTTATTTTACTCACTACTGAATTTCATTTTGTTAGATAGGGCCCAGTGTTCAAGTCTGTCAAAATCCATCTGGATCTTGAGCCTATCTTCTTGGGTGTTGGTTGTTCCTGCCAGCTTGGTGTCGTCTGCAAATTTGATGAGTTCCCTTCTATTCCCTCAGCTAAATTGTTTATGAAGATCTTAAAGAATACTGTTTGTTGTTGTTTTTGGCTGTCAAAACTTTTTAAATGCATAAATGACACTTTTTAAACACCCACTTATGTATATTACAAAGGTTATGGATCCTTCTCATATATTTTTCTTTTTACTCCATTGATGGTTGAAAGATAGGCCTCTTCAATTAAGAATTAATTACTTGTGTGATGAAGGACATGATGTCAATTGTCTCATGAACATCCTGTTTGTGCATTAACCTGAATACTTAATAAAGCAGTCCCATTTCAAGGAGAAATATTGGATTAATCAGAAATCTGGCATTTAGGCTGTTTTCTGCAAGTACACCTGCAGAATTCTTGATCTGGGAGGTGGAATTTATTTCATTATTATTTTTTAACTCCTTCATGACAATACTTTTCAAAACTTTATCCATGCTTTCTCAGTTCATAGATAATGTCATTATCTTCTCATGGAGCCAAAGGCTCAAATTAAAAAAAAAAATACCACACAGTATTTCTCATTTGCATTAGATGGCTTGAAATACTTTTGTGATTACAGAACTCAGAATAATTTTATTGTCACCTTGAGTGTACACAAATAGGCATACATTAAAATGAAACTTCATTGCATACCGGTAGTCCTTGATGTAGGGCAATTCATTTAGTGACCATTTAAAATTACAACAGCACTGGAAAAAGGGACTTATGACCAGAGATCTAACTCCAGCCTGCTGTGAATTCCTTATCTCCCACTATTTTCCCTTGGCTATCAGTAGTTCAGATTCTCGTAGGGAATTCAAGCTTGCAATAAATCTTGCAATGGCAGTATCCCAATAGTCATGTGATCAAAATTCAGACAGGTGGCAACTGACTCATATTTATGATGGTTGCAGTGTTCCAGGTGTGTGTGTGTCATATGATCCACTTTGGTGACCTTCTGACAAGCAAAGTGGATGGGAAAACCAGATTCACTAAATGACTGTGTTCCTAACTTAACAACTGCACTAACAATTCACTGAACAATTGTGGCAAGGAAAAACTTACTTAACAAATATCGTGTTTTGCAATGAAAATTTGGGGCTCACATGTGGTCGTAAGATGAAGATATCCCACAGTTAAGGTTGAATATATTCCAGATGTGCCTGGAAGGACCAATTTTCTTGCATCACAAAGCATAGCAAAACAGGACTCACCTCAATCATTTGGGCCACATAACTTTCAGGTCCAGTATATTCAGTTGGGTCTTTCACTCTGACCAGAACAATAAAACACAGATAGTGCCACATGTTGTGTTCTGACTTGATGTGTTCCTCGAATGAAACCGTCTTGTTGTCAAACTTGTCTCGTTCAAGCCCTGCAAAACAAACAAACAAACAAAAAAAGAAGAAATTCACAATAACTTTTTCATACATTAAAGCCAGAATCTCCAAGCTTGGCATCTTTAAGACTTGTGGACTTCAGTTCCCAGAATTCCTCAGCAGGGTTGGCTGAGGAATTCTGGGAGTTGAAGTCCACAAGTCTTAAAGTTACCAAGCTTGGAGCCCTCCTGCATTAAAACTCCCTTAAGAAATGAGTAGACAAAAATCCTACAACAGGTAGTCCTTGACTTAGAATAGTTATAACAGGAGGGGAGGGGAGGGGAAAAAGAGAGAAGAGAAGAGAAGAGAAGAGAAGAGAAGAGAAGAGAAGAGAAGAGAAGAGAAGAGAAGAGAAGAGAAGAGAAGAGAAGAGAAGAGAAGAGAATGCAAACTAGAGTAGAGTGGAGTGGAAGGGAAGGGAAGGGAAGAGAATGCAGAAGGGAAGGGAAGTGACTGGAAAGGAAGAGGAGAGGAGAGGAGATGAGAGGAGAGATCAGAACAGAACAGAACAGAACAGAGCTAAATTAATGGAAATTAATTAATGGATGGAAATTGATCAAGGAGGGATTCAACCTGGGAATAAGGAGAAATTTTCTGACAGTGAGAACAATCAACCAATGGAACAGAAGCTGCTGTCAGAAGTTGTGGGAGCTTCATTACTGGAAGCTTGCAAGAAGACATTGGACTGCCGTCTGTCAGAAATGGTACAAGGTCTCCTGCTTTGGCAGGGGGTTGGACTAGATGACCTACAAGGCCCCTTCATACTCAGTTAATTTATGGAATTAATCTATGTATTCCTTTTTTTAAAAAAAATAACCTTAATGACAAGATGTAAATCCTACAAATACACACCGCAGATGAAACAGGTCGTCTTTAAGATCTCTTCTTTCTTCTGCTTTTCACTTCTGAGATCCGCAAAGGTATCGATGATGACTCCGAAAATGAGGTTCAGCACGATAATGATGACAATGAAATAAAACAGGAGATCATAAACCACCCGTGCAGCAAACAGCGGCTCCTTCAAAGAAACAGTATTTTTATTTAGTTTTAAGCCTGTAGGTTGAGGGGACCTACCGAGATCGACTGAAGGAAATGCTCACCTCTTTGGATGGCTTCCGAAGGACGTCCCCCACGCCTCCGCCATTCCTCAGCCCCTGGTTCAACACAGTCACAATACACATCAACAAAGTGTCGCAGGTTCTCTCCATTCCATCCTTGTCGTCATCTTCACCTGTGGGGGTATCGTAAGGTAGGAGTTGCCAACTTTTTGGACCTCAGGGACCACCAAATTCATAATTTTAAATCCCATGGACCAGAGATCCTGGGAATATCCCAAAAAAAGTCTGCAGGAAAATTCCCCACTCCGTTTTCCTACCAACCGATCATTCTTTCTTTGGGATCACAGGATACTGTCTCCAGCTCTGTTCTCGGGGGGTGGGAGAAAGAGAGAGGGAAAGAGAGAGAGAGAGAGAGAGAGAGAGAGAGAGAGAGAGAGAGAGGGAGAGGGAGAGGGAGAGGGAGACACTGACTTTTGGCTTCATGTAAGGAAAGCAGCAGAAGCAGCAGAAGTCTTTCTTTCTCTCCTCCAAACTCCGCCAGAAATGAGTCTTTGTGAGACTTGTCACATTGGTGCAGCTTCTTGAAGAAGGAGGATTTGCAGGGTCCCAAAGACCCATTTCTGGTGGAATTTGGGGGAGAGAAAGACAGACTTTTTCTGCTTTCCTTGCGTGCAGCCAAAAGCAGAAGAAAGAAATGGAAAGAAGCAGCCCGGTGGCCAGGCCAGGCATGTGGGGCAAGTGGGCCAAGTCATGTGGGGAAAGTGGGGAAAGTCCCCCCCTCCACCCTTTTCCCTCTCCCCTCACTACTTCATGTTGTTTGCAATGCAAGCGACACAAGCCTTGTGTTCCCGCGGGCCATGTGAGCGGCGCAGCCTTGTGTTCCCACGCAGCCTGGATTAATTGCTTTGGGGGTGACATTTCTCTGCGGACCACCAGTGGTCCCTGGCCCACTGCTTGGCGATCACTATCATAAGGCACACACGGAGGGCAGAAGAGCTCATCAAGCCTCCCTTGGGGAAACATCGGCAGCACAAAGCGTAAAATAGAACCTGCATTCTTTCTTCTGCTTTCTGCTAGCATTCAAAGAACTTGTGTTGTGTTAATAATCACCTCCTAAATTGTGTGAGGACAGGACAAACATCCATATCCTGACGGTGAGAACAATTAACCAGTGGAATGGCTGCAGAGGTTGTGGGTGCTCCATCACTGGAGGTTTTCAAAAAGAGATTGGACAGTCACTTGTCTGAAATGGTAGAGGGTCTCCTGTTTAAGCAGGGGGTTAGACTAGAAGACCTCCAACGTCCCTTCCAACTCTCTTATTCTGTTATTCTGTAGAACACTGGAGCATAATTTTATGGTATCTCCATGCAAAGGACTTTGCATGTGAAAGACCTCACTTCTGGAATGACATCATCAACTTCATCTTGCATAATGGACGTCCCCTTCCCCAAGCTATTTTATCGATCACAGGTTTCGCTTTGGTAGTTGGATAATGACAATATTTGTCTTAAAATATCAGTTGTGGTAAGTGAAGGAGGGGAGAGATGAGAGGAGAGGAGAGAAGAGGGGAGAGGGAAGATAGAATAAGGAAAGGAAAGATAAAAGAAGGAGGAAAGGAAAGATAAAAGATGGAGAGGAGAGGAAGGGAGAGAAAGGAAGGAATAGGAATAGAATAGGAATAGAATAGAATAGAATAGAATAGGGCAGGGGAGGGGAGGAGAGGAAAGGAGAGGAGAGGAGAGGAACTAAATTAATGGCATCAATATTTCCTCCTGATCTCCAAGTCAGTATGGGTAGTCCTCGACTTACAACAGTTCATTTAGTGACCATTTGAAGTTACAACAGCACTGTAAAAAGTGACATGATCATTTTTCACACTTAAGTGATCAACTTTCATCTGCTTGGCAACCGATTCATATTTATGATGGTCTTAGTGTCCTGGGGGTGGGGTGGGGTGGGTCATGTGATCCCTTTTTATGACCTTTTGACCAGCCAGGTCAAGGAGGGAAACCTGACTCACTTAACGACTGTGTTCCTAACTTAACCCCTTCTAGTAAGAAAGGCCGCACCAGTCACTTAATAAATATTTGGGAAACAGAAATTTTGGGCTCAATTGAGGTCATAAGTCAACGACTACCCATAGCGGGAATTTATTAAGCTGGAAGAACAAATATTTGACAAGTGTTCCACTAACCTGGTTTGAGAGTTGGAAGTGTGCAGTTCTCTCTTGAACACGTTTCCACCATCGTTGTTAAGCTTGTTGTAGAGTCGGTGCCACTGTCTGATACGTCAACAACCACCACAACAGCATGGAAAAAACCATAAGGTCGAAGCAAATAAATTCAACCACACCTCTTTCATCATCATCATCTTCCTTTAATGACCTCACGATCCCTTGTAGGGTGGAGTCTGGGCAACTGAACGGAGCTAGCAGAATGTTTTACTGGCTGGATGCCATTCCTGTTGCCGATATGGAGTTTTGTTCGGCAGATATATTTTCACTGTACCCAGAGAGAGAATTATCTGCCTCTACCTAGGATTGAACTCACAGATTCCTGATTGTATGGTGAGAACTCTATCTCTAGGCCAGCACGCCAATGGTGGGATTCAAAAATTTTTACTACAAGTTCTGTGGGTGTGGCTTGATGGGCGTGGCAGGGCAAGGATACTGTAAAATCTACAGCCAGAGGTGGTACTTGTTGGTTCTCCAAACGACTCAAAATTTCCACAACCGTTTCTCCAGAACTGGTCAGAACCTGCTGAATACCACATCTGCACATCTGAATACCACACCTTTCAACCACATCTCTTTGCTAACCATTAAATTATGTGCCCTCATTTCTCAGGCTTCATCATGAATTAAAAAAAAACCACACTAATAAATGGGATGAATTAAGGAATCAATTCTCTAAATTTAACGTAACTCTTAGACTGGGTGCCCCTAATCTTTTTTTTTTTTTTTTTTGTATGGCCTTCAAAATGGTGAAAAATTGGAAGTTTTGTGTATAATATAAATTGCTATTTGGATAAGCAGCCCAGAGTCGCTTGATGCTAAGATAATGGGCAAATAAATTTAACAAATAAATAAATAATCAACATTCTACTGAAGCACAAAGCTGTGATCGAAATAAAAATACCGGTTTTTCGTATTTACATTGTATCATGGGCCTTTCATTGCAGCATCTACTTCAATAACAGAACTCACATCAAATCACTTTATCTCCTTAAGGGGAAAAAAATTATTCAGAGCTTCAAACTGTCAGATATTAGAATAATATCCATTTATTTAAAGCATGGCATTACTTTGACAAGAAAGACATTGTGTTCGCTGGCTGCTCTTCTGGATTTTGAATATTTAAAACGTTTCCAAGGTCAAAAATGTGATTTGAGGCTCATTCATTACAGAGTGGAATAAAATATTATGTTCCCTTTTCCAAGGCAAATGGGAAGATTTGCCTCAGGATTATTGCATGAAACATCTCTTTGGGGGTGAGCATTATACAGGATTTATCTTGGTTGCAGTGAAGGGTTTGTAGGACTTAATATGACAAAACGATAAGCTTGGAATAGTCATGAAACGTTCTAATGTTGTGGTCCGTCGGCAGCCTGCGGAGCTGGCAGCAGAGTTGGACAGTGGGGAGGAACATGGGCTAGTCCGGTAGTCTGGGGACGACTTGAACGAGGGTCCTGCCTCTGATACAGAGATGGGGCCAAGGCCATCTGGGAATTATGTGCTGACTCCAGAATCTGGAGCCTCCAGCCTCCAGAATCTGGTAGCACCGAGGCAGAGGAAAAAAGGGAGCCTGTTCCCAGTGTGCGTATGTGCAGAGCTGCCAGAAGGCAAGAACAGTTAAGACAAAAGGGGCGACTCAGGAGTAAGGCTTGGAGGTGATTGGCCCTCTCATAAGACATAAAGGAGGAGCAAAGGGAAAGGAATCTTTGCAGGAAGCAACGTTGTTAGTACTGGTCGATTTGAAACCTGAAGCTTGGTGTTGAATTTGTGTTCCATTTTGGCCTCGTATAGCTAATTGGACATTTAGTCCTTGGCAGCATTTCAAGGAAAATAAAGGTGCATGCTTATCAGACTTATCCTGAAGGGCTTCGGCAGATTTCCATGAGACTGTTTGCAAACTGTTTGAGACTCATTACAGACTGTGAATAACTAAAATTAACAGCCGTTGAAATGAAGAAAAAAGGGTTTTGGGACTAACATGTGTTTGTTCGTGTCTCCATAAGCCTTGGTCAGAACAGGTAACAATTCCATTACTGTTTCCAGGCCAGCCCCATGGGCCTTAAGTTTGACACCCCTGTACTAGGAGCCATATGTCAGGATTCCGGCAGTCACCCCACTTAAATCATGAGTCTCGAGCCAACCTTCCAAAACTTCAAAAGGATTTATTGGGAGTTAACATGTCTGGCACTGCCTGGGTGTAGCCAACTCTGAAGCACATCATTTATTGTCACCCTTGAGCCTGGTTTTCTCCCTACTTACTGGGTG
Organism: Laticauda colubrina; assembly: GCA_015471245.1. Classification (NCBI taxonomy): domain Eukaryota; kingdom Metazoa; phylum Chordata; class Lepidosauria; order Squamata; family Elapidae; genus Laticauda; species Laticauda colubrina. The sequence continues at coordinate 16,212,013 of BLBF01000022.1, read as the reverse complement.
TATCGTCATTCATATTCCCCAATGGGACACATCCATAGCCCAGAGTCATCAATCATGCTCTCCAGTTAGAATTCTGTGTGGCAGAAACTTCAGTCACCTAGTTACTATCTTTGAAAAACTATTTATGGAATGTACTTTCGGTTTCCAAACTGCTACACTGCTCTTTCAAACCCCTTTCCCTTTTCCTTTCTATTGGTAACTCTAAAGAGACCATAGAAATATTTTATGAATTGACACCATACCTGTAAGGGATGTTCTATTTTTCAACCTTTCCACGTCCATTATGAAGTCATCCTTCAGAAACAAGAAGCCAACAATGGAGAAGAGATAGACCAGGATGAGAGCTAGGACCGCCGTCAGAATAATGGACCTCCCGTTCCGTGTGACGCTTTTGATGACATTCAACAAAGTCTCCTCTCGGTACACCAGGTCAAATAACTGGAGAAGAGAATCAAGAAACAAGAAGGAAGGTGGTTCATCTTATAAATCACATGCACAAAAAGACTACTTCACAAATGCAAGGTACAACATAGGACAAGAGGAATCTTCAAACTTGACAGCTTTTAAGACTAGTGGACTTCCAACTCCCAGAATTCCTCCTCCAGTCATGTTAGCTCAGGAATTCTGGGAGTTGAAGTCCATACAGTCTTAAACTTGCCAAGTTTGAAGACCTTCAACATAGGAGAACAAATTCATGAGGACTAGATTCAGCAGTCCATCTACCTTTGAAAGACAAAGGCCACTCTTTTGAAGACAATAAAGTCCACATTTTGGACAGCTGGTTTGAAAGTGGGTCAAAGAGGTCACCTATGTCCAAATTGAACGGCCTTCTTTCAGCAGAGAGTAGGACATATCAATCTCCAGTATACAACATAGTACTTTCAGAAGTTCCAAGAAGGCTCCACACCCATATGCACCACTCAGGTGACCCTGAGGACACAGGTAAACCTCCAGGTGGCCTCAACAACTCTCTGAAAGGATGCATCAAGGCAACCTGAGAACTCCAAGGGGGAAGAGGGAATGGAGCTGGCAGAGAGAGAGAGGGAGGGGGAGAGCGAGAGAGGTGCTCTGTCAGCCCTCAGATGGAAAGTCAACAGCCCCCAGGTCTGGAGTGGCTGATGAGGAAGAGGAAGAATAGCTGGGCCCAGTGCCTGATGTGTGAATGCACAGAAGGCAGAGGAGAGGAGAGCAGTGGAAATATATAGGCCAGTCCTTGGCACAGAAGAGCCAATGCTGCTAGCAAAGCCCCACCTGAGCTCTGGGGATAAAAGGCAGGGGGCAGAGATGGATAGGTGTGGCAGACAACTATTCATCTTCTGGCCAGACAGACTTGTTAGTCTGTGGTGAGAGGGAAACTTTTTGCCAGAGCTGCCAGCACTCTTTGGGTTAACTTCAGAGGATTTGTTGTGTTTGGGAAGCTGGGTCATAACATACAGTCTCCTGCTTGAGCAGGGGGTTGGGCGAGAAGACCTCCAAGGTCCCTTCCAGTTCAATTCTGATTGATTGATTGAAAAGTTGTATGGCATTATACATGTCATAAACATGTATATACATGTCATAAACATGGTATTTTCAATGCCACAAAATGTTCTACAAAATTTGCCAGATTTCAATTCCACAAAGCTTCTTAAAGAGCTTTACCCAAATTCCCAATAAAGGGCCCTTTATTAATAATACTGGTGAGGTTGAGCCTCTGAACACTTACCAAGATGAAGGCTATAATTCTGCCTGCGAATATATTACAGTGATTTCCTTGCCAGAAACCCAAGCTTCCCTGCTCTTTGTCTAATGAAGGTGGCCAGATATGGAGCAGGAAGCATGATCTTAACACAAACCCATCCTTTTCATGAGGCAGAAGCTGAAAAGGTACAGAGGGGGTCCTTGACATATAACATTTCAATCAATCAATCAGAAAAAGCTAGAAGGTCTTCCACTCCAGCCCCCTGCTCTAGTAGGAGAACCTAAACCAGTTTAGACAAGGGACTGTCCAGTCTCCTCTTGAAAACCTCCAGTGATGTGGAAAGAAGGAAGGAAGGAAAAGGAAGGAAGGAAGGAAAAGGAAGAGAGTAAAAGGAAGGAAGTCAGGAAGGAAAAGGAAGGAAAGAAGGAAAGAAGGAAAAGGAAGGGAGGGAGGAAAAGGAAGGAAGGAAAAGGAAGGAAAGGAAGGAAGGAAGGATAACAGAATAACAGAGTTGGGATAACAGAGTTGGACCTTGTAGGTCTTCTAGTCCAGCCCCCTGCTCAAGCAGGAGATTGTATCCCATTTCAGACAAGGGACTATCCAGTCTGTTCTTCAAAACCTCCAATGTGATTTATTTAATGACCATTGAAAGTTATAATGGTACTGAAAAAGTGACTTACAACCGATCTCCACACTTATGACGGTTGCAATATCCCCATGGTCCGACCAACATTCAGACGCTTGGCAACTGACTCATATTTATGACAGCGACAGTGTTCCCTTTTGTGGCTTTCCCACTTATTTAAATTCAATGGGAAAGGAAAGAGACAGTCAGATTCACTTAATGACAAAATGACCACATGATTTGCTTATCAACCCTGGTAAAAAGAGAGTCAAACCAGGCCTTTTGCTTAACAACTGCCTTGTCAGCTTTGGAAGCCATATTGAGACCAGATGCTCCCACGCTGCCACATTTTGAGCCTGGGAAAGTGGGAGAGGGGGAATTTCTTGGAGTGTATCTAGTTAGACATAATAACATTCTTTTTCTAAGTCAAAGTCATGTTATTTCTACACCTGGGTCTCAAGTTGGGACGGATGGTGATTGGGGATGTGATGCAATGGTGGGTGCAGGGGGTGGATTTGTAGTTTTTTATTTATTGCAAGGAAATTCAGAACTTTCAGATTCGGGATTCCCCAGGTGTGCCAGTTTACTATCCAATTAAAACAGAACTTTTAAGAAGATGTCTGTCTCAGAGTAATTTGTTGGAATGGAGTTTTTCTGGAATGCTGACATGCCTTGTCTATCAATGGGAATTCTGGTTCCACCCCCATATGCATGGCAGAATTTTAAAGCAAAAGAAAAGAAACTATGCTTTTCTTCGACAAGAAATAGAAAACAAGTATACTCACCAAGAAGCTGTAAAAAAATTCATGCACACAGAGGCCCAACATACAGACCAGAACATAAGCCACGTGGTAGAGAAAAGCCATATCCATGATGACAGCTCGGTAACCACGGGTGAAGGTCCCACGATTGCCAACGAAGCTCACCAAAAATACAATTTTGTTACAAAGCTGCCCCAAAAAATAAAATTTTATTACAAAGGTGGAGAGAAGCAATGGAGACAGTACCTCTCAAAATCTACAATGCTATCCCTGTTGCTTGCCTTTATCTCCAGTGAACCTGTGTCCCAGATAGGTACTAACAATTTCTAAACAAAATGTGACTCTGTCAAATGAAAGCATCTATACATAGGCGGGGCCAATAGAAACAAAGAGGCCCAGGTTATATTTTTTATTAATGTGACATAATACTGGAATATTTTGTGAATAACAAAGTTAGGTTATGAGATGGGCGGTGTGGAAATTTAATAGAGGATGATAGATAGATAGATAGACAGACAGACAGACAGACAGACAGACA
>BLBF01000022.1:16182691-16196046 GCA_015471245.1 Laticauda colubrina | reverse complement strand
ACATGATTCCCCTTTTGGTAACTTCACAACCGGGTTATTAACTTAACTGCTGCAGGGATTCACTTAACAATGGTGGTAAGAGATGTCATAAAATGAGGCAAAAGTCACTTAACCAATGTCTCATTTAGCAATAATAAATTTGGGGCTCAATTATGGTCATAAATTGAGGATTCTCTGTATTCTTGTTCTTATGGGGATCAAAATCAGTTTGCTAGCTCAAAAACTCCGCCAAAGAAAGATAACTCACCAGCTCTTTTGGTCTCATGTTGAAAAGGACTCGTTCTGCATTTTCACTGTCATGCCTGCTTTCCATGATCGCCAGCAAAAGCTTCGAGGCATTATTCTGAAAGGCATCAAAAAGCCAATTAAGAGGTCGTTAAAATCTATTTCATGGGCCAATGAGCCTTAGTGCTGCTTTAACTGAAGTTGTAGTTGAAGTGAGGGAAGCTGAATGTCAATTAAAAAAATACTTCTTTGGTCTTTTTAGTTGCCAGCAGAAAGGGAAGGCAGGAAAGCAGTGCATTCCTTAAAGGCTTCAGATAATCGCTTTGGCAACCGAAGCTTCTGGCGTGCAAAATTATTACTGGAGAGCATGATTGATGACTCTTGGCTATGGGTGTGTCCCATTGGAGAATATACATCCAGGGGGTGGAGGAAGACCAGGGTCAAGGGTGAAATGAATGATGTGTCAGAGTTGGCTGCAACCAGGAAACGCCAACATGTCAACTCCAAATAAATCAACCATTCTTTCATTGAGAGATGTGGCTTAGAGATTTATAATTTGAATGGGGGTGCATGCCAGAGTCCTGACAGCAGGTTTCCTTATGGTGAGGACAAGGTTTTTTTTTTAAAAAGGCCTTGAATCTTTTTATGGATTTTGTTTTATCTTGTTTTATGAGTGACATCATGGCCTGATCACCACAATCACAGAACTAATTAAAAATAAATTACATATTTAAAAGTGTCAGATGTCAATCGAGAGAGCCTTTCCATGTAGCTCTTTCCATACCGTGCATTGACTTAGCCACTGTTTCTTTTACAATGGTGGCATCTGCAGTGGTGGGATTCAACTGGTGTTACTGCCAGTTTGGTGCCTACGTTTTGCATGGCAAACATTTATAAGAAAACCACAAAGTTCTGAGAGCACCAAGGATCCCTCATTTCAACCCTGAACTACAAATATTTTTCCTGGATCCAATCCAGGTTGGTCCCCAGGACTAGAAGTTTAGTCTTCCGAGTGTCAACTTGCAAAGCATCCCTGATCTGCTCTTGAGTTGCCATAAGCAAGGGGGGATGGGGAAGCAAACTTTGCAGCTGCATCAAAAAGCTTGCATCTCAGTCAAAACAAAGCACATTCCAACTGATGCCTCAAGTTCATCTCTACGGAAACCCACCATGGCCAGAGGGAGTGACCTCTATAACCCATGAAATTGCTTCTTTGGGGAATGTGACTGATGACAGAGGCAAAGAGCGAATTAACTAAGGTTAGAGTTGGCTCCACTTAGCCCATGCCAACATGAAGCTCCTAATAAATAATACTGGATTTCTTTCGATGCTTGGCTTGAGGCTCATGAGTTAGTTAGGGTGTCAGTCGGAACCCTGACACTGAGCTGCTAGACTCGTGCTGGAGCCCGTCCTCAGAGATCTTTTCACTACCAGATTGTATCAAGTGAGAAGTTCTCTGAAAATGGGTTCCAGCACAAGTCTAAAAGCTCGGAAGACAACCCGGTAACCAACCCAAATTGGATCCTACAACATTATCCAGGACACGTATAATTTGCCTTCATTCATACAAATATTCTTTTTACTGGTATATGGAATATACATTCGGATCATGTCTTTAGGACCAGCACAATAGAAATTAGGGCACCTGATCTTACTCTCCCAGGAGCAGTCGAGGACTCTGCACCTCTTCTCCTGACAATGGATGAGATTATCCTGTCCTTCTTCCATCTCTTAAGAGCAACAATGGGAACCCAGTGAGGTTAAGGCAATGGGGATAATGTTCACAGGGTAGAATTCCATACCTTCAACTGTAGCACTAGGTCCATCCGATATTTTCCAAGGGGATTGATATCATTTAGGATCAGCGCAATGATGATGTCGATGCCATTGGACTCATGGGTGGCTATACAAGTCTACAAAAGGCAAAGAAAGGAAGACATTTAAGATAACAACACATCCGTTGAGAGATTGTGTCCTTTCTCTTCCTCATTCTTTGAAAGATGAATAATGTCCTAAAGGATTTTGTGTGGATCAGCAAATCCAAGAGAAGGTCCTGTTGATTCATATGTCATGTCATGCATACTTCTATCAGGGAAAACATAGACAAAGATACACAAAATACTCAGTGTATTGCACCACTGCAACCACTGTACATCTTTCCAGGGGGAAAAGTACACAATGGAAGGCCTGAACCAGTGGTATTCAGCTGGTTTGCACCGGTTCACACGAACAGGTAGCAAGGATTTGGTATGGGTCGCCAAACCGGTAATAAGTTCTGGCTGGCCACGCCCCTGATCTGGTGGCCAGGTCACCACTGGCTCATTTGCCCTGCCCACCCAATTCTCTCTCACCCCACCCACCTGATGCTCGCCTCATAAGGTATTTATTTTTTTTCCCCTCCCAATAAAAGGAGGCCCAAAAATGGCTGGGGGTGGCAGCTGCAAAACAGCAAAAAAACAACAACAACAGAAGAAGAAGAAGTCCTGCCCACCCAGTCACATGGCCATGCCCACCTAGCCACGCCCACAGAACCGGTAGTAAAAAGTTTTGAATCCCACCACTGGGTTACTGGTTCAACAGTAACAAATCCTCGTTTTCCTCAAAAGGTCATGCAAAAACCAAGTATGGTTTTTGAAAAGCACCTTTGGGACAATCATGACCTGGATGATTGAGAATCTCCAATGATGGACAGGTATAAATTTTTGGCAAAGGAGGCAGGGACCTTAAACCCATGATATCAAACAGAAGACAATTTTGGCGGCTCAGGGTTGAACCATGGGGTCATTGGTGCTCTGTGAGCTGGGTTACTTTCTTGCAGACGTTTCATTACCCAACTAGGTAACATCATCAGTGCTAGAAGGGAGGAGTGTTTGCTCTCTGTTTATATCCCAATCCTTTCAGTGTCATGCCCCTGTTGGAACTGATTCTGAGGGGAGGGTTGAACAGCTGACAGGAAGTGGGAGTGTGGCTCTGGTGGCTGTGGAAGAAACTGGGGAAGGGCACAGTCCGGCTGGGCATTCAGAGGAAGACCCAGACTCACCTCCTCTTCATCCTAGGGCACGCAAGGAGGAATGGAGAAGGGAGCAACGTGAGTTATGGGGGTTACAGGGGAAAAAAGGGCCCTTCATTAGCTGCAGCTGGGAAAACAGTGCTTTAAAAAGGGCATTCGTGCACAGCACCTTGCTGGAAGCAAATCGTGAATTATCTTTGTTTCTCAAGTCTTATCTGGGTTCTGGCATTCTCCCAACTGTGTGTGTTTCATTATCTTTTGAAGTCTGCAATTCCTTATCCTGTCCTGTCTCATTGGTTGCTACACTGTGGTTTGTGTTGGTTTTCATTTATCATTTCAATGTACTGTGGATTCGGACTGAATTTCTTCCCTTTAAAAATTGTTCTTCCTCCAGCCAAGGATAACTGGACATTGGGGGCTAAGTTGGAGGCATTAAAGGGACTTTACCTACTTTTGTGACTTTGTTGCTTTTGTGCCACGCCCCTTTGAGTCATCACAGTTTGTGGGAGTATTGTTTTCTTCTTTCGGGAAACTTGGTGAGGCTATTCACTATTTGTTTGTCCATGGAGATTCTCAGAAATCCAAGTTGCTTCAGTTCTGAGAACCAAAGAAGCTTCTTGGATGAGAAGCGAAACAACTTCAATGAAAAACAAAGGAAGCCCAGTTGCCTATGGAAAAAGCACTTTTGAGATTGCTATTTGATTGTTTGTCTGAGTAGTTAGATGGTGGTTGGATGGGAGAGAACACACTCTGTTCCAGCACTGATGATGTTGCGTAGTTGGGTAATGAAATGTCTTCAGGAAGCAACCAAGCTCAGAGAGTTCCAAGGACCACACAAGCCATGATTAACATCCAATCCACTGGAACAGGGGGTCTTCAAACTTGACAGCTTTATGACTTGTGGACTTCAACTCCCAGAACTCCTCCTCCAGTTTTGTTAACTCAGGAATTCTGGGAATTGAAGTCCACAAATCTTAAACTTTCCAAGTTTGAAGACTCTTGCACTGGAACATATGGGGGAAGGGAGGGAATAAATCTCATCCCTGGACTGAATCCAGACCCCAACACTTGTTCTAAAAATATATGCAAGTATTGAGGTTCTAAATGACCAATAGAAGAATTACCACATTGACCACAATTTCCATAATAGAAAGTCTAAGTTTTCAACCACAGGTTATTATTCACATTAAGTTCAGATTCTTCCCGAAGAGGTAAACCTACCTGATTTTCATGGCAGGGTCCTTGGCAGTACTCAGTCAAACTTTCAAGGGTTTGATTTACCAAAGCTACATTTTTTTCTTTGATGTATAGGCCCAGAAGGCCTAGCCCGCCAGTGGTACTTCCACAAATACAATCCAAAAACTGAAGTGTCTCGCAAACTAGGTTGTAGTTGCTCTTGTTGTTCTGGTTTCTTAAAAAGTTCTGGAAAAAGAAGAGAAAATAAACCCTTATACAAACCGATGAAAAGCAGACAAGGGTTCAGATTGGAGGTAATGCTAAGCCATAGGTTGAAAGACTTCACTATTATTACAATTCTGAGTGGATGTATCATACTTTTAACTAAGTTTGAGCTCAACTGTCAGGGTTCTAATGGATGCCCTAATTAATTCATGAACCTCAAGCCAAGTTTCAAAAGAAATCCAACTATTTATTAGGAGCAACATGTTGGCACTAAGTGCAGTTGGCTCTGCCCCCTGTAATTTACTGCCCACTTATTTCCTCTCCCCCCAGAGTGTGTCATAAATCACATTCTCCAACTGAAGCACTTTCTCAAGCTGTACAAAACATGCCTCTCCGGCTGACTTTAGTAGCCTGAGACACAATCTGGAAAAAGGTATGCGTGGAATGTGCTTCTGGTCATAGCAACCAAGCTGTTCCATCAGTCTTCTCCCCCCCACCACCTATGGCAACTTGAGAGCAGGCCAGGAATGCTTTACACGTTGACGCCAACATCTTTTGGGTAATGTGAGGACCAAAACTGGATGCTGTATAAAGACTGTATAAAGCGGTGATAATACTTCATGTGATTTTGATTCTATGCCTCCATTGATACAACCAAGGTGTTGTGGTTCGCTGGCAGCTGATGCAGCCAGCAGCTGAGTTGGACAGTGGGGAAGAACGGAGACCAGTCTGGGAGTCTGGAGAGGACTCAGAAAAGGGTCCTGCATCCAATGCAGAGATGGGGCCAGGGCCATCTAGGAGTGGGGTGCTGACTCCAGAGCCTCCAGAGTCTGGCAATAGAGAGGAAGAAGAACAAGGGGAGCCTGTTCCCAGTGCGTGTGTGCGCAGAGCTGCTAGAAGGTGAGAGCAATTGAAACAAAAGGGGAGACTTGAGAGTAAGGCTGGGAGGTGATTGCCCCTCTCTTAAGGGATAAAAGTCAGGCCAAGATGATGATACCTTTGCAGGAAGCAAAGTCATTTGTTTGGTTCAGATTCATTCTTGAAGCTCTTTGTACTTTGGTTGGTTTCTTTTCTAGTTCATTTGACACTTCTGTTATTGGCAGCACTTCACAGGGAAGAAAGGTGAGTGCTTATCTTGAGGGACTTTTTGAGATTCATTACCAGCTGGGAATGAAAATAATTCCCAGCATTGCAATAAAACAAGACTTGTTTTTAAAATAAGTGTGTGCGTAATTACGGTTTATGAAACCTGGGTCAGAACACAAGGATTATGCTAGCTTTAATTCTAAAATACACCACAATAATACTCTACCTGAAGTTCTCGATTGTGATTCTCACATAACAATTGGAGAAACCTCAAAATGGGTTGCATGATCACAATGGCTGGACTCATGGTCATTTCTTCAGATGATTTTTCATCTGCACATCCTGCCTCTGATCCTGGAACCATGAGGTCCGTTTCTGGATCCATCTCTCTGCGGTACACACAATAAGCTTTGGACGTTGCAGTGGAGGCTTCCGCCAGTTGTCCTTTCATGCTTTCCTTCAGGTAGAGGTTGGAATCTCTAACTGTAGAGAAGCGAAAAGCAACATGATTGCTATTCAATCTGCCCCGTAAGGAGCATGATGGGGTTTTCTCTGTCCATCCTTTGAGTCCATTGTGATTTAGGTCAGACTGAGGGTAGATTAAATTAACATTGAAACACTTGGAGGTTTTTCTGTGTTCTCAGGATCACAGGGTCACATAAATCCTTCCACCTGGAAGACTGAGAACCACTATGGCCTTTTAGCTATACAATTTGGGATGAACACCCTTTGAATGGTGTGGGAGTAGGAATGGATTTCCAGAGGAAAAATTGCATAATATAGGAACCATTTACACTATTCAGATGGCCCTGAGGATAAAGATAAACCTCCAAGTGGCCTCAACAACCCTCTAAATGGATGCAAATGACCAGCTGTCTGCAAGGAATATAAATCCTTCTGTTCCCCAGTATCCTGCCAGAGCTGAAAAAGTTTCTTGGATGAGAAGTTAAACATCTTCAAAAGGAAAAACAAGAAAGTCTAGTTGCCTCTTGAAAAAAAGCACCTTCGGGACACATGAATGTGCACTTCATATATTGTAGAAGGAAAAGTAGAGAGTGGAGGTGGAGTCAAGAGAGCAATCAGTCGAGAATCATTACATTCCCACAAACAGTCTAAGTTCAACCTCTCTTGAATTCCATTGGCTCTTATCTAGCCACCATTCAGTGCTGACCCTTAGCTGACTAGATCCTTGTATGTAAGCCTGTTCTGACCCAAACTTGGTTCCAAGGAAGCAAACACAAGACAAAGGTAACAGCACAAACTTTTAATGATTCTTTATGAATTCCGTTCCTTCATGGGTAAAAGGCTGCTTCAGACCAATTAGTTCCGATAAGAAAGAGTCTTGCCAAGGTTTGGCAAGGCTGCCAAGAATACCAGATAACGTTACTAAGCAATAATTCCAACACAAAGTCTCCAAACACCAACTCAGATATTTCTAATGTCCACCAGACTCAAGTGTAAAACGTCTTTGCCTTCTGCAAAGAAACTGCAGTTTCTCAGCTGGCTTTTATCTCCTTAGACAGGGACCATTACCTTGCAGCCTGACTCCTGAGTTGCCCATGCTGTTGCAGCTGCTCTTTCCTTCAAGCAGTCCTGTACGCATGCACGCTGGGCATGGGCTCCTCGGGGGCTACTTCATCATTGTTGCCAGCCTCCACAATCTCCAAAAGCAGCATTCTACTCCCTGATAGACCTGGCCCCATCCCTGCATCACACGCAGGCTCCTCATCTGAGTCCTCGCTCTCCAAGACCTCAGTCGTCCACACCTGCTGCCGGCGAACCACAACAAAGCCTGAGCAATAAATCATCTGAACTGGAACCTAACAGTTGGAGCCTGTTAAGCAGTTGGAGTCTATCTTTGCGCCTCACAAATACTTGGCTTTACACAGTCTGAAAACTATTGTTGGTGGCACAATCTCTGGACCCATCAATCCTGGGAGAAGTAAGTGCTACTTGAGGTTATGACAGGTAAATGCAACTTTCATGCTTCAGTAAACCTTTTGTGATCAAATCAAATTCACTGCTCAACCCTGGTGCCTGACCGCGGCCGTATTACATCCATCATGGCTCCAACAACTTGGCTCCAACAACAGTTAAAAAAATGGACTTCACACAGAGAGCATTTATTCCAGGAAAGTTCCAGAACAATTCTTATTTATTATTCCTAATAATAACAACCAAATAAATAGAGGTAGTCCTAGGGGTGGAATTAAAAGAATCCCAGCAACCAGTTCACTGCCCAGTTGCTGGGTGGGCATGGCCATTGTGGGCGTGGCCTACCGGAACTTCCAGGAGGGCTGTTTTTTGCCTTCCCCAGAAGCTTCCCTTGCGCCTCTGGGAGGGCGAAAACAGCTTCCCCTGAGCTCTGAGGTCCTCCGGAAGCTGGAAACAGGCCCATTTCTGGACTTCCGGAAGGCCTGTTTTTCCCCCTTCCAGAGCTTTTGCGCAGACCCTGCACTTACTGTGATGACTCGGGGCATGACACAAAAATAGGAAAGTCATGAAAGTAGAATAAATCCCCTTTAATGTCCCAACCTGGCCCCCAATGTCCAATTATCCTTGGCTGGAGATCAAACTCTTCCAAAAACAGTCTTCAAAGGAAAGAAATGCAGTCTGAACCCAAAGTAAAGATAATTAGAAATTTTAAAAAAAACCCCAACATAAACCACATTGAAGTAATTAACCCGGCAGGCCAGGATGATAAATTGCAGACTTCCACAAGATAACACAGCAAGCACAGTTGGGAGGACGCCAAAACCCAGATAAACCTCATCAAAGATAATGCACGCTTTGCTTCCAGCAAGGAGCTGTGTGCAAACGCCGCACTTATATCCTGTTCGCCCAGCTGCAATTAATGAAAGGGATCAGGTCCTTCTTCTCTCTCATAAGCCATGTTGCTCCCTTCTCCATTCCTCCCTGGGTGCCCTAGGATGAAGAGGGGGTGGGCTTGGGTCTTCCTCTGAATGCCCAGCCAGACTGTGCCGTTTCCCTGTTTCTTCCACAGCCACCAAAACCACACTCCCAGTCCATGTCAGCTGCTCAATCTCCCCCTCAGAATCAGACTCCAACAAGAGTATGACACTTACCTACATCAAAAATGGGCAATGTGGATACTCCCGGGAGGGGACGGGAGAGGTGGGTGGGGCCAGCTGGTCGGTTGAAATACCAGTTTGGCGAACCAGATGAAAACTTATCATTCGGTTCACCCGAACCGGTCCGAACCAGTAGAATCGCATCCCTGTATAGTCCTTAACTTACAACAGTTCATTTGGTTCATTCAAAGTTACAATGACAATGAAAAATATGACGTGACCTTCTTTCACACTTACGACCATGGTCGCATGATCAAAATATAGACGCTTGGCAGCTGACTTCTATTTATGATGGTCGCAGTATTCCATGTTCCCCTTTTGCGACCTGCTGACCAGCAAAGTCAACGGGGAAGCCAAATTCTCTTAAGCCCATGTCACACTGGCCAACGGATGCAAAAAGGACACAGCGGACGAGCAAAATGTTCCATCCGTTGTTATCCACTCTCAAAAGGGGCAAAAATTTGCATAACCAGAACGGATAACACGGACGCGGGGAGGACGCAGGGTGGATGCAAAGGAGATGCGGAACGGAAGCCCAGCGGATGGAAGCGGATGGGAGCGGATTGCACAACCGCAGGGCTTCCGGGGGGCCTCAGCAAAGCGGACGCGGAACGGATACAGCGGATGCAGAGCGGACACGGAACGGATGAAACGGATGCACAGCGGAAGCCTAGCAGATAAAGCGGATGCACAGCGGAAGCCTAGCGGATACCCAGCGGAAGCGGAACGGATGCCGACCGTTAATTGCACATGTGGGGGGGCAGTATTACGTAAACCCCCCGGATATAAAGGGAAGCAGCTAGCATGTGGCCAGCATTCCGAGGAAAGACCTGCTGCTGGACACTTCGAGTTCCTTGTCTGCCCTGCCAGCCTGCCTTCCAGCCAGCCTTGGTGCCTGCCTGCCTGCCTGCCTTCCTGCCAGGCTTTCTGCCAGCCTTCCTGCCAGCCTTGGTGCCTGCCAGCCTCCCTGCCAGCCAGCAACCCCACAACCATGGGGAGGAAGCGAAAGCCTCAGCAACCTGCCGCCATCCCTGGCAAGAGGGACAGGGCCAACCTCCCGCCCCCTGCCCCTGACTCTGCTTCTGCTGGGGCTTCTGCTGAAGCTGCTCCTGACAGTGGTGCTTCTGCTGCTGCTGGGGATTCTGCTGGTGCTTACTCTGTTGAAGCTGCTCCTGGACTTGCTCGTCCTGCTCGTGCTCCTGGTCTTGCTCGTCCTGCTTGTGCTCCTGGTCCTGCTCGTGCTCCTGGACTTGCTGGCCCTGCTGGTGCTTACTCTACTGCTGCTGATCCTGGTCCTGCTGTTCCTCCTGCTGCTGCTGCTGATGATGATGATTATGATCCTGCTGGTGAGGATGATGATGCTGATTATGATGCTGCTGGTGAGGATGATGATGATGATGATGATGATGATGATGATAATGATGATGATGATTCTGCTGCTGCTGGTGGTGTGGAGGAGCAGCCCCTACTACCTGGGAGCCCCTCTGATGAGGGCCCATCTGGTCCAGTCAAAGGGAGGAAGAGGCGTATGCAACAACGGGAGAGGAGGCAATACTCCATTGAGGAGGCGCACGAGGATGAGGTGCTGGAGTGGCTGAGAGAGAATGACTATCTGTGGCGGAAGGGACACCGGCTGTACAGGGACACCAAACGGAAGCAGGCTGCTTGGAGAGAGAGGGAAGAGAGTATGGGTTACACTTCGGAGGTGCTCCTCGGCTGGTGGAAGCACATACACACCTGGTACGGGAAGCTGCACCTGAAGAAATCTGGCCAGGCCAATGTGAAGCTGACAGACAGAGAGACCTACGTCATGGCCAGGTGTAGCTTCCTGGAGGGTGAGGTCCACCACCGAGGAGCACCCAGCAGCCCCTCTCACGACCCTCTCTCTCCGGCAGCCTGCTGCCACCCAGTCCTCTTCCGGCTGAGAGTCAGTCCCTGTCTCCAGGCAGGTTTCTGTGGAGTGTGCCACGGCAGAGAACCCGCGGATAGGTGTGGTAAGCATGGTGGAGTGTGTAGAGGACTCCCTGGTGCGGTGGGAGAAAGGAGACATCGAGTCCACCACACTCCTAGCTGCATCCACCACCCCCAGCTCCGCCTCCGCAGAAAGGCAGAGAGCCGGACAGCTGGAGGGGCAGAGCCACAATGTCCTGCTGGAGATCAGGGACACCATCCGCACCAGCATAGATTTCCTCTCTCAGCTGGTCCACACCGCAAGCCCTTCCTCACCTATGTCAACCAGACCCTCAAGGAAATGGCGGATCCACAGTACCAGCAGGTGAAGGACCGGATCACCAAGCTGCTTCACAACCCTCCAGACCCAGAGGAACCTGCTCCCACCCAGTCCAGGCCTGCTCCTCCACCCCAGGTGATGTCCCTCCCATTCCAAGGCTTCCCACAGCCCCTCACCTACCAGGGCTACGGCTACCAGGAGGTTCAGCAGCACAGCCAGCAGCCCTTCCCAGTCCAGGCACAGAGTCATCGGGTGACACCATTGCCACCTGTTTCACTGATGCCACTGATGCCACCCACGCCAATGATGCCACCGACGACAGCGATGCCACCCATGCCAGTCCTCACCCAGCTGCAGAGCAGACAGCCCCACTACACTACTCCTTCCTCCACCCCACAGCCAAGCCCGGCCTCAGTACATCTGTCATCAGTACTGGGGCTGACACCCCATGGCATGGAGGAAGGACCTCTCAGCATAACGGGGCTGAGCTAGCTGTCCAAGACCTTTCTCAACACACCATCCCCTGTTGTCCTCTCAAGGCCAGGCACTCCAGCACCACCCACCACTATAGCACCTGGAACCTTCACCCCTGAGACTGGGCACACCTCCGAGTGACCAAGAAGGGTGCCTGAGACTGGGTAGCTGGCTACCTGTGGACTTTATTTGGACACTTGACTTGGGTAATTTTTTTTTTACAGCTTGTTGTTCAATAAAGTTTATCTTTGATTCACACACTTGCTTCATTTGTTTTTTTTAAAAAAGTCTTGGTGGAAACTTTTAGAATTGGCTTAAGCCTTTGCATGCTTGTGGGATGGGTTAAGATAGCAGTGGGGTGGGCAGGGATACCTGTGGAATAAGCAGGGATACCTTTGGGATGGCTAATAGCTGTGGGATAGATAAACCTCCAGTGCAAGCATAGTGGGACTGTATGGTCCACCCTCCCAGGTGCCACACCTATGGCCCTTTATTATCAATAATAATGTAATCAATCATCCACACATGTCAACATAAACACAACTCTTTATTAAATGCCCTGTTTATTGTAGGCCCACCCAACATACATGGCCCAATCTCATCCGTGTGATGAGACAGGCTGAAGGAAACATCCATTAAGCATCTACCATCCTGTCTTGCCACTCCACCGCTCCAGCCGGGGAGTTGCACCAGTGTTTCAGGAGGTTGCGCTGCTTCTTCCCTTCCCGTGAGGCTCTGTTGTGGCCTTGCACATCCTGAGTGTCGAGCAGGTTTCGCCCTTGCCTCCATTCCCCAGGCTCCATGTCCCCATTGCCTTGTTGACGGTCCACGAGCCTGTTCTGCAAGACTGGGTAGCAGGTGCGCATGAGATTGTGCAGGATGCAGCAAGCTTCCACGATCCTCCTCACAGTCTCTGGGCGATGCTGCATGGTGGTGAGAAGTACCTGGAACCTGTTGGCCAGGATGCCAAAGGCGTTCTCCACTACCCGCCTTGCCCTGGACAGCCTGTAGTTGAAGATCCTCTCTTCACGGGTCAGGAGTCTGGAAGTGTATGGCTTCATGAGGTAGGTTCTGAGGGAGAAGGCCTCATCCCCCACAATGAAGTAGGGCACATCTAGCGTGTCATTGGGCAGGGGGTCTGGATCTGGGAAGCCCACGATGAGGTTGCCTTCCAGCCCCTCCTTGAGGTGACTGGCGTTGTATACCTGGGTATCTGAAGATGAGCCGTAGCCTGAAGCATCGATGTACATGAATTTGTAGTCAGCATCCACCATGGCGAAGAGGACGATGCTGAAGAAGCCCTTGTAGTTGAAATAAGTGGACCCCGAGTTGGCTGGAGCTTTGCAGGCCATGTGCTTGCCATCGATGGCTCCAACGGTGTGTGGGAAGTTCCACCTCTGATACCACTGCTCTGCAACTTTCTTCCATCCTTCTTCAGTGGAGGGGCACTGGAGGAGCTCCTCCTTGTATTCTTCGATGATGGCCTGCACCACTTCTCTGACCACAATGCTGATGGTGTTGTGTGGCACCCTCCAGCTGTACTGCATGCTCCTGTAGGTGGTCCCTGAGGCCAGGTGGCGCAGAGTGAGTGCCACCTTGAGCCCAGGTTCCAGGCTGGGCCGGAAGTTGGTGTTTGCCTTGGTCAACCTGGGTGTCAGGCGCTGCACAACTTCGTCAAACATGGCTGGAGGCATCCTCATGAAGTTCTGGAACGCCCGAGTGTCTTCGCTCCTGAGCTCCACCATCAGCTTGTTGTACAGTCTGTACTCTGCTCTTCTCTCGATCCATTTTCAGACCGAGACGCTTCTTGGCCGCCTCTTTTTCTTCCCATAGTAAA
>BLBF01000022.1:16153979-16169837 GCA_015471245.1 Laticauda colubrina | reverse complement strand
CTTCCTTCCTTCCTTCCTTCCTTCCTTCCTTCCTTCCTTCCTTCCTTTCTCTGTCCCTTCCTTCCTGCCTTCCCTCCATCATTCCCTCCCTCCATCCCTTCTTTCCTTCCTTCCTTTCCTGTCCCTTCCTTCCTTTTCCTCCCTCCCTCCCTCCCTGTCTCTTCCTGTCTCTCCCTCTTCCCCCTTTCCTCCTCTTCTTTCTTCCCAAAACATACATATAAAATAGGTAAAACATGCTGGCTGGGGAATTCTGAGAGTTGAAGTCTACAGGTCTTAAAGTTGCCCACTTTGGCCACTCCCTGATCTAGACCCTGTTTTACCTAAGTATTACACTTTTCTAGCATACCTGGAGTTTCTCAATGATGTTCCTGTAATCCCAGGAAGGTCCTCCGAGGGGCTCTTTAAAGCGGGGGCCGCTCCTAGCGGACATCCGCCAGCCCATGGCTGCTCTTTGGATCATGTTGGTGTGGCTCTTCATGAAGAGCGTGTTCACTTGGCTATCCAGGTCCACTGGAATCGCAATGCCACGGTTCTTGGCTTTGGAAAAAGAGCATTAAAATTGTATCAGTATATGTGCAACCACACACAGGCATACAAGAAATACATCAAACCAACAGATCAAGTTAGACATGTCGGACATAAAAAGTTACTGAGAATGGAACTTTGACTCTCTCGTCCTTTCCTTCCTTCCTTCCTTCCTTCCTTCCTTCCTTCCTTCCTTCCTCCCTCCCTCCCTCCTCTCCCTCCCTTTCCACTTCCTTCCTTCCCTTCCTCCTTCTTTCCTTCCTTTCCTTCCTCCTTCTTTCCTTTCTTCCTTCCTTCTTTCCCTCCCCCTCCTTCCTTCCTCCCTTCCCTCCCTTCCTACTTCCTTCTTTCCCACCCCTTTCTTTTTTCCTTCCTTCCTTCCCTCCCTCCTTTCCCTCTTCCTTCCATCCCTTCCTGTTTCTTTTCTTCCTTCCTTCCTTCCCTCCCTCCTTTCTCCCTTCCTTCCTTCCTTCCCTTCCCCCTTCTTCCCTTCCTTCCCCTTTTCCTCTTCCTTCCCACATCATAATGTTATCTTTTTTGTAACCCTCTGATGAGCAAAGTCAATGAGGAAACCAGATTCACTAAACAACTAGCCTACTACCTTATCAACTGCAGCAATTCACTCAACAACAGTGGCAAGGAAGGTCATAACATGGGACAAAACTCACTTAGCAAAGTTCTCCTAAACCATAAAAATCTGGGACTCAATTAGGGTCATAAGTCGGGGGCTACCTTTATGAGGAATGCTACACAGAGCATATCATGGTTTTTTTCCCCACATATTGTCATCATTTAGGGAGGCTTTAATGGATGTTGTACAAACTTATCAATGAAACAAACAAACATGTTGAAAAGTTATGACATTTATGTAGTGACTTACCAGGCCCATCTAAATTATATTAAAGACACCAACGTATCTTTACAATCCACAAGGCATGTCACAACTTCGGAGCACCCCTAATCTTTGGAAAATGGAAGTTGAAGAACTTGACATGTGTTGTGATTCGTCAGCAGCCTGTGCAGATGGCAGAGGAATCAGACAGTGGGGAAGAATGGGGACCAGTCCGGGAGTCTGGAGAGGACTCGGATGAAGGTCCTGCATCCAATGCAGAGATGGGGCCAGGGCCATTTGGGAGTGGGGTGCTGCCTCTGGAGCCTCCAGAGTCTGGCAGCAGTGAGGAAGAGGAACAAGGGGAGCCTATTCCCAGTGTGCATATGTGCAGAGCTGCCAGAAGGCAAAAGCAGCTAAGACAAAAGGGGCGACTTGGGAGTAAGGCTTGGAGGTGACTGCCCCTCCCATAAGATATAAAGGACAGGCAAAGGTAGAGAAACCCTTGCAGGAAGCAAAGTTGTTCACTCTGTTCAGATTCAACCTTGAAGCTCTGTGTGGACTTTGTTGTTCAGTTGGTTTTTTATAGTTCATTTGGCACTTCAGTTGTTGGCAGCAAATGAAAGGAGAGAAAGGTGGGTGCTTATCTTAAGGGACTGTTTGGGACTCATTACGGGCTGGGAATGAACATAATTCTCAGCATTGAAATAAAACAAGAGTTATTGTAACTGAGCATGTGCGCAATTATGGTCTCAGTAACCCCTTGTCAGAACAACATGCCCTAAATTAGAGACAAATTTCCAGAAAGCTAATTTCATGAAAATCATTATCATTTCCATGTGATTCCTGAAAGGAAAAATTAAGAAAAGAACCATTAAAATTACCCACCGACTTCAGCCAATGTTTTGATGCAAGATTCCACAGAAGACTTCTGAGCTGGACTTGGCCAAGTACAGTTGTAAATTCTGAAAGCAGATTGTAGCAGCTGGATGAAGACAGGCTGATGTGTCTGAAAGAAGCAACACAATGGACACAAATTCATTCAGGCAAAGTGATGTTCGCCCTTTCAGGAAATGAAACACAAATACATGCGTTATGATCCATTTAACACTCCCTGTAGACAAATTGCAAATATTCTCCTCTTTACAAAGGACTATCATGAATACACATGTAATCCACAACTTACAACAGTTCGTTTAGTGACCGTTCAAAGTTACAACAGCACTGAAAATAGTGACTTACAACCAGAGATCTAATTTTAACCCGCTGTTTCTTTATCTCCTGCTAATTTCCCTTGGCTGTTAGTAGTTCAGATTCTCATTTTGGGTGTAAGGAACCTCCCTGCAGCCTCATAGGAGCAAAAATGGGACATGAGCAATTTTTTTTTACTTCCGGTTCTGTGGGTGTGGCTTGGTGGGCATGGCAGGGGAAGGATACTGCAAAATCCTTATTCCTTCCCCACCCCACTAGCCTGCTTTTCAGCTCCGTTCTTTTGTGCAGGGAAGCAAAGAAGACCCAGCCGATCAGCTGGGACTCAATGGGAGGCAGAGAAGACATGGGGGGTGGGGCCAGTCAGAGGTGGGATTTGCCGGTTCTCCGAACTATTCGAAATTTCCACTCCAGAACCTGTCAGAACTGGCTGAATAACACCTCTGAGCATGAGGTCGTGCACCACACACACCCCACACCCCATTTTGAGCCTAGCAAGGCTCCCTGGAGCATCAGGAGAGCCAAAACAGGGTGCAGGGAAATGCATTGCACACACACACACCCCAGTGCATCCTGTTTTGGGGCCTAGCAAGCCTCCCTGCACTTAGCTGGGAGCCAGAACTCGACACATGGGGACTACTAGGTATCGAGCTCTACATTCCCCATTTGTCCCAAAGCACGACACACATGGGGGGGGGGACACAATCTATGGGTGCCAAGGGCCAGTCCTGAAGCAGACTGCATGGCAGACAGCTTGCATGAGTCCAGAGCCAAAGCAGATGGCTGGGAGAGGTGGGGCAGGGTAGGGTGTGGCCAGCTGGTCTTTGGAACTACCGGTTCACCCAACTGGATGTAAAATTAACATCCAGTTCACCCAAACTGGCCCAATCTCACCCCTGATCAGGGTCCTCCAACCTGTGAGCTGTAGACCACTAGTGGGCTCTGAGGGGGGTTCCAACTGGTCTGTGGAAACAGCCTGCGAGCGCACACACGCATATCCTCACTTCTGCAAGCAGTAGGGACCTCCACTCAAAATGTATTATGGTGTATAGCCTTTGAGTTATTTCTTTATCTAGGAAAATTATTTTCCTGAGGGAAACTTTATCGAAATATTAAATAAACGTGACTTGGCACACACACACACACACACACACACACACACACACACATTGTTTCAAGCGGACTCTTGTCACCGATGACTTACCTGGAGGCTTGTGCTGTTGTCTGAAAACGGAGAACTGAAAAAGCCACTTACGATACTCATGACTGGTTCGGTGACATATTTTTCGAGAGATAAATCGGCATGTTTTCTGTCTGTACTGGAGTTACAAACCTATCAGTGGGAAAAGACAGACATGTCATAACGCAGACAGACAGACAGACAGATAGACACAAGGGAGCTGTAATTTCTGTCCTTAACTGCCAAAAAAAGCTCCTGTTGCTTTTCTTCACGGCGTGAAAACTTTTGAAGCAAAGCAAAATTGAACCTGAATAATCTGGTCACTGGAAATCATGATTTCCTTGATAATAACAATAACAATAATCTCTTCCCTTTTATGATCCTGTAATACAGATGGAGCTGAACATTTATTGGCCAGATGCCCTTCTTGATGCCTACTTGGAGTTCACAGAAGATATTTTCTCTTTGTACCTTGATAGAGAAAAATCTGCCACTATCTAGGATTGAACTCTCAACCTTCCAAGTGGGAGGTGAGCATTTTCACCTCTAGACCACCGTGCCAATCATCCATCTACCAGCTATGTATCTATTGTCTAGTTCTTGCCTTGAAAATTACTTGCATGACTTCATTCTAGTGTTTTCTAGCCTCCACAGCTTTAAGATATGTGCTTTAAGTGAAGTTCTCTCTCTATTTAGCTAGAAATTAAAGTAAGTTTCAATATTTAAAAAATTGTCCAAGATAAAAAAAAAATTTCCAATGAAGACATCTAAAGGCTTACCCTTGCCATGTCAACCAGAAAATTCTCAAACAGCTTCCAGATATGGTTACTGGTGTAAATTTCCTTCATTTCCACTTCGGTGTCCACATAGCAGTGATTGACAAAGTTGACATACGCAATCTTGATCTGGAAGTTCAAAGCAATTGTCACTGATGCAAAGAAAAGAAGGAGCAGGCCCACTGGATTTTCCCACCAATAGATACATCACAACCATTCCACAAAGCCTTGTCCAGCTCCGTTCTCCTGTGCAGGGCAACCAAAGAAGACCCAGCCGATCAGCTGAAACGCAATGGGAGGCAGAGGATAGATGGGGTTGGCAGGGCCAGTCAGAGCTGGGATTTATGCTGGTTCTCTAAACTACTCAAAATTTCCACTACTGGTTCTCGAAAACCGCTCAGAACCGGCTCAATATCACCTCTGCTACTTCAGCAATGTGCAATATTAGAACCCAGCTTATTTTCAGAACAGACAACAACGTTCAACCTACCTCGGGTATGCAGTCGTCATGTGTCACCACTCGCACGATGTCATCCAAGGGAAGGAGAGAGTTACATTTGATCTCCGTGTAGACATTTTTGCCCTCGGTGCAGGCTGCCAGCAGTTCCACCAGGGTGATGTGATACACCAAAGGCCCACTCTCATCTACTCGGTCTCGCTCAGAGCACATCATGTGAAGGAGGGTTGGGAAAGAGGCTCTGTCATTGTAGAACACCAGGACATCTTCCCCACCATTAATCAGCTGAAATGAGACCTGGGATTATTGCTCATCCACAATAACAGTGTCCACTCATAAAATATTTCTATGGTCTTTTTAGAGTTGCCAACAGAAAGGGAGGGGGGAAAGGGGTCTGGAAGAGCAGTGCAGCAGCTTGGAAACCAAAAGTACATTCCATAAATAGTTTTTCAAAGATAGTAACTAGGTGACTGAAGTTTCTGCCAGGCAAAATTCTTACAGGAGAGCATGATGGATGACTCTGGGCTATGGATGTGTCCCATTGGAGAATATGAATTACGATACACCCAGGGGGTGGGGGGAAGCTAGGATCAAGACAATTAATAATGTGCCTCAGAGTCAGCTACACCCAGGCAGTGCTGGCATGTTAACTCCCAATAAATCATTTTGAAGTTTTGGAAATTTGGCTCAAGACTCATGATTTAAATGGGGTTAAGTGCCAGAATCCTGACAAACAGAGGTGGAAGGGACTTGAGAGATCTTCTAGTCCAACCCTCAACACAAGCAGGAAACTCTATCCTATTCCAGACAACCTGTCTCCTTGGAACCCATCCCTGGCATCCAAAAGGTTGGAGGCTGCTGCCTTAACTTACCTCTGTCATAACCATGTCCTGACATTTCTTGACGTATTTGCCATCGGCTTTGACAATGGTGTGCAAAAAACGCAGATATTCAACATGGCGGCCGTGCGTCTCGATGCAGTGGACAAAATGCTGGACTGCCCGCTCGCTAATTTCATTGCACAGATGGTAATTGTTGGTGAATATGTGCCTCATGGTTTCGGCCTCAAGAAGCTAATTTAAACATGGGGAAGGGGGGCGGGAAATGTACGATAATATCAGTGGTATTTACACGTAATAGATTACAGATTAACAGACTTGGAAGAGACCTTGGAGGTCATCTAGTCCAACCCCCCAACCAGGCAGGAGACCCTACACCATTTCTGACAGATGGCAGTCCAATCTCTTCTTGAAAGCTTCCAGGGATGAAGCTCCCACAACTTCCAAAGGCAACTTTTGTTCAATGGGTTGATTATTCTGTCAGAAAAATGTCTCTTTATTTCCAGGTTGAATCTCTCCTTGTTCAGTTTCCATCCATTATTCCTTGTCTGGCCGTTCAGGTTCTTTGGAAAATAACTTGACTCCCTTCTCTCTGTGGCAGCCCCTCAAATATAGGACCACTACTATCCTCTCTCCCCTGGTCCTTCTCTTCCCTAGACTAGCCAGGCCCAGTTCCAGCAACTGTCTATCATCTGTTTTAGCCTCCAGTCCCCTAATCATCCTGGTTGCTCTTCTCTGTACTTTTTCTATTGCACTTTTTCTATATATTGACTAATCTAAAGAAAGCTAATCTTATGTGGAATAATGTATCTCTCTTGTATTTTATTCTTCAAGGCCAGTTTTCAGTCTTATTCAAAATTCTCCCACTTTTGAGTAAGACCAACTTCTGGCCTGAAAAAGGTTGAATTGAAGCTGGTCAGTAGAGAATCTTCGCAGTAATGGGATGTTAAGTAAGCAGACCTGCTATTCTATCCTAATCTTTCACAGACGAAAAGATAGCCTTGAATTCCAATAAAGGAGAATATTTGTAGCTCAGAGTTGAAACAAGTGGTCCTTGGTGCTCTCTGGGCTTGGTGGTTTTCTAGCAGACATTTCATGACCCAAACCAGGTAACATCATCAGTGCTAGCATTGTGTTAGAACTGATGATGTTACTTAGTTTGGTAACGGAACGTCTGCAAGAAAACCACCAAGCTCAGAGAGCTCCAAGGATCCCACGGTCCTCCTCCTCTTCCTTTTCCTCTTCTTCTTCTTCCTCCTCCTCCTTCCTAGCACTAATGATGTTACCTTGTTTGGTAACGAAACATCTGCGAGAAAACCACCAAGCTCAGAGAGCACCAAGGTCTCCCTCACAGCCTTGAATTTTCAAATACAGGATCATGCAGTCTTCTTTGGATACAAACACCATCCCTTACAGTGAGAAATTCATCCAGGAATTAAATACTGACCCCAGGGGTTAAGAACAGGTTGAGGTGTTTATGTAGAAGGATCTGATTCTGGGGATTCCCACGACAGAAGTTCTGAAGGAACAGGTGAGCTAAGGTCATAATTTCATTCATCTTTTGATCAGTCTTCGGTCATAGTCATTATTTCAATTGTGAGATGGACCAACAAAAGAAGAAAAACAGTTAGAAATAAATATTAGTGGAGGCTGTCCCACACATTACATGTTCAATTTTAGTTCATGATTGCAAGAGTTTGAAAGGGAAAATAGCCTCCCTTAATCATAATAATTTAATTTTATAATTTAATTATTTGCATTAAGGATCATTACCAATTAACTATATACTGTATTCAGGGGTGGGATTCTACTGGTTCAGACCAGTTCAGGCAAACCGGTAGTTCCAGTGATCATTTGCCCCACCCACCCACCTCTGCCCTTTTCCTGTGCTTCATTTCCTGCACTTCCAACTGTATTACCAAATACATCCCATCCTTACCTTTTCATAGGGTATTTGAAGGAGATCCAGCACGACACTGTGGGCTCCCATATTTTTCAGCAAGCGCTGCTGCTGATTTCGACATTTCTTGTTTTGAATGCAGAGCCCTCGTAACCGGATCAAAATCTGTAGATGAAAAGTCACAGTTAGTGTGATGACCCAGGGTGGGATACAAAATAAACACAGTCACACACAAAAAAGAGGTGAAGCCTCTTTGATTCCTTCACTTTGCTTCCAAGCTCCAAATATCCTTGACTGAAGACAAAAAACTCCCCCACGAGCAGTTACCAGAAGGAGGAAATGCCGTTTAAATTATAAAGAGTAAAAGACAACACAAACCAGGCAAGATAAGGGCTGGAAGATGTCCACAGATATCAGAACACACACTGGGAAGGATGCCAAACTCAGAGAGGAACAATATACTAGAGATATTTCCATGTTTTGTTTCCAGCACTGGCACGTACGCATGTCCGTCCTCTTATTCAGTTGTCACAGCTGCAACTCATGAAGAGGATCAAAGCCCTCTCCTCCCCAGTAGACCATGTGTCTCCCTTATCCTTTCCTTCCTGCGTGCCCTAGGATGGAGAGGGAATGGCCTTGGGTCCTCCTCTGACTGCCCAGCCGGCCCCTGCCCTTCCCCAGCCTCCTCCACAACGTCTGGAGACGCACTTCCACACTTCGGCTATTCCTCCTCTCCCTCAGAGTCAGTCTCCACCAGGGGCATGACAGAGAGTGGACATCATTTGTTTTTTGTTTCACGAATGAAGACAAATATAGTTCCTGCATCAGATATACCTCTGCACCACTTTCTCCTTCTGTCCCGGCCACTTTTTTCAGAGCCATGATGGAGAGTGTTTTAACAAACTGCATCCCTGTTTGGTTTGGTGGCAGCAGAGCCTAAGATAGAAAGTCCCTACAGAGAGTGGTGAGGACAGCGGAGAAGATCATAGGAAGCTCACTTCCTGGTATTCAGGATGCTGCTTATAAGCACTATGTGATTAGAGCTCAAAGTGTTAGAGGCCCACATACCCACTTTACAGCCTGTTTCTGTTGCTCCCCTTTGGGAAGAGATTTCAAAATATTTCTAGTAGGACTACCAGATTCTGTAATAGCTTTGTTCCCTATGCCATCCATCTGGGAAACTCACAAGATGAGTTTCTCTCACCATATACATGTATACATCCAGAGTAAACTATGTTTTTTCTCTGTGGCATGTAGTATATGTGGTTATATGCATTATCCTACCATGTTTCTTGAACAATATGGCCTCCACCAATAGGAAGGCCCAGCATGTTTTATTGGCATAAAACCAAATTAAGCCCCTCCCCCCAAATTAAGGCCTATATTAAACAGGCGAAATGGTGGGGAATGGCGGGGGGGCTTGCCGTTAGGAAGTACTTTTGTTGCATACCCGGATATGGTGCTGCCTGCATTGGTGGGGCACTTTGCATCGGGAGACCTTCCGCCACCATTGCTCTACCTTCTCCCCATGCTACCATGGTGTTCAGAGCCCAGTGCAGCTGACAGGCAGGCCCTCCTTCCCAGCAGCAGAGCTCTCACCAAGGCAACAAGCACCTCCCCACTGGGCCCTATGCTCATCCCACCAGGGCCGTGCCGGAGCCGTGCGGGCTGGGAAGAGCTGGGAAAGCGAGCCGTGGGTGCGCGCCGCCTGCCAAGTGAAAGAGCCGGGGCAACTCACTGCCCGAGGCAGTGATAGCACCCACCCATCTGTGGACAGGGAGGCAAGGTGATGGCCTGCCCCACGTCCTCCTCCGAGCTGAGCCCCACTGAGTCAGTGCCTCTGCCTGATGCCCATTCCACTGGAGCGTTTGGAGCTGCTGGCACATTTGGAGATGCGTGGGGACGGGGACGGAATGGGTGAGGGGTGGAAAGGACAGGCGGCTTTGGGCTCTCTCCGCTGGCCAGGGAAACAGCACTGCCATCACCTTGCCTCCCTGTCCGCGGATGGGTGGGCGCTATCACTGCCTCAGTCAGCCGCTCCCGGTAGCTCCTTTGGATTCGCGCTGGAGGGACTTGAGAAGGAAGCCAAGCTCAGGTTGGCCTGGCTCTTTTGCTTGGCAGGCGGGTGCACACCCGCAGCTCGCTTTCCTGGCTCTGCCCAGCCTGCACGGCTCTGGTGCGGCCCTGGTGGAATGGGCGGAGGGTTCGGCGGGGAGGCGCTTGCTGCCTTGGTGAGAACTCTGCTGCCAGGAAGGAGGGCCTGCCTGTCAGCTTCGCTGGGCGCCCCAGGTGAAGCTCTTCGCACTCTGCCCGGTGCCAGGCAGTGATGGCGGCTGGGTGCTTCTCCCGACATGGATCCTGCGCTGCGGCCCCGGAAGATTCACCTCCCCACGTGGGGTTGGGCTGCCCTCTCGGACAGGGGAGGCTTTGTTGTAGTAGGGCGTCATTTTTAAAAGAATTGGCTTTGCCTTCAAAGGCAAAGGGAAGGCAGCAACAGGAGCTCCTGAAGCCGAGTGTCTCTGCCATGCTCCGGTTGCAGGAAGGAGCCCTGGCTGGCTGCACGTGGCTGCGCCAAATGCCGTGGCGTTGCTCTAAACTCTACGACAGCATTGGGAGAAGGTAAAGCAACAGTGGAGGAAGGTCTCCCGATACGAAGTGCCCCACCAATGCGGGCAGCACCATATCCGGGTATGCAACAAAAGTACTTCCTAACGGCAAGCCCCCCCCCCCCCATTCCCCCCCATTTCGCCTGTTTAATATAGGCCTTAATTTGGGGGGAGGGGCTTAATTTGATTTTATGCCAATAAAACATAAGGCCCAGCCTTATTTTGTGAGAAACACGGTATGTGTATTTGTATTTATTTATTTTGTTCTGTTATATTATATAGTGCATATTGGAAGTGGTGACTCTTTGAGATCTGAAATATTATTATAATATCAACATACCTCCATAACTATATTATAGTTGTTACTCTTGTTGGTATCAATCTGAGGTTTCTTACTGCCATCTTGGACTGGACTCAACATGCTTGAATCCTATAATTTCAAGAAAGAGTCAAAAAGTAAAATGTAAAGCAGTTATTGGTTGTTATGATTGTTAACTAGGTTTGTATTTGCCTGTGAGGTTTGATTTTGTATGTATTTGTGAACCGTTGTTAGCTAGCCGGAATTATGCATTTAAGAAAGTGGCCATACAAATTGTCTAAATAAAAAAAATGGAAGACTGAATGAAAGGGGAGGGGAGAAGACTGCAGCAGGAGAGGAAGGGAAGAGAATGAAAGAGACGAGGAGAGAAGGAAAGGGAAGGGAAGGGAAGAAAGGAACAAGGAGAGGGAGGAGAGGAGAGGAGAGGAGAACATTCTTTTTTGGCCAAGTTTAATCAGACACACAAACAATTTGTCTAGAATGATAGTAACAATAAACTGAATAATAATAATAATAAAGTAACAATGCTTGCAAAACTTTCAATGCCTAGGAAAATAAAAGTAGGAATGATGTAAAGGATTGAAACCAGAAAAGACTCACTTCGATTGGTTCATCACTTCCTTTTGTTTGATTTTCACCCAATACTCCATTTTCATAATTACTGGTTTTTTGGACCCAAAGTTCTGATTTTTCTACGGTCAGTCTTAGTTGGTCAAGGTCAGTTTTAATTTGCTTGTAACTGTCCACGTCTTGGTTAGACACCAGCAATTGGACCTATAAATATTCAGAATCCAACAAAAGCTTAATTGCATCATATGTGGAGATTTTACACCAAAGCAGCCTCACCCTTCTTGATGGGCTGCTTGGAGTCATTGTCAACTCTGAAGTGAACCTGGCTGAAGCTATCTTTTGCTGCCTTATAGTTGCCACAAACTCTGAGAGGGGGAAGGGAGGGGGAAGTAGATAGAATTGCTCCCAGTCAAAACAAAAAGTTTTCTTATGGGAACCAAGGTCATCTCAACAGGTGGCAGTTGAAGGAGGAGTGACCAAACAGCCTGCCAGCTACTTTCATTGGACAATGTGACTGGGGATATATGGGGAGGGAATAATTTGCTCTCTTAATTAGGAGAAAAACTGTGAGAACTTTTAGAGTTGATTTTCACTAGCTGGGCCGTTATGATGTAGCCAATAAATATGTTTTTTGAGGAAACTACCTGCCTCAGAGTTCTACTTTTGATGGATGCATTACTTGGAACCTTGACAATAAGATTTGTTCATTTTCTGTACGTGGTGAGTCAAAACTGCTGTTGTGAGTCTGGTTAGATATTCCTTCTCATTAAAGAAAAGGAGAACATTATCATATGCAGTTATCACAGTAGATAAATAGGGTCCACTTCAGTAGGAAGGTAACAGTGTTTCATGCACATTTGCATATAGTCATGCTGGCCATATGACCATGGAATTGTCTTCAGATGATGCTGGCTCCATCAGAAATGGAGATGAGCACCACATCCTAAGGTTGGATACGACTAGATGGGGAAAAACTTTTAACTTAAAATCAATATTCTGGTTATATTATTGTTTGTCATTTAATGAATCCATAATCCCTTGCTGGATGGAGTCTGGGCAACTGAATGGAGCTAACAGTGTTTACTGGCCAGATGCCCTTCCTGTTACCAATGTGGAGTTTTGTTCGGCGGATATATTTTCATTGTGCCCAGAGAGAGAAATATCAGCCTCTACCTAGGATCGAACTCACAGCCTCCTGATTGTGAGGCGAGAGCTCCATCTCTGGGATTCCAGTGGCCTTATGTACCTGCTTAAATGCTTGAAGCACTTCTGCTCGCTGACTGAAGTGTTTAAACAAGAGCTGCAGGGCTCCCGAGAGCAGAGGAGGGTAATCGTGCATTATAAGGTGAATCAGGACTCGCAAAAATGTCCTGCCCCCTTCATCGTCCAGTTGTACGGCGTTCTTTTCCTTCCTGAAAAAAGAGAGAGAAAGAGAGAGAGAGAGAGAGAGAGAGAGAGAGAGAGAGATAGAGAGAGAGAGAGAGAGAGAGAGAGAGAGAGAGAGAATCTAGTCATAGCAACACATGCAACATTAAGCCTATTTAGAGGGGACATTCTGAAGAGAGGGTTCATTCTGTCAGGTAGTGTTGTGGCCTGTTGACCCCTCCAGAAGCCAAATCAGAGAAGGAGGAGAAGGAGGTGTGGGAGTCGGGGTTAGCTTCAGGGCAGCCTGGGAACTCTGAGGGGGAAGAAGGAATGGAGCTATCAGAGAGAAAGAGAGAGACAGAGAGACAGAGGCAGAGGCAGAGCCTGGGCTACCCATCAGCCCTCAGGTGGAGAGTCAACTTTCCCAGGTTTGGAGGTGGCTGATGAGGAAGAGGAAGAACAGCCATGTCCAGTGCCAGATGCACAGAAGGCAGAGGAGAGAAGAGCAGTGGAAATCTATGGGCTGGTCTTCAGGACAGAGAAGCCACTGCTGCTTGTGAAGCCCCATGTGAGAAAAACTTTTTGCCAGGGCTGCTGGGACTCCTAATAAAAGAATCTTTTGAGTTCACATCAGAGGGTTTGTCATGTTTGAGGAGCCGGGTCAGAACAGGTGGATCACTTTGTGCTCCACTCAAAAGTTGAGGACCTATCACCTGAGGAGATTCTTGGAGTGGGTCCGTGATAATTCTCCACAGCCAACTCACCATGGCTAACTTGCCGTGGCCAAATTGTCATCAAACAACTTGTTAGGGGACAAGAGTTACGCTAATATCAAAGAAATCATGGAATTTGAATTGTTAAAGAAAGGATGCAAAACAAGGGATGGATTAAAAAGTGAATGGCAAAAATTAAAGTATTTTTTTTAATTATTTTGAATAATTAAATAGAATGGTTAAATTGTCCCACGGAAAGTTGGCTACGGTGTTTTGTCCTGCAATAAGTTGGCATTGGCAAGCTGAGTTCACTGTGACAAATTGTTCCATTTCATCTTGGCGACTTGGTCAAAGCAAGGAATAAGGAAAAACCAGGAAATCCATCTTTTTAATATGCTACTCTCCATATTTCCCTAAAACTAAGAAATCAGGCACCAAACCCCTAAATCTTATTGACAAAACCCTCAGCTGACTTTAAATAATTGCAATTTCAAGTTTCCTTTCCAAGTCTGTGTCAAATTGGTCAAACTGAATGGCTGTTTTGGAGACTTCCTTCTCTGGGATTCTTGGAATCTAATTTTAACAGAATAACGAAGTTGGAAGGGAGCTTGGAGGTCTTCTAGTCCAACCCCTGCTCAAGCAGGAGACTATATACCAGAGGTGGCTCTTCAGTCTTTTCTTAAAAACCTCCAGAGATGGCACACCCACAACTTCTGAAGGCAAGTCGTTCCACTAGTTAATGGTCCTGGAATCTTCTCAGCTTGGCCTACTGCCCAAGACCATCCAAGATGCCTTCACAAATGAAGTTCAGGCTCTCAGCAGGAACCTGAACTGACAACAAATCTTAGTCCACTGCTGCTTTTAATTTGTAGATTTGTAGATAATGTGTAGAAAAAGATTCTAGCGGTGAATTTACATGCTCACAAACTGTCTAACTTACTACTAAGGAAACTGTTTTTAGTGGGTGGCCTTGAATATTTTTGGTCAAGCAGAAGCAGTAGGGCTTTCAAGCTTCCTAAAAGCCACCCGAAGTTTGCAAAACAATCTGAAGATTAAAATTTCCGCCACAGAGAAAAAGGAGTGTATAGATATACTATTCAGGGGAAATAGAAAGATTAATGAAAAGTATTAATTAGGCCTATTAGCAGGGGTGGGATTCAGCCGGTTCACACCGGTTCATGCGAACCGGATATTAAATTTGCACCCAGTTCACTGAACTGGTAGCTGAACCAGTTGATTCAACTGGCCCCGCCCACCCAACCTCTCCCCTCAGGAGTGTCCATGAGGCTCTGGGAGGACAAAAAATGGGGCTTTTGGAAGTCTGGAAATGGGCCTGTTTCTGGCTTTCAGACATCCTCCGGAGTCTGGGGGAAGCCGTTTTCACCCTCCCAGAGGCCCAAGGGAAGCCTCTAGACTCTGGGGAAGGTGAAAAATGGCCCTCCCAGAAGTTCTGGTAGGCCACACGTACCATGTCCATGCCCACCCAGCAACTGGGCAGCGAACCGGTTGCTGGGATTTTTGAATCCCAACCCTGCCTGTTAGAGTGAAGACAGCAGAAAGGAGTGGGCCAAGCGAAACAACAGGCCGAAGATATGGGCTCACCTGCCAGCAAACATGGTTTCTGCTTCTGCAGCAATTTCATCTATATCAGGAACAGTCGCTGCAATAGAAGACGATGCACACTCAACACTACAAAAGCCATCCTCCTCCTTTCCTAGTTTTGTGCCAGAAAGAAGCGATCAGCAGCAACTGGTGCGACACAGAAAAACGACAGCAATGATGCTTAAACCATCGTATCTTTGGTTTATTCTGCCTTACCTGAGCTGAGAACTGGTGAGTCGGGGGGAGACGTGGAATTGTCAACATTTTCACTGTTCTCCCCAAATTCCTTCTTGTAAATAGAGAGCATGTAGGATATCCGGTAGTCCAGGCGAACGCTAAGAATAAACTGTATGACATAAATAATCTTTTGAGCCTCTTTTTTCAACAGGGTGTAAATATTATTTGTATTTGAAGTCAGAGTTGCTACTATGGCATTAAAATATATTTAACTAGCTTGATACCTGTGCTTTGCTACAAAACTATGTGGTTGGGCTTACTTTTTGGCGAGGAAAATAAGGGGGGGAAATTGGGCCTCTGCCTACCAGCATCTATTGGTATTCATCTGGCTAGCATCCTGTCAGTGTGTGAGAGAGTTGAGGGATGTTTGGAAACCAAAATAGTATTTGCTCTGTGAACAAGAAGGAGACAGCAAGCAGCCTGGGTGTGGCTTAGCTCAACTGTTATGTACGAAAGCTGCTTGGTGCTGTGAAACTGAAAAACTACTATATTCTATTCTGGTCTGGTCTGGTCTGGTCTGTTTTGTTCCATTTCATATTCTATACCATATTCTACTCTATATTTCTATTCTATATTTCTGTTCTATTCTATTCTATTCTATTCTATTCTATTCTATTCTATTCTATTCTATTCTATTCTATTCTATTCTATTCTATTCTATTCTATTCTACTGCATTCCATATATTCTCTTCTCTTCTCTTCTCTTCTCTTCTCTTCTCTTCTCTTCTCTT
>BLBF01000022.1:16047334-16060294 GCA_015471245.1 Laticauda colubrina | reverse complement strand
TTCTATTCTATTCTATTCTATTCTATTCTATTCTATTCTATTCTATTTCTATTCTAATTCTATTCTACTCTAGTCTGTTCATTTTCTACTCTATTCTGTTCTGTTATATTCTATTTATTCTATTCCTTAGTCTATTCTATTCTATTCTATTCTATTTTCCTTTCCTCTATGCTCCTCTTTTGTTTCTTTCCTCTGTACTTTTCCATTTTGGTCTAGGCCTATTATTATCATTTTAATTATTTTAATTTTTAAACTCTGTAATGTGATTGTCATGTGGTGTTTGGGGCACTGTGCTGGGGTAGCTTTCAAATTTCATTGTATTCGTAGAATGCAGTTACAATAAAGGTATTCTATTCTATTGTATTCTATTCTACTCTACTCTATTCTGTTCATTTTCTATTCTATTCTGTTCTGTTATATTCTATTTTATTCTATTCCTTATTCTATTCCATTCTTTGTCCTGTTCTATTCTATATTCTACACTCTATATTCTATTCTATTCTATTATTTGTCCCATTCTATATTCTATGGTCTATAGTCTATATTCTATATTCTGTTCCATTGTGTTATTTTCTGTTTTGTTCTATTCTGCTTTTAGTTAACTTGCTGGCTATCTGTCAGTCTATTGCAACATCTCATTGCTGGAATCGCCTAACAACTCAGAATGGTATCTCTGCTGATACCATCAAGGTTTTTTTAAAAAACTGGAATATAAACGCCATTATTTTTCTATGTGTTCTACCACCTTGACAGCAAATCTAATATTTCATTGAGCTGGAAATAAGCCTGACTGTGTTTAGCAAAGCATAGAGCAGATCTACTGCTTTGAAACATCTGAAGTATTTGCCACTCCTTCGTTCTACACAATAGTTAAGAGCAGTTGATCTTTCTGGGAGAGAAAATATACCAGTTGGGGTGATATGCTGTTAGGCTAGAACTGGGAATGGAATAATCAAATTTGCTAACTTCAAAGCTTGCTACGTGAGGTGCTCCCCCTGATGTACAACCACAACTGAAGCCAGAATTTCCTGTTCAAATCTGTGTTGGTTTAGCAAATGATAAAATATATATAAAATAATGGGAAAAAGGGGGAGAAGGGGGAAGAGGAAAAAGTGTAGAGTAAAAAGGAATAGAAAAAGTAAAGCATTAACTTCTGACTCTTTAGCAGAGTAAGAAAAGGTGAATAATATACACAGCCTCAATTTTTTTAAAATTTTGCATAATAATGTAATAATAGTCCTCAATGTTTGAAAATAAAGTAAAGGTAAAGGTTCCCCTCACACATACATGCTAGTTGTTTTCGGGGGGGGGGGCATTGCTCATCTCCGTTACAAAGCCGAAGAGCCAGCGCTGTCCAAAGACGTCTCCATCGTCATGTGGCCGGCAGGACTAAATGATTTGAAAGCACATGGAACGCTGTGACCTTCCCACCAAAGGGGTCCCTATTTTTCTACTTGCATTTTTTACGTGTTTTTGAAGAAGCTGTGACAAGGAACGGGAGCTCCCTCCGTTATGCGGCACTAGGGATTCGAACCGCTGACCTGCCAACCTTTCTGATCAACAAGCTCAGCGTCTAGCCTGTCCATCTCCACACAATCTTATCTCTGGTGGGACTTTTATTATTATTATTATTATTATTATTATCGGTTCTGTGGGCATGGCTTGGTTGGCGTGGCAGAGGAAGGATACTGCAAAATCCCCATTCCCTCCCCACCCCACTAACCTGCTTTCCTGCTCCGTTCTCCTGTGCAGGGCAACCAAAGGAGACCCAGCTGATCAGATGGGACTCAGGAGGCAGAGAAGAGATGCAGTTGGTGCAGCCAGTCAGAGGTGGGATTGGCCAGTTCTCTGAACTACTCAACGTTTCCTCTACCAGTTCTCCAGAGCTGGTCAGAACTGGCTGAAACCCACCTCTGATATCTAACTCCTTTTTTTATCATCATTCCCTCGGAGGGCGTGCTGTCCAATTTCCAGTTTTGCATGTATGTGACAGCTTGGTTTTGAACGAAAGCCTTCCTGCCCCTGATATGATGCATGTGATTATTGTTGTTTAGATCACTCTGGCTAAATGTCAAAATGGTTAGAATATAGTTGACGGAGAAGAGTGAAGAATTTCATCTGACAGTGGTTGCCCAGAACGAGGCATGTGAAATTCCAATTGCAAATGTTACACTCCATGGTGAAGATCACATTTGCATCCATGCAAAGAACATGTAAGTTGCACTGACACATAGGGATGATAGGCTTTGATCATCCTGATGATCAATCCTGATATGGGTCTGTTTGCAAATACCTACAACACTGATTTTAAAAAGGCTTTTTCAAGAAGCAACTAACTGGACTTCCTTGGTTTTTCTTTTGAAGATGTTTCGCTTCTCATCCAAGAAGCTTCTTCAGCTCTGACTGGATGGTGGGGAATGGAAGAATTCATACTCCTTGTAGACAGCTGATCATTTGTGTCCTTTTAGAGGGTTGTTGAGGCCACTTGGAGGCTTATGTGTATCCTCAGAGTCAGCTAAGTGGTGCTAAAGTTTCCTGTAGTTTGCAATTTTTTTCCTCTGGAAATCCATTCCTATTCCCACACCATTCAAAGGGTGTTCATCTCAAATTTTCTAGCTAAAAGTCTGTAGAGGTTCTCAGTCATCCAGGTCATGGTTGCCCCAGAGGGGCTTATCCAAGACTTTCTTGTTTTTTCTTTGAAGATGTTTTGCTTCTCATTCAAGAAGTTTCTTCAGCTCTTCTTCTTCTCAAAAGAAACTTCTTGGATGAGGAGCAAAATGTCTTCAAAGAAAAAACAAGAAAGTCCAGTTGCCTCCTGAAAAAGCACCTTTGGGACAACCATGACCTGGATGATGGATAATCTCTACAGACATTGACTTAAAACTGTAGAAGACAATCAGGGTTTGGTCCATCTATTTCAGTGGAGACCCACTGATAGAACTGAGTTCCGTTCAATTTCAAATGATCCTACTGCTCACTGAAGTTTTTCACATGGCCACCTCGTTTTTTTCTCGATGAAGGACAGGGTGAAATAGAAATTAACAGAAATTTTCCTATTCTTTTGTTCACAGTGTGTTAAATAGATCCAAACACAATCCATTAATAGCATAAAAACCTTAATTGGATTACTTTCTGGATTTTAGCTTCTAAAAATATCTTCTCTTCAAGTTCTTGTGTATCTTTCTATGCTTTGTGGGGATTTTGTATCCTGCCATGAGTGTCCCATCAATTGTGTGCAAATCTATAAGATCTAGATTTCTTGGTGGACTAGAGCCAATATTTTCTTTAAAAAAGCAAACCAGTTAAATAAGAAGCTAAGAATAGTGATGAATAAATTATCAAATAAAAGGTACATACCCCACAATAGTTTAGTACTGTCCACTTTAAAAGAAATGTTTTCGTACAATTTTCAGGCAAGCCCAATAGTTCTTTTCTAACCTAAGAGCCATTTTTCAAACAATACCTTAGAAACTTTTTCATCGTTATGTTTGTGAGAAAAATATACTGACTTTATGATTGCAATCGTAAACATCAATACTTAGAATCAATATATGTAATGTTGAGTAGCTCTGGAAAACGTTCAGTTGTAATACTATGTTTTAAAAGATGTCAGTCTTTTAACCGTATTTGTTTTGGGGCTTTCAGTATTTGTTCCGGAGGTTGGCATGCCCAACACGTTTCCATCACTTTTGCTGAGATCGTACTAAGGGAAGATACTCTGGAAATTAAAGAACAACTCAATCTGATTTGCACCATGGCAGAATATCTCCACTTAGATCCTTCCTCACTCACGCTTATTTCAGTCGAAGGCTCCCTAAATAAATATTTCCAGAACCTAACCATATTGGCTGAAGATATCAGATACATCAACTCTACAAAAGGCCATCACGTAGGACTCTGTTGGCCAGTTGGGTTTGGGGCGTTTGCTATGCTGCCTGACTTGATACGAGTCCTGAGCCACAGCGTTGAGTCGGACAATCTCTCCCAGCTCCTAGGTTATGAAATTGTTGGCTGGCGAGTCCTAAAACAAGGATATGAAAAAAGAAATCCCAACAAGTGGCAGAAGAGGAAAATGGCCACCCCAAAGCCTACCTGGAGGCCAACCCAAACTCAGAACTTCACAGTTTTCGTAGCTGTTGTGCCAGAGACACATTCAGTTGTAAAGTCTGAAATGAGTTCATCGTATGTTAATAAAGGCACTTTCTCTCTTATCCATTCTTACATGGACTTCAGTACACGACCTGGGATGATCCATATGGATTTGGAGACCACTGAGATCTCCAAATCTACCATGTTTCACTACCTCTCTTCTGAACTGTCACCTTCCCTGATAAGCTCCACAGAAAAAGGGGCTTTTCAAACCCCACCAATATCGGAGCATCTACTGTATGAAGCCTCGCTAGATACTTCAACACAAGAGGATTTTCCCGCAACTCAAAAATCTGAGCCAAGGGATAGTTCCACATTATATTATTTGAATTTGTTTATACCTTTTACCAAAAATCATTTCTCAAACTCTGTTCACCACCCAAGGGACATTTTACCAGAAGAAATGTCTTCTACCTCATCATCATCTCCACGACTTTTCTCAGGAGAATGAAGGAATCTAAATGATCATAGCCTGTTTGTGCATCGAACGGCGTCTGGATTTAAATCCGGAGAGATCATTTCTATAATCGAACTTTCTCTGCCTTCCATGGTGATGTTAGCATATTTAAGGACATCATTATCATCTTCTGAACTGTCATTTTCTAGTGTTGCAATATCTCTGCTCTTCTTAAATGACAGCTATCAGAATCCAAAATTACTTAATGTTCTGCCTCAGATACTTTTATGATATTAGCATCAGTGAAAGAGATAGACATTTCCAAATGGATCAAAAGCTCCATTTTGACCAACATCCTGTCAATATTTGATGCTATCAGTACAAATGGTGATTTTGACCCCAAACAAGGTTCTCCATCCAATGCATGCTCACCAACTCGATTAGATTACTGTAGTAATGGTCCAATTTCATCAAAACATTCCACAGATACGTCAGATAATAGCACTTTGTTCTCCAGTATCTCTCTACTAACATTTAGCTTCCTGTCTGAAACCATTAGCAACCCTGTAATTTTCCCTTCTTTCTCATCAGTTCCAGTGGAATTGACATTATTTGAATGTAGCAATATATTCCCAATGGAAAAATTGCCCGACAGAAGACAGGTTAGCTCAGGTGGAATGAATGCCTGTGAATCTTTTACAACTCTTCCATAAACCTACAGATTTGTTACAACAGGAAGCAGTGTCTTAGTATTTATGAAAACTGAAATGGACACTTCCCTATGGATAAAAGGAACAACTCTGTTTTCTAGCACAACATCCAGTGCTGTTGTTATCTTGAGCAGTGAATTCCTTAGTCAAGGAGAGAGGTCTCATAGAAAAACTCAGGCACTGGAGTTGCTTCCTTGTGGATCTTCATGGACTACTCCCCCTCTAGAACTTATTCACACCTCCAATTTTCGTTTTTCTACATATCAGTTCCACGCTATCCGCAATTTAGCTTGGATGCCCGTGTTAAATTCCGATACGTTACAACTGGAAATAAATCGTTTAAGATTGGAAAGCTCATTTGGAACCAAAACGAACATCCAGATTACAAGGGATATTGTAATCTCAACATTGAAAGAACCGGCCGTTGTTTTCAGCCGCAAAGGGGTATCCACAGAGAATGGAGTTCATGCCACAACTATGTGCCAGAAGACACAAGGTAAGTCATGGTGTTAATTACTTCAGGTAGTCCTTGATTGATGAACACAACTGAACCCAAAATTTATGTTGTTGAGCAAGGCACCCCATTTTACGACCTTGTGAAGTGAGCTGCTGCAGTTGTTGAATTGGTCACATGGCTAAGTGAATCTGGTTTTCCCATTGATTTTGTTCATCAGGAAGTCATAAAAAGGGGGAATCGCGTGACTCCAGGAGGCTGTGACCGTCATAAAAGTGAGTCCATTGTCCAAATGTAAATCAAGTGATCACAGGGATGTTACAATGTTCCCAAGTGTGAAAAATGGTCATAAGCACCTCTGTAACTTCAAACACTCATTAAACAAACTGTTGTAAATCAAGGACTACCTGTATTCATTTTTAGTACACATGGTGCCTCCAGAAACTAAGTAATGAGTACCAAGGTACCACTGAAATACAAAACTATTTAGAAAGCACGTTTGAACTCTTAAAGTCCAATAAATAGCTTGGAAATAAGGAGTTTGCCATGTCAAAACTGTGGTCCCTCTTTTTCTAGCCGTCAACTTGGGGCAAGTTGACACAAGGTGTCTTCTTCATCATTGGGTAGGTTGCTTCTCCCAAAGGTGCTTTTTCAGGAGGCAACTGGACTTTCTGGTTTTCTGGACTCTTCAGCTTCCAGAGCTGAAGAAGCTTCTTGGATAAGCAGCGAAACATCTTCAAAGAAAAACTGGAAAACAGTTGCCTCTTGAAAAAAGCACCTTTGGGACAACCATGGCCTGCATGGCTGAGAATCTCGGTAGACTTGATTCTTTACATTTCTCTTCTATGATTTTATGTACCATAGAGAGTATCTTAACATACTGCACCTCTGTATGGTTTGCCAATTGCACAGGGGCAGATAGGAAAGCACTCCAGAGGGTGAATGTCATTGCCCAGAGGATCATGGGTTGCCCTCTCTCCTCTTTGGAAGAGCTTTATAGCTCCTGCTGCCTTAAGGAAGTTCAAAACATTGTCAAAGATCCATCTCATCCTGGGAACCCTTTTTTTGAATTATTACCATCTGGCAGACGGTACAGGATAATAAAAACAAGGACAAATGAGCTGAAAAACAGCTATCCCAGGGCAGTAGTTATATTGAATTCTACTGTGTAGTGCAATATTAATGCAATATCAGGGGTTCTCAATTCAATTGCATAGAATGTGAAAGAGGTGTGTTTGTGTTTTATTTTTTAATGTATAATGTACACTGAAAACGGCATTTAATTTCATTGTGTGAGGTGCAATGACAATAAAGTCAACTAAACTATTTTTTTTCAGGTCAACCAAACACTCCTCCCAGGGTCATTCATGCCATTAAGTGGATTGCAGCAACAGTCGGACATGAGTTCTCATTTTCAATACCGCCAGAGACATTTCATGACCAAGAAGATGGGAATTCAACTCAACTGACCCTTGGAATGAACCTCATCGACGGCTCCCCGACAGATCTGGACAGCTGGTTACAATTTAATGCCAGGGATAAAAGGATGTATGGTTATCCGCTGGATGCCGATTTCCAGTATTCCCCACAGGAGGTTTTACTCTTTGCCATAGATTCAGGAGGACTAAAGACCGAAGATAAATTTGTCATAGAAATATTCAAACCAACTATTATTCCATGCCACGTTTATAAGGTAATCGCAAAAGATAGCTACCACTCGTTCCTAAAAAACAGAAAGAGGATTTATTTATTTTTAAAGAAACTTTCCGATTATTTGTTGGTGGAGTCTCCTGGGCATGTGGTTCTGCTCCATCTCAAAACTGGCTCCGCCGTGTTCACATGGTACAACAAATCGTTTTGCCCAAAGGCTGAGAAATGTGCAAGAGATGATATCCAGGATGTGCTCACCAAACTAGGAAGACCCGAGGAAGACATCCATCCAGATTTTGCGGAGGCCATGTTGCCAGAATTCAAAATTGAACAAATCGGAGGTGGGATACGGTGGGATGTGCTTATCCACGACAAAGCCAACAAATGACTCTGTAGCGTTCAACAGGACCATCACTGGATTTGACGGCGGCAACTGTTGGATAACAAACGCGCTCATGGCCTTGTTAGTTGCTGTATGTTGCACAATTCTAGCATTCCTGATCATTGTCTATTGTCAGAAGTATCGCAAGAAAACATTTCAACCAGAGTGTTCACCTTCCTGTGGCCACATCGACTTCAAGATGGGCACGCTGACTTCTTGCAAATCTCCTATACTGGAACAGGATGTTCTGCCATCAACTAGGTTACCGATACCCATGTCAATGGTTTGTCAACAGCGTTCCTTCAGACAGCATCGAGGTCTAGTTATCTCAAAGCTTCCATCTCCTCCAAAGTATAGACTTCTGCCATTATATGAAAGGAGGGATCCTGGATGACCCTACTTGCTTGTTCCAATGCAAGTCTATTCTCATTTATTTATTAAATTTATATGCTGCTTTAATCTCGTGACCAAGGTGAGTTTATGTAAAAATCTACCTGAAATCTGTAATTCATTTCTTCTTTTTGTATCTTCTAGCCCAGGACTGTCAAACTTGATTTCATTGAGGGTCATATTGGGGCTGTGATTGACCTTAGGGGGCTGTGGCTGACTGGGTGGGTGGATGCGGCCAACTGGGTGGATATGGTCAGCTTGATGCCACTTATTGGGCATGGCCGACTGGAAAAGAAAACTTAAGTTGTACTTCTATGAATAAGAGGCAGAGATAATCCTCTTCCCTCAGCCCCATCTTAAATGACCATAAAGATCTTGCTTCCCTCACTGCAACACAAGAACTAGCTCGTTCATCCAAAATGTGTCTTTTTTAAAAGTGGTTTTCTATGGAATTACAGTCTAAAAGGAGCCTTTATCAATCTTAGCAATGTTACGAGGTGTGGACTTCAACTCCCAGAATTTACCAGGCAGCATGGATGGAGTTAACAGAATGTCACTTAAAAGCCTGGACTTTTTCAAGTATAGCGATATAATTTACAAAGCAAAACTCAAATAGTAGGCATTATGCTTTTTCTTTAAAAACAAAAAACAAAACAGAAATGTCATTTTTTTTAATGCAGTCATAAAGACCTAAATTGAAATTCTCCTTGCTCTTAAGAGTCCAATGGGATTTGGAACAAATAGTATATTTATTTTGCATTTTCATAAAAAAGCGCTAAAATTATTACAAAAATGTAAAAAAGCAATTAAAGTTAACAGAACTGTACAGTTTGATAGAGATATCAAATCAGGCATTAAAAGTTTACAGGTCATGAACAAATAGGATTCTATATCCCAGAATTCACTGCCGGCTGGGTTTCCCATTTTCTGCAGTTTCCATTCTAAAACAAATCAAAATTATACGGTTAATGAGTATCTTTGTCTTTTATCTAAAAATCGGACAATGAGGCTGAGAGTCACATTGATAGTTTCGCTTTTAAACTTAAAAAGAGATACAATCTTAAAAATTATGTATAGAGAGCGGGGTAGAAGAAAAACACAGCAAAGATTGTTGTTCCATTTTAGCCGATTTGCAACAATTATTTAATTCAGTTTCCCTTGTATTTGCAACTCTTGCTGAAGATCAACTTATTTTACCTTGCTTTAGAATCAACTGAATTTTGGGGGATGAAAGTTTATTTCATCAATCCACAGCACAGGATCAAAATAAGTGTTCAGTAAATACCCATCCCAATTAACCTTTATGGGAAACAAGGCTGATAGTTCTGTATAATTCAAGGCTAGCCAGCTATTATAAACTTCAGTTTAATATAAATCTCCAATTCTTCAACTTTAATTACCATTTAA
Organism: Laticauda colubrina; assembly: GCA_015471245.1. Lineage (NCBI taxonomy): Eukaryota > Metazoa > Chordata > Lepidosauria > Squamata > Elapidae > Laticauda > Laticauda colubrina. The sequence goes on along the minus strand of BLBF01000022.1, from coordinate 16,050,755 downwards.
GTTGAGGAATTCAGCTTGGGGCTTTCTGTTGAGTTTAGAAAATTAAGTATATTCTTAACATACTGCTTTTTATCAATCAGCCAATGTCCATATAAACCTCTTCTTTGCAAGACATCATTTACAAGAATTAAATCTTTGAAGTTATGTATATACACACATACATAAAATCCTCTTTTAATGATTCCATAATCCCTTGCAGGGTGGAGTCTGGGCAACTGAATGGAGATAGCAGAGTGTTTTAATGGCCGGATGCCCTTCCTGTCACCAATGCGGAGTTTTTTCTCAGTGTGCCTAGAGAGAACATGTGCCTCAACCTAGAACTGAACTCACAGCCTCCTAATTGTGAGATGAGAGCTTTACCTCTGGGCCACTGCACCCCCCCACACACACAGCATCACTAACTGAATGTTTTAATGCCATCATTTTGAATAAAGAGAAGGGCAGCTCAATTACCTTTTATATTACTTATTAGCATTACACTTTAATGTATCGATGGGCAAAATGTTCAGGTACGTTATTAACCAGAAATAACCCCACATCCTGTAGCAACCTATGTGGAGATACAAACCCGTTCTCCTCTTTAAGATGTTGGTACAGTTCGGCTTTATTGTTGACAGAACTTAAGCGGCCAATAAATTCTTGATGTTTCCTAGAATTTGCAGCATTAATCCTGTTGCTCCAAAGAGACAGAAGGGATACTGGCCCTAAAAAGAAAAAAAATCTATGAAGAAAATCCTTGCTGCTTGTCTTTCTGAGATTATTGGGAGCTCTCAAAGCCCTGCAGAGTCTTAGTGTGAGCCCCCAGAAGCCCATCCCTGCTGTCACATATTTTGCACTTAGCGCTCCAGGTGAAGAATTTTTATGATCTGTCCAATCTTCGATGCAACCTTTGTGCTGGCTTATTTCTTGTTGAAATTAATGTGATTAATGCCCTGGGGTGATAAACTGACACTCAAGAAGCCTATCCTTCTGGTTTTACTTCTCCTTACTTTTGTGGAATAAGGCCACTCCATTAAGTCAGGCAGAATCTAAATAGGTAGGATGAATATGCACGTTAGCTTTGGACGCCATTTTTTTTTTACTTGGAAGCTTCGAGGCTGCCTGGGAATTTGGGAGGGGGGATTTCACAGTGGGTAGAATATTGGACACAACAACATCCTTTCTCAGAGAGTCCAGGACATGTTGCCCTGCATCTGGAGGGGAGTAACTGGGGGGAGATGTCTCCGGTTGGTTCGAGGATTTGATTGGGCCATGTGATGGACTGATGGGTGCAGGGGATGGATCTTTCATTTCTCTTTTGGAATGGGAAAACCTGGAACTCTCAGATTCAGGTTTTCCCAGATGTGCCAAGAGGACAACTCTAATAAAATGGAACTTTGAGGATTTGCTTGCCTCGGACTTTATTGGGTTGGTGTTGGTTAGTGGGAATGCTGACAATGAATCTCTTTTCTTCATATAAGTTTAAGTGCAGTCTGCACAATCATTCTGTTCAACCCAGGCAGCATTTCCCTTCAGCGCACATTTTCGCTATACATAAAAATATGTGCTCCATCAGCCACTGGTTCACTTTTTTGGATAGCTTGAAATGATTTGGACTGTACCTTTATTTTTCTCCGGCCCTGGCAAATCATCCATTGCAACAAGGGGCTTCTTGTTGGGGGGCTCCGGGGAATCGGGGGAATCTTTAATGACTTCTGCTTCTGCCAGTTCCTCTTTTTCACGATCTAATAAACCTTTTAACCTACAGAGACCAAGAGAAAATAAACTTGGTGACCTCAAGGATGCCCACTTGTCCTCTGTAATACACACTAATTTAACCTTGTCCTTTCAATCCCAGGATGCCTATCTAAGCAGATAATCATGGAGCCTTTCCTTCAAGGCAGACAGGGAGGATGGATGGCCTGGATGGATGCCTCTTGCAACTGTCTCCCAACGGGAAGGCAACTGTAGACATGCCAACATTCCTGACACTCAAAAGTCGTTCAAGGCAGCAGGTGCTAGGTATAAGAGGGAGCCAAAAACAGAGGTGACACCATGGATAAATTCCAGTAAGGAGCAACGGTTGATATGCATCTAATAAATCCACAAAACATTTCCCAACATTTGTTGCTAATGGAGGCAAAAATATTACAACTCCTTCAGAAATTCCACTGGGATCAGTACTAGAAGATCTTGAATGAAGATAAAGCTATTCCATCAGCCTTTACAGAGCTATTATAGAAGATAAAGCTATTCCATTAGCCTTTAACTGTACAGAGTTGGCTTTTGTCATTTATACATTGAGCATTTAGGACTTTATATTCCTAAAAATATTCTAAATATATGGACATGTTACCATAGATAGTTACAAAGAAGCCCATCTAGGGTTTAATCCAAGCTTTGATTTTTAACCAGTTTAAAATGCAATACCCTCAGATAGGATGACCTTTTAAATTTTTCCTGTTTTAATTTTCATAATTGACTTATCTGCAGGTCACCCAATTTTCGTAAGATTAGCGGAACCCAATTTTTTTCTGTTGTATTTTAGCACCTAAAATTTTCTTCTTATCCTCAAGTATGTATGATAATATATTTAGAAAAATCCATTTTGGATATTAATTGGCAAATGAAAACCCCACTAAGTTCATGGGATACCATGAATGCCATTAAAATGAATATTACTCCATGAATGATTGGTGTTTTAAGGGGTATTCTGATTGAATCCAAAATAAATATTATCTTTAGTTTAATTACCGATGCAACAAAACCAGCACTGAGAGAAGAGTGGACTGCCACAAATAGCAAGCTGTGTTGTGTTGCGAGGTGTGTTGTGTTGCTTGTCCTATACTGACAAGCAGCTCATTCTTCTGGAAATCTATCCTTCCCTTTTGGACCGAAGTGGGACAAACTAGCTCTCCGTTGTCCTGCATGCGAATCCATCAACCCCAAGAAGCCCACCTTTCTGATTCCTGCCATGATTTTTCCGATTCATAATCTTTCCCCGCTTTCTCAGCTTTGTCCTCTTTTTCTTCTCTCTTCCTGCCTCGTTTCTTGCGCTCTTCTTCTTCAGGAGGTTTACTCCTGCAAGTCAGGAGACACTCCAACACCCGCTGGTGTTTATCCGAGTTGGCGATGTGAGCCCTCACAAGGGTCTCCAGTTCATTCCACATAATCCTGTACTGTTCGTCCCTGGACAAGTAAACAAAGGAGGGATCCCAAAGTAAACAACAACAGCAACAACAGAGCTCAAACATCAAAATTTTACTTTTACTTCTGTTTTTTTTCTTTTTTCTGGAGATTCAGGTAGTCCTTGAGCCCAAAACTTATTTATCAGTCTATCCATCATATATTTCTCTCTCTCTCCCTCTCAGTCATATCTATCTATCTATCTATCTATCTATCTATCTATCTATCTATCTATCTATCTATCTATCTATCTATC
>BLBF01000022.1:16026832-16040470 GCA_015471245.1 Laticauda colubrina | reverse complement strand
TATTATTATTATTATTATTATTATTATTATTATTATTATTATTATTATTATTATTATTATTATTGTCATCATCATCATCATGCTCTGATGCCAAGGAGTTCTAATCCCCCTGCCCACCTGAAAAGAAATCTCTTTCAACAAGCAGAGGAGAGGAGTTTCAGTTTCACAACAGAAAGCAGCTTTAGTACAGAATGGTTGAGCTAAGTCATGCCCAGGCTCCTTGCTGTCTCCTTGCTCACACAGCAAATACTCTTTCAGTTTCCAAACAGCCCTCAACTCTCTCACACAATGACAGGACGCTAGCCAGATGACTACGAATGGATGTTGGTAGGCAGAGGCAGAATTTTTTTCACCTTATTTTCCTCCCCCCAAACTAAGTCCGATCACATAGTTTTGTATCAAGCTAGTATTTTAATAGCAACACGTCTGAAAAGGGGACAGAATAATGGTCTTGCTACAATGAGCATAAACTAAGGGAAACAAGAATGTATGTTGTTTGAGATCCCCATTATATTCTGTAGACATCCATCAGCATTAATATTACTCTGAAAGACACAGGAGCCCTGGTTTGAATTCTGGAACACTCTGAGCAGAGATTTCTAGTTTTTCTTTCTATAAAACTTCCTTGGATGTCAAAATAGTAAATTCCTTTTTTTTTTGTTGTTGCTGGTACAAAAGTTGCTGTGAGTCCTATCCAGTAAGCTTGGATGCTTTAAAATGATATGCAGCAATAGCACTTAAGACTTATATATCGCTTTATAGGACTTTACAGCCCTCTCTAAGCAGTTTACAGAGTTTGCCTCTAGTAATCTGGGTCCTCATTTTACGACCACAGAAGGAGGGAAGGCTGAGTTAATCTTGAGCCAGTCAGGATTGAACTGGCAAACTTGCTGGCAGCCAGCAGAATTAGCCTGCAATACTGCATTCTAACCACTGCACCACCATGACTCATAGATGAATTATTTGTTCCTTTGCAGATACAAAGAGGGCTGTAAAAACATTTACAGACCCCTCACATCCCAGACATAAACTGTTTCAACTCCTTCCCTCAAAACGACGCTATAGAGCCCTGCACACCAGAACAACTAGACACAAGGACAGTTTTTCCCCAAAGCCATCACTCTGCTAAACAAATAATTCCCTCAACACTGTCCAACTATTTACAAAGTCTGTACTACTATTAGTATTAATCTTCTCATCACTCCTTATCGCCCATCCCCTCCCACTTGTGACTGTATGACTATAAATCTGTCGCTTGTATCCTTACGATTTATATTGTCTCCTATTATGATTTGATTGCTAATTGTACCCTATGACTATCATTAATTGTACCTTCTTGATGAATGTATCTTTTCTTTTATGTACACTGACAGCATCTGAACCAAGGTAAATTCCTTGAGTGTCCAATCACACTTGGCCAATAAAGAATTCTATTTTATACCATTCTATCCTGTCCTGTCCTGTCCTGTCCTGTCCTATCCTTTCTATTTTTTTAATTTTATTTTTGCCATACTCACCACTTTTTAAAAAGTCTACATGGGCTTCCTTATAATGTAGCAGTTCTACATCATAATTGGCAGAGGTGTTGGCATGTTGCTCTTCCTGGATTTTTTTCAAAAAGAAACAAAAATCAAGCACTGTAATGTTCCGTGAACAAACATTTTTCTTGGTTTAGTTTCTTTTTCTAACCCACAGAGGGACAATTTTACCTTTTGCCTTTTAATACAAAATTGCCAAAAGGAAAAAAAAAACCCAGAATGCTCACAATATGAAATAGATTAGAATTCTGGAAAAAAAAAAAAAAGAGATGCCTTTTCGTACAAAAAAAAGCCGTAGGCAGCTTGATCCAAAGTTTACTGAGGAAGTCCTACATTTTTGCCTATTTTCACCTGACAAATTTCAGTTTGCAAAAACCTCCAGGTTTCTTGAAATTATTTTTTTTCCTGGCCTAGGGAGAAGCCAAGAGGTGAACTAGTTTTAATTGACAATAGATTAAAATGAAAACAGCTGATATAAAAACAGATCCAGCACCCACTTCTGTCCAGTGATAAGATGGCAGATAAGAAAGATTTTCCATTTCTTAAAGAATAGTAATCAAAAAGTTAGCTGTTGAGCAGCGGCCTAGAGGTGGAGATCTCGCCTCACAATCAGGAGGCTGTGAATTTAATCCTACGTAGAGGCAGATATTTCTCTCTCTGGGCATGATAAGAATATATCTGCCAAACAAAACTCCGCAATGGCAACAGGAAGGGCATCTGGCCAGTGAAACACTCAGCTCCATTCAGTTGCCCAGACTCCACCCCGCAAGGGATTATGGGGTCATTAAAAGATGATGATGAAAAGCTAGCCATTCATTTTTTTTTAATGGAAGTTTAATGGAAGTTTTGGGGGTAGGGTTTGGGGGGGGGGGGGAAGGTTAACAAGAGAAGCCACACATTATCTGGCTGCCACAGCTGATGCCTAGAAGCTGCATGCAGAAGGATAAAAAAAAAAAAAAAGCAAAATAAGCACTTTAAAAAAAAAAGCAAAATGTAAGCAGGATTTTTTAAACGGCTGGGGCAGACCTACAAACATGATGTATATGGCAGATTAGCAAAACCAACTGACTGACCAAGGGCTTTGTTGTTTGTTTTAAATGAATCATACAGAGGAAAGAGATGTTGCAAGAAAGGGCAAAAGGCAAGAAGAGAAAAACAGAAGGGCAGCTTGGAGGTCAGTCAGTTGCCAACAAGGTATTTGCAAACATTAAAAGGCATCTTAGTCCAATGCAATTAAAATGGCTCAATCCTGCCATCAATGCTATTTGTTATCTGTGCAGTAGATTTAAAATCCAGCAAACAATACTTTTAACTTTTACTTCTGTGCAGTTTTTTTAAAAAAATGCAAACAGAAATGCTTCATTTTCTTACATCTGCCCGATTGTAATTCATATCTCTGGCTTCCTCTAGCAGTCATAGTAAGGCCGATAAAATTGGGGTGGGGAGGAAGGGGAATAAACTAGTTTGCTTTGCTCCCCGTTTTTTGACCATCCTTGCGCCGTTGTTATGCAGTTCTTAAATTAGGACACCAGTTGTTAAGTGAAACTGGCTTCCCCATTGACGTCGTTTGTCCGAAGGTTGCAAAAGGGGATCACGTGAGCCACACCCAGGGACACAACAGCTGCAATGATTCACTTAACAACAGTGGAAAGGAAGGTCATAAATGAGGTCAAGTTCACTGAACAAACATCTCGGTTAAGTAATTTAGGCATTCGGTTGTGGTCGTTCGTCGAGGACTAAAAGGGCCTGATTTGGGAAAGGAATCCCCTTTTTTGCTTCCTACTTTGTTACAAACACCTTCATGTGGAGAGGCCGTAGAAATGAGATGGAGGGAGAGAAAGGCTGGCTAGGCCACTAAAAGGCACAAGGGGCAGCAGGGGGGTGAAATTTCTAACACAGGCTTTGGAAATGAAAGGATCGCAGACCAAGTCATCTGAAGCAAACATGGCTATGGTTCCCATCAAATAAAAATAAGAAAACCAGCCCGGATGCCACATTAACAATGGAATAAACTGTTAAAAAGCCAAGGAGGCTATTGGTTTTGTTCTGTGATCCTTTTTTCTTTCTTTCTTTTTTCCTTCTTCCTCCATCAAAATTTACTAACCTGGTCACAGACATTGAATGTAGGCTAATAAAAAGGAAAAAAAAAACAAGAAACAAGAAAAAAAAGTGATAATGAAGAGGGGAGGAAAAAAAAATAAAAAAGCAAAGGCAATCATTTGCAGTAAAATTAATCATAAAAATAGAATAAATAAATCCTGTTCGGTGGATTAAATGGGCCCGGTGGCCTTAGCGGGAGGAGGGGGGTCTTACCTTCATTGGGATGTTAGTGATAGTGGTGGAGGCCAGATCGAAATGCTGCTGAACTAAAAGATTCAGTCTGGTGGCCAGGTGCCGTCCAGCCCGAACACTATGGACTTCACTGGTTAAAACAGGAGAGAGCTTTTTCAAAGAAAAGACAAAAGACACACACATACGCGGGTGTGGAACGGACTCCGTAAGCCATCAATTAAGAGAACCGTTTGAAAAAAATATATATGCATTTCGTCAGTTTGGAAAATTTATATAAGCCCTCCCCGCCTACTCGAGCTCACAGGGATGCTGGGCAGCTCTTACGGAAAATAAGAACACAAGGTAGAAGATATGAAATAATAAAATAAAATAAAAATAAAATATGATAAAATGAAACAATAAAAATATAATAAAATAAATAATAGAATAATAAAATAAAATAAATAAAAATAAATTAAACTATAATAAAATAAAATACACTCGAGCTCATGGGGACTCTAGGCAGCTCACAGAAAATAAAAACAGAAGGTAGAAGATATAAAATAATAAAAAATAAAATAAAATATAATAACATAAAAATAACATAAAATAAAATAATAAAATACAATTATAACTGACCTACATATACCCCTCAGTGACAATACACACTCGAATTAACTATTTGATGGGCTCCATCGCACTCTGGGTTCCCCAGGCCTGTTGGCAAAACCATGTCTTCAGGGCCATTACAAAAATGGAGGCTGGTGTAATTTTGGAAGGGACAATATTCGAAAGAGAGCGAGTCACCACAGAGAAGGCCCTTCTTCTGGATCCCAACATATACCTCCTTAAGGGACAGGACCCACAACAAGAGCTATGATGGCGGAGTGGTGAGAGTACAGTATCGCAGGCTAACTCACTGCCCACTGCTAACAGTTTGATCCTGACCAGCTCAAAGTTGGCTCAGCCTTCCATCCTGTGGTTGGTAAAATGAGGACCTAGATTGTTGTGGGCAATAGGCTGACTCTGTAAACCTCTTAGAGAGGGGCTATAAAGCACTGTGAAGCAGTATATAAATCTAAGTGCTATTGCTATTTCTGCCATGGTGGTGCAGTGGTTAGAATGCAGTATTGCAGGGAAACTATGCCCACTGCCAGCAGTTCGATCCTGATCAGCTCAAGGTTGACTCAGCCTTCCATCCTTCCAAGTTGGGTAAAATGAGGACCCAGATTGTTGGGGACAAGAGGCTGACCCTGTAACCACTAACAGAGAGCTGTAAAGCCTGTAACCACTAAGAGAGAGCTGTAAAGTGAAGTGCTAAGTGATAGTCTAAATGATAGTACTATTCCTTGCTTTCCTGCTCTCGTGCCTTGGGTGGATGTGACGGCCAAGAAACGGTACCTGTATAAACTTAACTGATGTTTTAAAGACACAATTCACAAGCCAATGTGAGTTTATACATTGGTTTAAGAGACTTACCTCTTTTTTAAGGTGATCGGATACAAGGCTTTCTTCCCCGACAGGATATGTATGAATTAAAACCAGCTCGCATTTCTGGATCTGCATAAGACTGAAGAAGACAAAATATTTTGTTGTAAAGTAAATAATGGCACATTCAATCATTGATGAAAACTTAAGATCAAAAACTTTCAGAGGTCATCGGAATGTTTACAGGATTATGGTTATTGTTAAATTCAAGAAATATCTAGGCAGAAAGAATCTCTTAACTCCAATAAATATTCTATGTGCTCTCTTACATTCTTCTGTGCAAATTTTCTGATAGGAGCATTTGGCCACCAATTTCTCATTACATGAAGGACAGGTAAGGATTCTCAATCAACTAGTTAAAGACACTGATGGAATATAAATATTAGAGTTTCATGGAATTTTGCCAGCTCCAATTAAAAATATCAAAAATGGAACTGGGTACTCTCCTACTTGCTCTACTGCTGAATTACTCCACTTCTTGTGCAACTCATACAGAAAGTCCCACAACTGACAAGCCCTTGCAGACTCTATGTCCACAATGCAACTGCGCACTTCATTTTTAAAATTATACATTCCAAACATAAGATACAGCCAAAATGATATTAATTTGTGCACTTACTGATCAGAATTAGCCGCTAACTTATTGTGTTCGTGTATTGTTTCCTGGACAAATTCCTCAAGCATTCGTACATGGCTATCACTGGAAAGGAAGGGAATAAAAAACACTCAATTTTAGAAAAAAAAAGAAATATAGAAAGTAATCATCATAACCCATGGAAATGTGAATATGTTTTTCTTTTAAGATTGCTTTTAAAACACACATATTGTATATCCAGTGCTCTAATGAATAGCTTTTTTTTCTGATCTGATGTTGAAAAGCTGTTAAGTTTTCAATTTGTAACAGTTTTGCTACTGTTTTGTCCTGATCTGGAAAACTGGGGAAAAAATACTCCATGGTAAAATGCTTTTTTCTTATTCCAAAGGAAGAAACATATCAGTATAACCACCACTAAGTTTGCTCAACTCAAGGGAGATTTTAACTTAATGACTTGATTACTAATTGATAACTTGATTCTGAAGTTAACTGAGAAATGTTTATATGGATTCAGGATCAAATTCATGAAACAAGATGGTCTTCAGTACAGGTAGTCCTCCAGTTATGACCACAAAAATTGAGCCCAAAATTTATGCTGCTAAGTGGGACATCTGTTAAGTGAGTTTTGTCCCATTTTAAGACCTTTCCTGCCACAGTTGTTAAGTGAACCACTGCAGATGTTAATATGGTTGTTAAATGACTGGCTTCCTCATTGACTTTGCGTGTCAGAAGGTAATAAGAGGGGATCCCATGACCCCAGGGACACTGCAACCATAAATATGAACCAACTGTCAAGCATCTGAATATCAATCATGTGACCACAATGGTCATTCATGTGAAAAATGGCCATAAGTTGCATTTTTCCAGTGCCGTTGTAACTTCGAAAGGTCACCAAATGAACTGTCGTAAGTCAAGGACTATCTTTATTAACAAATGTTCTCTTTAGTAGATGACTTGGACCAAGAATATGCAAAGGCCCAGCCCTTCAATATTGCATCAAAACAACAACAGCAATACAGATGCAGCCATTCTCTTCCCCAGGAGTCATGCTTGATTCCAAGGCGAATGTTATGCTCCCAATCTGCTAGGTGATTGTGCAAATGGCCACGCTCCACTGCTTAACATTTTAGTCTCACACACACAGGTAGTCCTTGACTTACAACAGTTCATTGAGTGACCGTTTGAAGATAGGTGTCAGGATTCCAGCAGTGACCCCTCCCCCCCATTTAAATCATGAGTCTCGAGCCAAATTTCCAAAACTTCAAAAGGATTTATTGGGAGTTAACATGTCCGGCACTGCCTGGGTGTAGTTAGCTCTGAGGCAAATCATTCCTTGTCACCCTGGACCCTGGTTTTCCCTCCACCACCTGGGTGTATCTTAATTCATATTCTCTAATGGACACATCCATAGTCAAGAGTCACCAATCAGGCTCTCCAATTAGAATTCTGTGAGGCAGAAACGTCACCTAGTTACTATCTTTGAAAAACTATTGATGGAATGCACTTTTGATTTCTAAACCACTGCACTGCTCTTTCAAACCCCTCCCCACCCTCCCAGAGCAGTGCACTGGCAACTCTAAAAAGACTATAGAAATATTTTATGACTTGACATTACGGTGAAAAAAGTGACTTATGACCATTTCAGCATCCCCCTGGTCACAGGATCAAAATTCAGACACTTTGGCGACCGATTCATATTTATAAGAGTTGCAGTATCTTGGGGAGGGGGGGGGGGCTTTTGAGACCTTCTGACAAGTCTGTGGGGAAGCCATATTCACTCCACCACTGTATTAGTAGCTTAAGTGTGATTCACTTAATGATGGTGGCGAGAAAAGGTGTACAATGCGGCAAAACTCTCTCCATGGCTGTCTCACTTAGTGATGGAAATTTTGGGGCTCCACTGTGGTCGTTAAGGCCAGGACTAGCTGCACAAACCTCACAGGCAATTCAGCATGTGGCTGGGGGTTGGCTTCGCACCAAGGCTGGCACTTTTAACACAATGGGATTGCGTATATGTGTCACAAACCTCTTTGCGTTAGTAATGCAGATGATCCTTCCTCTGTTTCCCACACGGTCGGCGTTCTCCATGAGGGAGGTCCGGGCTTCGTGCTGGTATTCGGTAATTTTGCAAAGAGCTTCTACAGCTGCTACTAAGCCATGTAGGATACTACAACATTCTGGGTCCGCGCGAGGATTGGGAGGCCCCACCGCAGCCAAAGCGGCCATTAGCTGATCAAGAAAGACATAAGTTTGTTTCCTCCATAACATTCTCAAGTTTCCATATTCTAAGATATGGGAACTATTTTATTGATGGCTAGAGAAAAAGTATGAAAACTAGAAACATTTAAAACTAGGAATGCTTCTTTATAGTCCTTCTTCTCTAAACCTAAAGCCATCTTCTTAAGGTCTACTTCATAAGGGTCCTACCGTGCTGAAGAAAAGCAATTGACTGCCTGGGATTTGGTCTTAGTTTTTAGTTGAATTTAAGCCATGGCCTTTGATTTTAGGAGAATCTAACTCTGCTTGAATCCAATTAAATATCTGCCTTCTTTATATTTTATTTATACGTTTTTCTTTGATATACATAAATCTTCACATTCACAGTGTGTTGTCTGGGTACAATCAATTTTGAACAGTGACGACAAAAATTTTAACATGCTATTATATAACAAGTATCATCAAAACATATTAATAATTTGATCATCCTTAATTATTCCACCTTACATTATTTAATTAAATATTATTTTCAATTGTAAGCTTCTAACTTCTGCTTCTATTTTCTAGCCATTGATAAAATGCCTCCCATGTTAAAAAGTATTCTGTTTCCTCTTGATTCTTAGTTTTCATTGTTAATCTATCAATCACATCCGTCTTCCTATCAAGTGGCTAAAGGTTCTCCTCGCACATATGTGCGAGTCGTTTCAGACTCTAAGGGGCGCTGCTCATCTCCATTACAAAGCCATAGAGCCAGCGCTGTCCAAAGATGTCTCCATGGTCACATGGCCAGCAGGACTAAATGCCGAAGACACACGGAATGCTGTTCCCTTCCCACCAAAGTGGTCCCCATTTTTCTACTTGTATTTTTTTACATGCTTTCAAACTACTTGGTTGGCATAAGCTGGGATGAGTAATGGGAGCTCACTCCATTATGTGGCGCTAGGGATTCGATTCAACCTTTCTGATTGACAAGTTCAGTGTCTTAAGCCACTGAGCCACTGCATTCCTATATGAAGTGGCTACAATTGTGTAAATTTTTTATAATTTTGTTTACCTCCTGCAAGTTTTGGTCTTCCTGGTTCCACGAATTTAAGACATTTGCTCCAGAGTCGCTTACAATGAAGTTCACCTGAAAAGTGTATGTGACAATTTAATGACACAACCAACACTGGCTAAATATTTCCACAGTTTGGGGAAAAGTGTAACACTAACTGAGGTCCTTCTGAGAAAGACAACCCCGCTATAGGTTACAGGATTAAGGAACTGTCACCTTATGCAAGAGCAAAGAATCAATACATTTCATGACATTTCAATCTGAGGCAACATCTCATTCCTTCAAATGATCTGCCAGTAAACATCCAGTGAATAAATAGGACAGCTGAATTTTAACGCCTGAGGCATATGCCAGGTTATATGTAATAGCATGCAGTTCAAATAAAAATGATCAGATGCTGTTTTATTCTCACATGAATGTTTTCAATGGTTTTAAAGAACCTACTGCAAACATTTAAATCAAGTAAAAAAAGTTACAAGAACCCTTAGACCAGTGCCCTCCCTCAACGTTTTGGGCACCAGGGAGAGATGTTTTTTGGTGGACCAGAAGGGGTGTGATTTCATGGGTTGCCTCCATCCCATGGACGGGGCATCGCTTGGTTGCACAGCCCAGTTTCTGGCATGTCGTAGATCGGTGCCCATCTACAGACCAAGGGTTGGGAACCCTTGTGTCAACTCGTAAAACATTTCTATGCCTGTTTTCGAGTTGCCAAAAACAAGGGGGGAGGGAAAATCTGAAGGAACAATAAGTCAGTTTAAAACCAGAAGTACATTCCACGCTTATCTTACAAAGATTGTAGCTAGGCTACCGGATATTCTGTCCCTGAAAATCCTTCATTGGAGAACGTGATTGATGACACCCAGCCTGTGAACCTGCTCAATTGAAGAGTCTGGTTGATGAGACACCCGGGGAGGGGGGAACAGAGTCACAGGTGACTATAAATTACATATGCCAGAGTTGGCTTCATATAGGTTAATGCTGACATGCTGTTCCCAATAAATCTTTTGTATTCTTTTCAAGCTTGGCTCAAGACCCATGATTTAATGAGGGCAATCGCCGGAACCCTGACACCTTGCCGTAGCAATAGCCCTTAGACTTATATAGTGCTTCACAGCCCTCTCTAAGTGGATTACAGAGTCAGCCTATTGCCCCCAACAATCTCGGTCGTCATTTTACTGTCCTTGGAAGTCAACCTTGAGCTTGTGAGAATTGAACTGCTGGCAGTTGGCAGAATTAGCCTGCAATGCAGCATTCTAAACACTGGCTACCACAGACTGACAAACATACTTGTCGGGGCCTATAGTGAACCATGAGCCAAAGGATTTGGCCCCTCAATACATGTACCAGAGGGATAAAATGGTAGCAGAAGTCTGTTATCTTTTTCCTAGGATTTAGCAGATCATATGAACATACAGCACAATGTGTTTACACAAAAATGGACGGGAAGCATGCCAGGAATAGCCTTTATATGGCTGACATTTAGTGTTATGAACTAAGGTTTCTTCAAGCTTCTAGTTAATTAATTTCCCTCTATTTATATTTAAAAAGATACTAATTTAGTGCTAAATCTGAAAAATCTTGTATTTTAAAACGCATATACAAAATAGTAGTAACCAAAACTCATGGCTTAGCATGAAGTATGAATTAGAACAGTAACAGAGAACCTCTTGCTTGCAAAACCTTATTGTTTATAAAAGATAAGGGTTACTTACTAGTTTTTTAAAAGGAAATATGTCATACATTATCCTGCAGTATTCCATGGAGGACTCCACTGAACATGTCCAGAGGGATCTTGATATAGGAGCAAGAGGTATAATTCCTTGTGTCCGATTCTTTACAAGCATATCAAACTCAACATGTTGTCGACAGGATTCAGCCATATAAGGGCAGTGATCTACCACAAAAACTGTTTTGTGTGACTCTGAGAAAAGCTTCATTTTCTTTCTGAAATAAGTTCATGAAAAATGTAGGCAAATACTACATCAATTAAAAATGAGGCTATTAAATGTAGATAATGATACTATAATAACATTGAAAATCCTCTGCCTAAGACAGCTTCTTGCACACACGAAGAATAATGTTTTAAAAGAAATTAAACTATTGGGGCTGCATTGAGGAGAGGGAGATCACAAAAATGAAGATATGGAACTACCTGGCAACTTTTCATATAATACTTTAGATTCTTAAATTAAAGTTCCATACCTCCTAAATTTCAACTGGCATTTTTTCCCACTTCACTATTAAGATTTGTTCAGTCCAGTTATTTTGTCTATTTATATTTTATGTTTCAAATCAACATATATTCCATGAAACTCCAGCACTGATTAAAAAACAGTGTTTTTTTAAAAAAAAACTTTTGGTGTTTTTCTGATTCATGTCCTAAGCAGATCTGATCCCACTTGGCTTTTCTGAGATCAGACAAGGTCAGCCAGATGTTACAACTTCCTGCCATTAGACTGTGAATCTGGCAGAAAATAAACACACACACACACACATGCATATCCTGGATATCCAATGACCAACTGCTTCCTGATTGTTGAAAAGAAAACCACATAGACAGGTTGAACTAGATTCAAGGAAGACCTGGATTCAAGCAGATAGGAGTTTACATCCAGGGTGGGGCAAATGTTAACTTAGCACACTTGCCTGAATTCAAAGGCAAAAACTCAAGAGTTAGTGAACCATGAGCATCTGCAGAGTCCAAGCAACTCCTTTAACAGAAGCAAAGAGCAAAGGTTTGATTGATTCATGTCAATATGTCCTTTTCACAGTCTTGATACAGGCAGTCCAAGGGCTTACCTGTACTACCATTATAAATATAACTTATTTTTTTAAAAATTGCTTTACTTTTAAACTAGCATGGATGGGCCACTCTCATTGCCTTGGCAATTTGCTTCTCATCAAAACACAGGCAGTTTGTTTAGTGACCGTTTGAAGTTAGTAGGGCGCTGAAAAAAAAAGGGACTTGTGATTGTTTTTTACACTTAACGACGGTTGCAGCATTTTCCCAAGGATCACGTGATCAAAATTCAGACGCTCAACAATGGACTCGTACTAATGATGGGTCACAAAGCCCCCCAGGGTTACGGGATCCCCTTCTGCGACCTCCTGGATTTGCTTAATGACCATGTGACTCACTTTGACAATTGCAGGGATTCCATTTACCGACCCGCAGTGAGGAAGGTTGTAAAGCACCCTGAACAAAGCGTCTCGCTTAGCAACCAGGGCTCAATCGTGGTCATAAGTCGAGGACTGCCTGCAATCAAAGGAGGAAGCAGCCATCCACCCCCTTTGCAAGGTGGGAAGCTTGATTTTAAAGAATCCAAAAACCCCCACGACCACCAGTATTTTTTCAACCGCAAAGGGCCTTCCTACAACACTCACACAATCACAATCACAATCACACAACGTATGTTGCCTTACTCTTGACTTTCTTCTACTTCCAGGAGGATCACGCATGCGCTCTGAGCAACTTTCACTCTCGGGCGAATGAGGGGGCGGGGAAGAGAGAAAGTGACATCTCGCGAGACCTGGGACGGGACACCTGATTGGCTGGGGAATTCCCCCGCCTCTTTTTTTTTTTTTCCAGGCTGAGCAAAACCTCGCGAGGTTTCCAATTGGGATGGGGAGCGTCCAGAGGAGAATGGAGAAAAAAAAAGAAAAAAAAAAAGAAACGAGCCTCGCGATATTTCACCAGCTTCGGCAGAGGGGAGGGGAAGGAGAAAGGGAGAGGCCAAATCTCGCGATAACTCGCTTTGCCCGCATCGCCTGCCTCTTCTTTCTCCAAGCGGCGCCGGCGAGCGGCTCTCGCGCGTACCTACCTCACCGCTGCCCCATGGGGTCGCCCGGCTGGCCGGTGCCTCTTCCTCTTGTCCTTCGAGCTGCCGCCGTGTGAAGGGGCGACGCGGTAGGCGGACGGCGAAGCGGCGGAGCCGCTGGCGTCCCTCCACATCCTCTCGCCCGCGTCTGCGCCCTGCCGGGTAGAGGGGGGGCGGCGGCGGCGGCGGCAAGGAATGAATCGGAACCATCGGTGAGAGAGAGAAGGGGGAGTTTTTGTGGAGTGTGCGCGCGCACGCTTCCTCCGAAGCAGATGCGCGCGGGAAGGGAGGGGGAGAAAGAGCGAGTGAGCGAGCTAGCGCGTGTGGCCTAGCCGCGCTCTGATTGGCTGGCGGGGTGGGCGCGCGGGCGCGACGGTTGGGAAAAGCCGTTAAACGGTTCCTGGGGGAAGGAGATGCTTTTCCTCCCCTTAAGGCCGCAAGGAGGCCGGAGATGCCTGCTGGGGTTGTTCGGCAGCCGGACCCCTGCCTGAGGGGGTGGAGTCCCCGGTTCATATAAGAGATGTAGGGGTCGGCGTAATTTATTTATTTGTGTATGTATATTTATTGATCTTGTCCCTCATAATAGATGTTGGGATATGCATCATCAATGAATTAATGATGGGTCATGTCATAAATTCATCATTAATTAAATAAAAA
>BLBF01000022.1:15986252-16026822 GCA_015471245.1 Laticauda colubrina | reverse complement strand
AGTGCCTGTATCAAGTTGATACGTCCATCCACTAGATTTGATATTAAGATTTACCTAGGTTAGTGAGAATGTGATCAATGATCAGTGAAGAGAATTTCTCAGCAAAGTAATTCAGAAAACCAATAAATATCTAAAAACAGTAAGAAAACTTTTGCAAAAAGTTATGTTTAAATTTAGGAGCTTTATCTAAAGAGTCATTTGTCATTTCCTTTTCTGTTATGAAAACTCTACACATCCAAATATATCAGGCAGGAAGTATTAAATTAGGGTAATTTGTAAAGTAGCTTCTTGTTGCGGTTACATTGTGACAATACCTTTGAACAGGAAGAGATGACCTGAATTGCTTGTGTATTTTACCAGTGTCACCATTTAGCAAGGGTACAATAACTACAAGCAATAGATTCCTTCTGTAAAATCAAAACTTATAAAAGTTTCCCCTAGTTCTTATATTATGAGGATGCAAAATGTTTTCTTACAATTGTTATTGTATATTTGTTAGTGCAGAAGCCTCATTCAGTGTATCAGAGTCACAAGGAGGACTTATATACTTATACAATACTGTTTCAAAAATTAACAGGTCTCCCAGTATGATAAGTTTTAGGACATGTAGGATGACAGTTAGTATTCTATTCAAAATACAGGACATCCAGATTGGAAGAATGGCACTATCATATCCAAGACCTGTGATATAAATTAAGGCAATCCTGTGTAGAAGTCCATTAATCTTGCTTCTGTGTTGCATCAAGATGCTAATAGAATAAAACAGAAAAGGATATAAAATCAACCTTCAGTGACATTAACAAAAGGAAGTTTTTGCATACTTCAGTCTGCATGTTCAGGATGCTAGGCAACATACGCTGTTTCTGACAAAGTGGAAGGGTAGCTAGTATATAACGTTATCTTTTATTTTGATTTTTAGAAATGAGTTGCACAATTGAGAAGGCCCTAGCTGATGCCAAAGCGTTAGTGGAACGACTAAGAGAGCATGACACTGCAGCAGAAGCTCTCATTGAACAAACTACCGATCTCAACAAACGAGTGGAAGCAATGAAACAGGTTTCTCTTCTCTCTTAATAATTCTGATTCAGAAACTAACTGCTTCATTGTGGTATTTTAAAATGTGCAGACTTAAAAGTACAAGACACTCAGTTCTATACTTTTTTATTTTGATAAGGCTGTAAGATATTGAATTATCTTTCTTGCATGAGCATTACAATTAAAAATGGCATTTTACTTTTTAAGAGGAGGAAAACATTTGAAATTTGAAAACGGATTAGTTCAATTAATATACATAATTTTATACATCATGTATTTACTTTCAAAATGGAACTTGTTTTACATTTTATTGCTCAACTCTGATTAGATTTTCTTCGTTCTCCAAGAATGTAAACATGAACAGCAATAAAAATTACTTAAAATTAGTTAAAATCTGTTGTCCAACCTCTGAAATTAAAACCTGCTGTCCACCTCTTAATTAGAGAAGGTGCCAGATGAATGTGATAAGTTGTAGGCTTTTTGGCATTGAAGCAATATTACAATATTTACCTATGCACTGGTAAATTTGGTATTTTTTAATGTGCTGCAATATTTTTAATATTTATAGCAAACATAACAATTTATAATATGATTGCAGTATGTTAATATTTCAGACAGCAGATATTTTAATGAGTTCAATTTTACTGAAATGGAATTTTATGAAAAATTTAAATATGCTGTGTTTTATGGTTAAGTTGTTTGAAGTGTTCAGCTTTTAAATTCACATTTGGAAGATATAAAGACAAAATTTTATGGTTCATAATACTAATTATACTGTATCAAAATGTCTGGTTTTGAAATTGAAATTTATTCTGTCTGTTTGTAATTTCAGTACCAGGAGGAAATTCAAGAACTTAATGAAGTAGCAAGACATAGACCTCGTTCTTCCTTGGTCTTAGGTATCCAGCAGGAAAATAGACAGATCAGAGAACTACAACAAGAAAATAAAGGTAAATAAAATTTCAGTTTAAGAAGAGTCCTATTTACTATCAAAATAGTCCAAGGTTTCTCTTTAAAGTTTAGCATGCTTTATTAGGGTAGCCAAATACTTAATAGCTTACAATAATATATCAGTATTATGATGTGTGCATAAGCCAGTAAAATACCTGAAGCACCTATTGCAATTATTTCCAACTTCTGGTACTATATGTGTGTGCGTGTGTGTTGGGAGCAGAGAGCTATACGTTTTAATATACCATTCTTAACATAGCATTAGAAGCATGCAGCATTTGGAGCCAAAAGCAATTTTTTTTTCCTGAGTCCTATTCACAATAGTAATTTGCCTTACAAATATTTTTGTAACGTAATATTTTATAAATTTAAATGGCAGCCTTTTTGCCAGAGATTATTATGAATGCTGTTCTAATTATAGCATAGCTGCACTTTCAGTACCCCTTTTTACTTTCAGCAGATATATGTTATGCTGCAAAATACTTTAATGCATGGTTTCGTGAAAGGGCTTTTCATGATGAAGAAATAGTAGTCTATATAAATAAAAACTTTGGAAATTGCTGATATATTTCACAATATTTGAATTATCTGAACAGAGAGTACTTTTTTCAGGAGAAAAGACAACCAAGATTCTATTTTATTCTATTTATCAAGTAGAAAGGGGGGGGGGGGTTGTATTTACATAGCGTTACTTATATAGACATTTAATAAATAATAAAAATACATGTGCATGTTAAATTTGCTGTGTTTTCTAACAGAACTCCGAACATCTCTTGAAGAACATCAGTGTGCCTTGGAGCTAATCATGAGCAAATATAGAGAACAGATGTTCAGATTGCTCATGGCCAGCAAAAAAGATGATCCGGGTATAATTATGAAGTTAAAGGAACAGCACTCCAAGGTAGCAGACCCTTAATGTTTGTGTAAATCTCTTCTGGCACTGGGCTTTATTATGGGTACAAAACAACACACAACTTAAATCAGATTTTACATTCTTGACCTGCAAAATGGCAATGATAGAAAGAAGATTTACAAAATCAAATCTGGCCATCAAGTTGTTCTCAACTTGATGGCCACAACTGAGACCAAAATTAAGTGAGACAGTTATTAACTAAATTTTGCCCCATTTTACAACCTTTCTTGCCACAACTAAGTGAATCATCTCAGTTGATAAGTTGGTAATATGGTTGTTAAGTGAATCTGGCTTCCCCGTTGACTTTGCTTGTCAGAAAGTCACAAAAGGGATTTACATGATCTTAGGAAACTGCAACTGTCATAAGTACAAGTCAGTTGCCAAGCATCTGAATTTTGATCTCATGAACATGGGGATTCTACAGAGTTCGTAAGTGTGAAAAATGGTCATAAGTCACTTTTTTCAGTGCCGTTGTAACTTTGAACATTCACTAAAGACACTGTTGTAAGTCGAGGACTAGTAGTTAAATCAGTACCCGCTGCTTTGTGGAGCTACCCCTTGTACTAGACCTGGCACTCTGAAATAATATCATCCCTCCTGGTAGATCACTTTAGCGGTTATATACATGTGAATGTGGATTCCTTATTAGCCAATAAATACTGAAAAATCTCAAAGGAAGGTTACAAAACCTTGACTGATTTTATTTGATTTATATTGCCTCCCATGTCATCTCTGGGTGAGTCACAGCAACAAAATGATACTCAGCCATGGTTTCTATAAAACTTTAGAGATATAGTGTGTAGACATCAACTCCCAGAATTTTCCACCAGCATAATCATTGCTAGGAATTATGGAAATTCAGATCACACAACTTCAAATGTTATAGGTAATTTTGGTCTGTGACCATAACTAATATTCGATTTACAAGGAATAATGTAATGACCTGAAAGCTATTTATTACAAAGCTCTACATATTGTGGAGGAAATATGACACTTAGAAACATGAACAAAACAAACAAGTTTTGTTTTTTGATTATACAGTTATGATTATGAAGACGATCTGTTGTAACATCAAAGCAATATTCAAGAAATACTTTAAAACGAAAGTATTGTCCTTTGTTAACGTTGCTTTACTCTTGATTTAGGAATTGCAAGTACACGTGGACCAAATCACAGAAATGGCAGCAGTAATGAGAAAAGCCATTGAAATTGATGAGCAGCAAGGTTGCAAAGAACAAGAACGTATTTTTCAGCTTGAGGTAGGATTTAAACTCTGGAAAAATGAATACGTTATTTTTAAACTAGTGGATTCAAAGAATTATTAAGATAAGAATGTTAAAGTCACATACCTATCTGAAGTTAAATTGTAAGTCAAGGGCTATCAGTATTTTGCATGAGCAGAGTACTGTTGCCTCAACCTTTACAAGGTCCTTTTGTTTTCCCCATCCCTTATAATAAGAACGAAGAGAGGTCAGACTTTCAAATCAAAGAAAAGTGTATCTTCTGCATAGTCTTTAATTTTAGTACTTTTCCATGTGCTTGAAAAAACTAAAATATTGACAAAATCTTTGTGCCCTAGTGGCCTCTAATGAGAGTAACATCTCTGGTAAAAGACACTTAGGTTGGGTGCAAGTTTGCTGGTACTCTGGTATTTGAGGGTGGGACATCAACATCACCTCAAGGGACGGGATTGTAGAAGAATGTAGAGGTAACCTTGATGAAAGATTGCAGAAGCCGTTCAGGAAAGAGAAACAACAACTTTGTGTTGGGAAGGGGAAGAGCATTTTAATTCTTTGTCATGCTGCTTTAAAAGCATTGTTTTGTTGCTTACAGCAGGAAAACAAAGGACTGAGAGAAATACTGCAGATAACCAGAGAATCGTTCCTGAATCTTAAGGAAGATGCCTCAGAAAGTACATCTCTGTCAGCACTAGTAACAAACAGTGACTTGAGCCTGAGAAAAAATTAAAGCTCTTATGAACACCGTCTGTATTAACAGCAAAAAGTTATCAAAGCAGAGATTTTCTAATGGGCATTGAAAAATTAATATATCCTAAATCTGGTTGATTCTTTTATAACACGTATCAGCGATTGGTGGAGGAAAATATTCAAAGCACAGTCATATACAGTAATTGATCTACTCCAGGACAGAGTTGCTGTATTGCTGATGTTTTTAATCTGTTGCTTTCCTAAATTCAAGGGGTTGTTTTTTAAGAATTCGGTTTTAGTGGATTTGCTCGTGTAACACTTGACACTCTCTTTCATATGGGCAGGAACTTCATTTTTAAATATAAATAATTCCACAAGAATAACAGCACCTTTCTAAAATAATTTTGGCGGGACTGGTGAGAAATTTGCTGACATTTGTTGTTGATGTTAAGTATTTTTAGCTCTTCTCAAAACTTAGGCACTAATAGGACGTGTTAAGATCAGTCAGTAAGCAATAAAAGTAAAAGGATTTTTTGCACACTGAAGTATTTCTGAAATATATTCTTTTACAACCAGTAACTAATGGGAAATATGGTAAAATTATAAAAGAAAAAAATCTGTTTAGATCCCTATAAAATTTAACAGATTTCACATCCTGTTTTAGTTAGCATAAATATGCAAGAACTTTTTCTTACCCTTTCAGTAAGTCAAGATAAGTTATAAACTTGTATGTAAATAACTTGAGGTTCTTATGTGCTTTCGTGTGAGATATCTGTGAATTAAAAAAATGCTTATGAAATGCTTGAGAGTTTTATAGAATATTTTTGGAGATGACAATTATCCAATGTAGGATTGGGAAATACTTCATGCCGATAGCTAAAAGCAGTGCAGTTCAGCGGGGTTCCCTGCGCACAATGAGTTTAGATGCCTTTATTCTTTTTTACTCCTAGCCTATGAAACATTATAGCTCTTTTTTGGAAAGCTATCCCAGAATTTGCAGAATGACTTTATCAGGAAGTTGAGTATCTTACCAGTTGAAAGAAGAAACAGGATAGTTTCTTTCCTAATTTTGCCTCCATGCACGAAGGGGACTTGGGAATTAAGGCAAGAGTCTCTTTAAGAATAAACCTTAACCTTTAACTTTAATAAGCCCCTTTTCAAAAATATACTGGGAGCTACTGTTTTGTATACGAGGGGCGGGTGGTCTGGCAAATGAAGCATGGTTCTGACATAACAACATGGAAAAACAGGTACATTTGTCTTGGTAAGCTGAATCTTTTTGAAAATGATCAAATGCATTTTTTGTAAGAGGAGATTCTAGTCTTCAGGGAGCCTGTCTAAAAAAGTAGGCCCCCATTAGTCATTTATAGACCACTTAACCCTAACTAGCTGAGCTGAAATTTATTTCCCACTTATTTGCGGAATGTACATAAAATTAAAAACGGAAGGGAAATGTGTTAAATTCTCAAATTTGCTTGGAATAATACTTGGTGGTGATAGTTTTGGATCAAATTTGCATGTAGTTATGTTTTCCCAAGTTGTTTCTAGAAGTTTTGTTAAGCTCATTAAGAGTTTACCAGTAATTTTATTATGCTGGCTGGGGAAAATCATAGTTCTATTCTGCAACTATTTAATTCTGATTTTAAACTGTGACCTACTATAATGCTTTTATTGGTAAATATTTTTAGCGTAGTCCATTCAAACATAGTGCATATTTAGCCAACAAATATGTTTAGCTGAACTCTAGACATATTTCTAGATAATTTTTATTATCTGGCATTCCAGTCTTAAAATACTTTCCACAGCTTATTTATATAAATGCCAATATTTTTCAAAAATGAGCAGCTCAAAATATATTGCTAATTTCAATATTCAGATGTTTATACCCAGTTCATTAAATACCTCAGTAAAAAGGAATTTATTCATAATTTTCGCTTAGAAAGATGAACTCTAACTTTGCACAGCAAGCTGTAGGTAAAAGATCTATTGGGCTGGGCACAAGAATTTGTACATGTTTTCCTTCTCTAGATAAAAATTTCTCAGATATGTATCCCCCTTTGTAAATTCTAAGATATGTTTGTAAATAGTGAACAAAAAATATTTTCTTGATATTTGGTGTGTAAAGTAAAATCTTTCTGTTGTGCACTTGATACAGCACTGTCAAAATGCAGTCTTCCTCAGAACATTATGTAAATGTGGAAACTTTCAAGTTTGTGAAATAGATATCATTAGCTCACCAATAATTATTTATGGAAGCATGCTTGAAAAATAACTTGTATGTGTAACTTACTGTGGTCACCTAGTTGAAACCTTAATTTGTCAAGGGACGTACCTACCACTTACTTTTCCTCTCGTGTGGCATGGGCATTTTCTATCTCATTTTTGTATCGCAAATGCTTGAAATGACCTTATTGGTGAGAATGCAATCTGTACAGTAAACTTATTTTTACCAGTAAACCGGGTTGGGTAGATGTTTCAACAGTTAAAAGAGTTGGAGAAATGAAATCCTGTCTCTCATAGCTCTTATCACCACAGAATAAAATCCCAAGAATATATAGTAACAGTTTTTCAAATCCAGTCCTTATTGGGCACAATCTTAATTCTTAGTAAGAATTAAAAAAAATTTCTGTTGGTTAGGACTGCAAAAAACTAATACAAGCTGTTAGGAACAGCTGGAAGATAAAAGGATAAATCAAAGCCAATTACAGTTGGACTTTTCAATCTAAGTATAGGTGGGGAAAAAATTGCATAACAGAAAAGTCCACAAAGCGACTATCAGATTCCTTCAATCATAATTGCATATAGCTTTTCAAACCAAGCAATTTACAGTTTTGATAAAGAAGAATATTTGTAGCTCAGGGCCCTTGGTGTTCTCTGAGCTTGGGGTTTTTTGTTTTTGTTTTGGCAGAAGTTTCATTACCCAAACTAGGCAACATGATCACTGATGGTGTTGCCTATTGAGAACAATGAACTTGCAAGAAAACAACCAAGCTCAGAGAGCACTAAACATCCCTAATTTACCTTTCATGATAATCTATTCCACATTCCCAAATACCTTTTTGTGTGCAAATACTTTGTTGCTAGTGATCCTCTAACTAGAGAGCGGTTCAGCAGCAGCAAAGGACATAATTCCATGAACCTATGTGCTTGCTTTTTTCCAAAGGTAAGAAATCTCACAATTATGGTGGATTTCAACTTTTGCCCTCCCAAACTAAGTAACTCAAATGTTACATAAAACCCTTATATATAATTGTGTGGTCTCCTGGAGCCTTCCTGAATTTCAGCAGCAAAGATATGTAAAGGAGCAATGCAAATCTTTCACCCTCACCTGTTGATAGAAGGCCTTGGGGTCCTGTTGGCGAACCTTGGCTTGGCCTTACCCCCTTCCCTTTCTGTAACTGCAAAATTTAACCCTGAATCTTCTGTGGTCTCTGGTTTATCAATCAGGAAATACACTCAAGAGCCTTGCTGGTTTGGTCTTCACATTCAAAGACCACCATTAGTTGTAGGAAGTTTCTTGGAAGTTTGGTAGGGGAAGATGAAATCTTGCTTTTGGGAGGCTAGGCAAGATAACCAGGATCTCCTCTTGTACCTTCAATGCTGGTTAGGACAGCCCTGCTTAGTGCACAGAATAGAAAGAGCAGCACACATCTCTCTGACCATTGTAGGTGACTTAAGAGACTTGTTGCCAGTTAAGAGCCTTTTTATACATTTGTCCTACCATGGAGGTTTCTTCCCAAATAAAACCCAAATGAATCGAATAGCCACTTTATTTCTGTAATTCTTTGGAATATCAAGGTGGCTTTGAACACTTTGCTTTTCTTCTGGACTGGAAAACATTAAGTCTTCGTAGCTAAAGGCAAGATAGGGATAGTATTGTGGAAGAAAAATCACTGCTCTCACTTCCATTTTAAATTTAATGTTTATTATAAAAAGGGATTGAGTGACTTTGTTTTGTTTATTGCACTGTCAATTATGGCACATTAAAAATAGCTAATGGTTTGATTCCTGAGTACCATACATCAGACGTGGCAATTCATCTCGGCACTAAAATGTAGCCTGCAATATGAAACCACTGGAGGCATGTTTGATTATCTTTACTTTTCAACCTTAAAATGAGCTGACCTATGAATAGCTGCTACAGATTATGGACATACCCCTTTATCAAATTGACCGCACACATTTAAAATTATTTCAGGTTTATACTTTTTGAAGGTCAAATACAAGAATGGCTTTAGAGCTTCAAAAACTGCAGCAGAAAGATACAACTTAGATAACTGGTCTGAAAATTTACATTTTTGTTTTACAGGACTAACTGATAAAAGTACAATAAAGCTGCAGCACGATCTATTCTGCAGCCTCTTATTTGCCACATACGTGGACACAAAGAGTGACTTAGCAAAGCAATAAATTGCTTCTTTTCTACACCAAGAAAAACAGAAGGCGCATCACGTATCCCTTAAACAGAAGATATAACAGGCCTGGCTGGTTTGGCTAGGCACTTATTTTCTCACTTCTTGGCTCGATTGGAAAAAAATCACTGCAATTTGTGCTATTTGACTCATTTTACACACTGTCTTCCAATTCTTGTTCCCAATTATATGGAGTTTCAACATGAGTCAACAGTCTAAGAAACGATCAATGCAACAAATAGTTTTAAAACGGGACATGGAAAAACTAAGTTTCCTCATCTCGTAAACACTGCACTGGGGGGAGACGGGGACAAAAAGCATTTAAAGGCTGCCATTAAATCTGTATGTCAATTCAATTTATAGGAATAGCTTTCACAATTGGGAAAAAGAAGGAAATTTTTATCAGAGGAAAATTTAAGTTCCATACCTTCAGAAGATTTGGGAACTTAGTTCCACTAAGTTAGTTTAGAAATTTCACAAAATCCCATTTAAAAAAAAAAAAAGGGGGGGGGGGAGGGGAATTTATCAATACATTTCCAAGACTGAGCAGGGTCAGAATATAACATTATTTACATGTGTAGTTTTTTTTTTATCCATAATAAATTAAAACTGAGTAGTTCTCTTGCCCTGGATCACTTTTTTGTTCTCCAAAATTGCAGAAATGATAGCTGTTCAGAATAGTCAGGGTAAAATAATTTGGGAATTGGATCTGTACAACAAACTTACATAAGTACTGTATGCTCAGTTTGAAAAGAACCTTTTCCCCCGAAGGCTGGATAAGAGAACATTAAATCATGATTTAAAACAATCTTGCCCCCTTGTACAACAGGTTGCCTAATGCTTTCTGCTTATTGTAAGAAATAAATTAATTTCATGGGCTTTTTTTTTTTTTACATTTTTTCAACCAGAATATCAAAAGATGCTTCAATGTACTCATTTTTTTTAATCTTATAAAAATATTAGAGAAAAAGTATTTTACAGCCAATTAATTCTAAACATACAGCAGCCCAATCTGAAAATGGACTACTGTTAAAATGCGTTAGATAAATTACATGGTTATTCTTTCTTTTTTAAAAAAGAAAGCACTCAATTGCAGAGATCATTCACTTTTCTTCGCCTTTTTTAAAAATAGAGTGTTTTGTTACAGGCTTTGAGAAAACCCACCCCTTCTTCCATGTCTCAAAGTCAAAATGTTTTGTCTCATATACACAACTAGTAAATCACAATCCAAGGAAAATTCCATTTCTAGTGTTGCTTGACAATTGAAACCTGCTATTTACTAGCTCCAATCATCCAAGTTAATGCCTAAGAGTACAAAGGCCACAATTCTTTTTTTTTTTTTCTTCCCCAACACTTCGCACACATCCTGTTCAGAAGCGAAATTTCCCCTTAAAAGGGGTTGCCTTTTGGGACTGAAGATAAGAAATTGTCATTTTCTGTCTCAGGGTTCTGAAGTTTCCAAGTTGCACACTTGGCTGATTCATCTACCTTTCTATTCTACCCTTCCTGCCCCCCCAATAACTTTACACATGTTTTTTACTATCAAAGATTAAAATTACAGACAAAAAAGCCCCCTTCCTGGCTGCTACAATGCTTGAAAACAAAATACAAGTAGATTTGTCTCGGACAACAGTGGATTCTTCTCCAGTTTGGTGGAAAATACCACCGAGAAAGTCCTTGGCTTTCATGGTCTCCATCCACGTTTCTCAAGCCTTCCCATCCAAAAATCAGTTTATAAGAGCAGTGGGGTTCTTTCACCAGCTGCCTGCTCTTTCTGAAAGAAGTCCTTGATCTGGGACAGCTTATTATGGACCCTCTCTCTCAAGGGAGGGACGTGGTGGCTGGGATCCAAGACATTGGTGACTCGGCGGTCCCTCTCACGCTTCCATAGCCGATACGGGTGCGGTGGGAAAGGAGCCTCGTGTCTTTCTTGGCGCAACTGAACGGTGATTCCTCCAATTGCCAGCATAGTCCAAACGGCCAGGAGGATAATATCTACAAGACGAAGCCACACACGGAGTTAGAATGTTTCTACCACAGGTGGTATTATACCAGTGTGGCTGAATCGGTAGTTCTGAGGATCATCTGTGAGCGATCCTGGGGTGGGATCCTACCTGCATAACAACCGGTTTGCTTCATGCACACCAAATGCACACATGCACACTACTTACAGATTACTGGGTCCAGCAAGCATTCACCTGTTCCAGCTGACGAGCGGCACTCAGCTGTGCCGAACAAAGCAGCTGAAGAAGAAAAAGAGACTAAAGGACAATCTAGAGCTGGGTAGGCAGGTGGGTGAAACAGACGACCAGAAGATTGTTCCACCAAACCAGTTTGATGTCAGCTGCTCTTCGGAGCTACCGGTTCTATAGAACCAGGCCAAACCGGTAGAATCCCACCCTAGGAGTGAACCAGTTTGCTCCGATGATCGGCTCCTGGGCCCGTCTGTCCACTCCGGATCTATACCAACGTTTATCTCCTGATTTCAAAGCTCAGCTGCTTCGCGCGGCACAGCAGATTGCCGGGCGTCAGCAGTTGAAGACACAGGGAACATGGTGGATTGCAGGAAAAGGTCTGAAAGAAAACCTCTGCACGTGCACGCAAAGGGCGCGCACCAAGTCACACCCAGTGAACCAGTGGTAAAAAAAAAATTCTGAATCCCACCACTGGTTTCCACCTCCCCTTTTAAGTCCAAAGTCCTGTTTGTTTATCCAGACTTCCTCGAAGCCTTCAAAACCGTTGATCCCAAAGGTACTTTCTCCAAAGGCAATTGGGCTTCCTTGGTTTTCCCTGGATGACATTTTGCTTCTCATCCAAGAAGCTGCTTCTCTGAACAACCTTCGGGGCAAGGAAGGTCATAAAATGGAGCAAAATTCACCTAGCAAATGTCTGACTTTCCAACGGGAATGTTGGGCTCTGTTGTAGTTGTAAGTCAAGGATTACCTGAATAAATCAGCTTTCAAAACCTCACAAGTAAGAGAACTCTCTTTAGCCAAGTGCTGAATTGGAGGCATGGAGACCAACTGCAATGGGCACCTCACCATGGAATCAGCCATCTTGCTTTGTGGATGATGCACAATAGAATGTCTATGGAGTTTCTCCGCCATCCAGGTCATGGTTGTCCCAAAGGTATTTTTTTCAAGAGGCAACTGTGTCAGAGTATATTCATGAACTTGAATAGGGCTTAGCAACAAAGTCAGCCAATGAGAGCTGAGTTGAGGATTGAAATGTAAAGAGAGAATCTGGGCGTTGTTTATCTCTGTTCTGTGCTCAGTTCTAAAGTGAAAGAGAAACTAACTTGCTTGATTGTCTGCTGAAGTTGAGTTGCTGTTCTGCTTTGAACCTGTAACATGTCTGCTTCTGTTTGAGTGTGTTCCATGTTGGAGAAATCTACAACTAGTATTGTAAAATGTACTTAATATGTTTATAAAGATGTTAAATGAAGCACCAGCCATCTGCGTTTACTTTTCTGGCACTGAATTTACACTGCAAAACTCTGAACAAACTGGACTTCCTTGGTTTTTCCTTGAAGACGTTTTGCTTCTCATCCAAAAAGCTTCTTCCATTCTTGGATGAGAAGCAAAACATATTCAAGGAAACAACAACAACAAAGTCCCTAAGTTGCCTTTTGAAAAAGCACCTTTGGGACAACCATGACCTGGTTGGCGGAGAAATCTCTGTAGACTTCAAAACCGTTCAAGCTAAGTCCATCTTCACTGCTTCATTATTTTCCCTTCAACTTCCATTGGTTCTCCATGGTCTTGAGAATGTTTTTAGAGAAAGAGATATCACAGGCTTACTCCAAATGCCCTCACTGGTGAGTCTGACCCACCAGGCACCCAACTTCGCCCAACGCAGAGCTTACCATTGGGTTGGAAGGGCACACTCGTGTAAGTTCTCTTGAAGTCTTCATTCAGAATCCTCCGGAGTAGATCTATGCCAATGTAAGAGAGGCTGGTATAGATGTAACATGCAGTGGCCAACACAATGGTGTAGGAACCGACAACCCCACACGTCAAGATGTTGAGCTAAGAGAAAGAACACAAATGCCTTTTAGTGTCTGTCTTATTTGACAGTGCTCTATGGAAGGAAAGCCATCCAAATACTAGTACCAGATTTCACAGGGAGATTTGTTCTTATTTATTCTGCTGAAAAATTGAGTTCAACAGAGACAAAATTAACCAATTTTTCAACTTATTGGGTCTCCAAGTTTTTAATGGTCCTTCAACATACATATTCAGGTGAACATAGAGAGTTCTTCTGCTGGTGACCTTCTACTGCTGCACTAAAGAGAGTATCTTAACTTACTGCACCTCTGTATGCTTTGCCAATTGCACCATGACAGATAGGA
The DNA here is from genome assembly GCA_015471245.1 of Laticauda colubrina. Lineage (NCBI taxonomy): Eukaryota > Metazoa > Chordata > Lepidosauria > Squamata > Elapidae > Laticauda > Laticauda colubrina. The sequence continues at coordinate 16,013,232 of BLBF01000022.1, read as the reverse complement.
CAGCACTCCAGAGGGTTAATGTCATTGCCCAGAGGATCATGGGTTGCCCTCTCTCCTCTTTGGAAGAACTTTATAGCTCCTGCTGCCTTAAGAAAATTTAAAACATTCTCAAAGATTCATCTCATCCTGGGAACCTTTTTTTTATACTATTACCATCTGGCAGACGATATAGGATAATACAAACAAGGACAAATAGGCTGAAAAACAGCTTCTATCCCAGGGCAGTAGCTATATTGAATTCTACTGTGAAGTGCAATATTAATGCAATATCAGGGGTTTTCAATTAAATGTGTGGAGTGTGAAGGATGCGTGTTTGTGTTTATTTTCATAGTCATAATGTACACTGAAGATGGTATTTAATTTCATTGTACGAGGTGCAATGACAATAAACTAAAAACTAAACTAAAACTAAAACATCAAGCAGTTGGTTAGAGATTAGTGCAAAATACAATCAAATTGGATTTTGTACATGGAAGTTTATTTCAGCAAAACATGTTTGTCTATAACTGGAAAAAGCAGATCATTTGGTGGGTCTTTCATATATCTCGGATTTTTTTTTCTTCTGTTGGGGACATAAACATAGTCCAATATCAGTCATCCTTACATTTTGAGCATAGTCCTTGATGATGGCCTTTTTAGCAGTTAAGGGCCAGAGTTGTAAAACACAAGGCCAAAGTTTGCTAAAGATAATTCAGTCATCACATCTCCTTCACCTCCCAGCCCAGGAAAATCGAAATTCATGTTCAACTTCCAGAAGTACTTACAACTCTGGGGCAGCAGACAAAAATGACTGGAATCACCAAGGCAACGCAACAGTAGGTGACCCAGAAAACAGCATTATCTTGAAAAATTCTATAGTCTCCTGGAACAACAAAAAACAACAACCCAGATTTGTAACCTCTCTTTCATAAATGCCAAATTGTCAAATCCTAAAATGAAGACCATCCTGAAGAAATTTCCTTCCCTAAAGAAAACAACTCACTTTTGTTAAAAGGAAACATCATAATGTAGCTTCAAGGGCAGTGGACTTGCCCTTGAAAACTAATTCAGGGGTGGAGATTTTGGCTAAACCGGTAAGTCCTTGACTTGCAACCCCAAGAGGCAATGGAGCAGAATTTCCATGAGTTAAATAAGACAATCCACTCCCATTTGAATCATGAGTCTTTAGCCACATCTCTCAGTTTTTTAAAAAAAAACATTTATTAGGAGTGACCATGTCGGCATTACCTGGGTGCAGCCAACTCTGAGACACATCATTCATTTTCCCCTTAATTCTGGTCTTCCCCCACCCCCTGGATGTATATTCTCCAATGGGACACATCCATAGCCAAGAGTCATCAATTATGCTCTCCAGTAATAATCTTGCGTACCAGAAGCTTCGGCAGCCTAGTAATTATCTATGAAGCATTTAAGGAATGCACTACTTTCCCCCACTCCCTTTCTGCTGGCAACTCTAAAAGACCAGAGAAATATTTCTGTGTTGACAAAGCGATTGTTAAATGGGTCATGCCAGTGGTGGTATTCGACCGGTTCGGCCCGTTTCTGGTGAGCCAGTAGCAGCGATGAGCAGCAGAGACCGAACCAGTTCTCTCCGCTGCTCTGCTGTTGGGCCCACCCACCCGCCCGGGCTCCTATACTCACTTTTATCAGCTGAATTTGAAGCGCAGATGCTTTGCGTGGCATAGAAGAATGTTGCGCGGCAGCTGCTGAAGCAACCAGGATTGTGCAGGCTTGCAGGAGGCAAGTTAGAATGCCTCTGTGCCTGCGCAAAGTGCGCATTTGGCGCACGCATGCATGCAAAATGTGTGCATGTGCGCAAAGGGCGCCCACCAAGTTCTGCCCACCGAACCGGTGGCAACAATATTTGAATCCCACCAGTGGGCCACACCCAAATCTTACCATCTTTTTATCACAGTTAAGCAAATCATTGCAATTACGGGCAGTCCTTGACTTACAACAGTTCATTTAGTGACCACTCAAAGTTACAACGGCACGGAAAAAAGCGACTTAGGACCGTCTTTCAGAGTTACGACACGTCCCGGGAGTCGTGTGATCCCCTTTTGCGACCGTCTGATGAGCAAAATCAATGGGGAAGCTGGATTCACTGAACAACTGGGTTACTAACTGATCAACTGCAAGGCAAAAAAGATTGTAAAATGGGGGCAAAACTCACTTAACAACAGAAATTTTGCACTCAGTTGTGGCCGTACGTCAAGGACTTCCTGTACTCTTTTAAGATTTTGGCAATGGTTTCCTCTCCGTGCTTCCCATTTAGCTCCTGAACATTCCATTCCCAAGCTAGGTAACATCATCAGTGGGACTTCAGTTGAAGTATTTTGTCTTGTCTCTCTTTAGCTTATATATGTCTTGCATGGCAGTGTGGTCAGTTGGTTGCATGATTGGCCGTTTGTTCGGCACTGTATTTAAATTCTGAGAAACTTGATTCCCTGGGAAAGTCGATTCCTTTGTTGACTGGTCATTTGAATCTGTTTTTCTGACGTGTTCATATGCTGGCTCTAAATCAATATGCTTGTTAACTGCTCCTTTGGTAGACTAGGTAAAGTAAAAGTAAAGATTCCCCTAGCTGTTTCTGGCTCTTGGGGGTGCTGCTCATCTGTTACAAAGCCAAACAGCCAGCGCTGTCCGAAGACATCTCCGTGGTCATGTGGTCAGCAGGTCAAAATGCTGAAGGCTCATGGAATGCTGTTACCTTCCCATCTAAGGGGTCCCTATTTTTCTACTTATATTAACTACTAGGTTGGCAGAAGCTGGGACAAGGAACAGGAGCTCACTCCGTTATGCGATGACAGGGATTTGAACCACCAAACTGCCGACTTTTCTGATCGACAAGCTCAGGGTCTTAGCCCATGAACCACCATGTCCCTTGGTAGACTACTAGGCTTCAATATAAAATAACCAACTACTTATGCCATATCCATCCTCGGACGTTGACGATCCTATTTTTATCAACTTCTGCATGAAAAAGGGCTGCTGAGTTTTGTCCCAGTCCCTTAGATTTTGAAGCCATGTTGTTCTTCTTCTGCCTGGACCTCGTTCACCTTCAATCTTTCCTTGGAGGATGAAATGAAGGATGTCGTATTTTTCCTGGGTGTCGTATTCCCATGTCGGAAATATTCTAATTTTCACTTTTTTATGGTTTAGATGATTTCCCTTGGCTTTCCCAGGTGGTTTATCATCATGTCGTTTCTGATTTTTGTCAACCCAACTTATCCGTAACAGCCACCTGTATAAATCTACATTTCAAATGCTTCTTAGTCTCTTCAAGTGGCTTTCTGTAGACCCACTCTCCACTCTGTAGAGGAGGAGAGAAAAGCACACAAGGCATATAAAAGCTAACAAGAAATAGGTCACTTCTATCAAAGTCTTGCCAAGAGCAAACCACTGCCAAAATCTAAAACCTGAGCTACAAGTATTTTCTACTATTCCTCTTCTCAGATGTTCAGCAGGGACTAGAGAAGGGTTTCTTCCACTTACCTACTGGAGTGAAGAAAAGTGCAGATGACACAAGAGACCCCAGCACTAGTCCTACTATTAGCATACAGGGGATCACAAGGCCAAATCGCCACCAATATCCGACTAAGAGGAGAGCTCCGATGATGCCAGCTGCCGCAGTAAGACCAAGAGTGGCTAGAGAAAGCAAGGGGGAGATGAAGGGAGGAGGAGAGGAGGAAGAGTAAAGATTAGGGCGGTTAAGAATAGGTTTTCCTCCATACTTCATATCTACAAAATTACTCACTGTTTACTTTAAGGTATTTGCTCATTTTTCACAATAAGGGAACCAGACCTACTGTCATGCCCACGTTGAAGTCTGATTCTGAGGAGGAGCTGACAGGGAGTGGGAGTGTGGCTCCAGTGGCTGTGGAGCAAGCTGGGGAAGGGCCCAGTCCAGCTGGGCATTCAGAGGAAGACCCAGGCCCACCCCCTCTGCATCCTAGGGCACGCAGGGAGGAATGGATAAGGGAGCAACATGGGTTATGGGGGAGAAAAGGGCCCCGATTCCCTTCATTAGCTGCAGGTGGGAAAACAGGATTTAAAAAGGGCATTTACGCATAATACCTCGTTGGAAGCAGAGCATGAATTATCTTTGTTTATCAAGTCTTATCTGGGTTCTGGCATCCTCCCAACTGTGTGTGTCTCGTTATCTTTTGAGTTCTGCAATTCCTTATCCTGCCCTCTCTCGTTAATTGTTGCAGCGTGGTTTGTGTTGATTTTTATTTATAATTTATATGTACTTTGGGTTCAGACTGAATTTCTTCCCTTTAAAAACTGTTCTTGGGAGAGTTTTTTCTCCAGCCGATAACTGGACATTGGAGGCCAAGCTGGAGGAATTAAAGGGATTTTATCTACTTTGTTGCTTTTGTGCCCCGTCCTGAGTCATCACACCTACCCTTGTCCTTTAAAAATGGAAATAATTGCTTCTCAGAGCTTGACTAGGTCCAAGTTACTTAGGTAACTTTTAGCCATCAGAGCCACACTGAGGATGGAAATGAATAACAGAGTTGGAAGAGACTTTAGAGGTCTTCTGGTCCAACCCCTTGCTCAAGCAGCTGACCCACTACCATTTCAAACAAATGATTGTCCAGTCTCTTCTTAAAAACTTCCAGTGATGGAGCCCCCACAAACTCTGGAGGCCATTCCACTGATCGATTGTGCCCACTGTCAGGACGTTTCTCCTTAGTTCTTGGCTGCTTCTCTCCTGGATTGGTTTCCATCCGTTGCTTCTAGTCCTGACTTCAAGTACATTGGAGATTAGAAGTCTATGGAGATTCTCAATCAGCCAGCAAAGATGCTTTTGAGACTTTGGAGAATAGATTGACTCCCACCTTCTTCTTTGGGGCAGCCCCTCAAATATTGGAGCACTGCTATCATGTCCCCCTAATTCTTCTCTTCACTAGACATAACCCAATTCCTGCAAGCATTCTTCATACGTTTTAGCCTCCAGCCATCTTTGCTGCTCTTCTCTGCACTATTTCTAGAGTGCAAAGGCCCTCATGAATGCAAAATTTTGCTAAAATTATCCCTTCCACGATTTTTTCATCGATACAGAAAGAGATGCCCCCTAAACGGAACTGATATGTACCTCAAAATGTTGAAAAGAAGAACATGTAAATTTAGCATTTATTATACATCCATACAGGTTTTGAGCTTCTGACACCTTTCGCGGGCACAAATATAACCATACAGAATTTAAACTCACCATCATAGCTGAGAGCCGATTCTTTAGTAATGATGATAAAGAGAAAGAAAGCCTTGAAGATAAAGCCATGAAAGAATAAACCTAAAGGGGGGGGCGGAATAAAATTAAAACAAAAATGAAAACAGACTTTCCTCTACCACCATCTCCAGAATCTTAAAATGATGTTGAGTCGGCCATGCCCACCCAGGGTTTGAGGCTCCCAATGTTTTCTTTTCTGTGGGAAACGGGTCCAAATGGCTCTTTGAGTGTTTAAAGTTGCAGAACCCTGATCTAACTGGACAGACTGACAATCTTGGTCAAGCTAGATGGAACTGGGGCTCCAACATTCGAAGGACCATATATTTCTTAATCCTCTTCTATTAAAAAAAAAAAAAGGATCTACTCTCCATTGGAATAATGAAATGTTTTAAGGGTTAAATTAAGAAGCATGTGCCACATTTCTCTTTTCTTCAAAATGTTGAGCTAGACTCTAGATTATCTAGACTTCTTATCAATGCAACGATTCCATAGGACTGACACTGGACAAGATCAATCCTGATAGGACTGGACTACCCCTGAATCAAGCACCCTCCTAACAGTACCTGTTTTCCAGAATCTGTGTCCGAGGAAGCAGACAAAGAGACCGAGAAAAGCCAAATTGGTGAAAAATATTTTGGTGGACAACCTCCCTATAAATAGAAAAGAGACAGGATTAGGCTATGGTCTATAGTCGCATTGTCTCGTCAACAAATATGACTTCCCCTCATCACCTACGAGAAGACAACTCTCCAGACCCGTAAATAAAGGTGGGCTGTAGAAGGATTACCTCAAGCCATGGGTGTCCAACCTTGGTCACTTTTAAGACTTGTGGATTTCAACTTCCAGGATTCCCCAACCAACAGGGCAGGTATTAAAGCCAACATGGCAGGTATTTAATCCACAGGTATTAAAACTGCCATTCCTCGATTAAGTTCTTTATTCAAGAGTTATCAAACTCATTTGGAGAAACAAATGACCCATGTTATTGAATCCAACACGGTCAAAATGTTAGAATAGTGAGAATATATCTGCTGAAAAAAACTCTGTATTGGTGACAGGAAGAGTATCGGCCAGTAAAACACTCTGCTAACTCCATTCAAGGATTATGGAGTTGTTAAAAGAGAAGGATTCTAAGAAAGTTTTTAAAAAATTCATTCAGTACAACTTTTAATGTCCTCTTGATAATTCCTCTGATTTATTCCTGATACTTCCTTTCTCCTCAGCTCTATTCCCAAAACATGAAGATGGATGTTAAATTATGGAGAATACAGGAGGGCCTCAACCGTTTGTTAGTGACCGTCTGGCTTTGCAATGGCCCTACACATTACTGAAGCCCCTCCATATTTTACACACCCCTCAAAAGACGTGTAAATAGGGAAGGGGTTTTCTCTTCATAACAGTTGGCTACCATTTTGATATTTTTGGCATCCTGTGGATGCCTCTATACAGCTGCAAAATGCTCCATTGACTTACTAAAGGTGTAGCAGTTATTCACCAAAGCAGAGAGGCTGCAGGCATAGGTGTGAACAGGCACGTATGCAGCTGAAGTGTTCCACTTAGGATCTCTCACAATGACATTGTAGATCACGCCTTGTCCAGGAAGCGACGAGAAGTACAGCTCAGTTTTGTCTTGGCTGGTTAAGGTCATCATCTACCAGGACATCAAAAAAAATGATGGCCCATGAAAAAAAATGGGTCACAGGTCCCATCTTTCTCTCTCTCTCTCTTCATCTATCCACCCATCTATCTATTGTCTGCCTGTCTGCCTGCCTGTCCATCTATCTGTTTGTCTATCTTCTATAATAGATAATGATGGATGGATGGATAGATGAATAGATGGATAGATGGGTGGATAGATGGATATCTATCTCCATCTATCCACCCGTCTGTCTCTATCCATCCATCATTATCTTCATGTCTGTCCGTCCGTCTATCATATCTATCTTCATCTGTCCACCCATCTATCTATTCTCTGTCTGTCCATCTGCCTGACTAGCTATTTGTCTGTCTTCTATCACAAATAATAATGGGTGGGTGATAGATAGAGCTCCATCTATCCACCCATCTCTCTGTCTATCCATCCCTCATTATCTATCTTCATCATCTGTCTGTCCGTCTATCATATCGACTTACTCATCTATCATTATCTATCCATATCATCGATAATGAGTGGATAATAGAGATGGCGATCTATCTACATCTATCCACTCATCCGTCTGCCTCTATCCATCATCCATCCATCCATCCATCCATCCATCCATGTGTCTATGTCTAATGACACTGACTTAAAGATTCCCACTGGAGGAAAAAAAACCTCTATTCAATGAAGTTTCTAAGAGGCCTTTTCTGGCCTTTTCTTAAGCTAGTCATATGACAGAGTGCCCCAACACCCCTCTTCGTCTGCAATGAAAACCAGCATGACTTACTTTAGATCCATGAGCCTGGATGCTCAGAACTTCAGTCATTCTTCTCATATGACTCACAAATGTGGCTTCCGACAAATCGTTCTCGGGCAAAAAATACTGGTAGACATCATAAGAGAGTCTCCACCTGGAATCCAGACTGGTTCCCGAATCACACAAGGGTGGGTGTGTCCCTCTGAACAATAGAAGGAAATTGGAGATGGTTTGGATGGAGACTCACACGCCATGTCCTCCAGAGTATTTAAACTCTTTTGTTCCCCCTGACCCAGTCTCTTAAAAGAATGATTTCAAACAGAGAAAGAAAGGTATGGACTGTCATGCCCCTGGTGGAGACTGACTCTGAGGGAGAGGAGGAGCAGCCGATGGGGAGTGGAAGTGTGGCTCCGGAGGTTGTGGAGGAGGCTGGGCAGTCAGACGAGGACCCAGGCCCATCCTCTCTCCATCCTAGGGCACACAGGGAGAAGATAAGGGGGAGACGTGGTCCACTCAGAAGGAGAGGGCCTTGATCCTCTTCATGGGCTGCAGCTGTGACAACTGGATAAGAGGACGGACATGCGTGCAGGCAAATGCTGGAAACAAAGCATGGAAATATCTCTAGTTTATGATTCCTTTCTGAGTTTGACATCCTTCCCAGTGTGTGTTCTATACCCGTGGACGTCCTCCAGTCCTTATCTTGCCTGGTTTGTGTTGTTTGTTCCCCTCTTTCTTATAACTGCTTGTGTGGGAGGTTTCTTGTCTCCAGTCAAGGATATCTGGAGCTTGGAAGCAAAGTGAAGGAATAAAAGGGGCTTCACCGAGTTTTTGTGACTGTGTTTATTTTGTATTCCCCCACCATCACATGGACCTCAAGAACATTTCAGCAGGTGATGGCAACGGGATAACTTTCCTTGAACTCAAAATACTCAGCAGAGTCAAACCTGGTTAGAACTTGGACAAGAGATCATGAGAAAACACCAGTGGGGTAGACTAGATAGTAAAAAAAAATCATAGAAAAAGACAATGGCAAACCACTTCTGAACCAGTACAAACCATGAGAGAGAGACAGAGATGTCCATGAATTATCATGTGCTACTTCAATTTGTGGGCCAATTTTTAACCACGTTGTAATACAAGCGCAGCAACTCTCAAGTAGCAAACCTAAGCCTCAAAAGTGCTGAGAAGCATAATTCAGCCACGTTTGAAAAACCACCTTGGATAATTGAGCTGTAAGTTGCTGCTACGCCTTGTGTAATGCAGTTGTGTGTTGATGCTACAAGCATCGTAAAATTAACCGGGAAATAATGGCTCTTTCTGGTTTAATGGTGGCAAATCTTTTCAACAGTTGAGGAAGGAGTGCTGAGAAGAGCAACAAAGATGATTAGGGAATTGAAAGCTAAAAAACATGGGAAGAATGGTTGCAGGAATTGGATATGTTTAGTCTAATGAAAAGAAAGACTAGGTGTGACATGATAGCAGTCTTCCAATATTTCAGGGGCTGCCCCAAAGAAGAAGGGGGTCAATCTATTCTCCAAAGCACCTGAAGGCAGGACAAGAAACAAAGGGTGGAAACTCATCAAGGAGAAGCAACCTAGGAGAAATTTCCTGAAAGTGAGGACAATTAACAACTTGCCTCTAGAAGTTGTGTATGCTCCATCACTGGAGGCTTTTAAGAAGAAATTAGACAACACTTTGTCTGAAATGCTGTAGGTTTCCTGCTTGAGGAGGAGGTTGGACTAGAAGACCTCTAAGGTCCCTTCCAATTCTGTTATTCTGTTAATATGGAAGATTTCATCTGAGGAATAGCCCCACCCAATTTCAGCTAAATCGCAAATTCTTTTTTAAACAACTTTTAACTTTGGACTGTGTGAACATCTGTGTAAATATTTAACCTCTCTCTCTCTTTCTCTTTCTCTCTCTGTCTGTCTCTGCCTCTCTCTTTGTCTCTGTCTCTCTCTCTGTCTCTCTCTCTCTGTGTCTATCTTTCTCTCTCTCTCTTTCTCTCTCTCTCTTTCTCTGTCTTGCTTTCTCTCTCTGTCTCCCCACCCTTTGGAGATATCTGGGATAACTCCCAGATATCCAGATTCTGTTTCCTTACTTCATTTTTGAAGAATTGTAAAATCGGAGCTCGGCCAAACGGCATTTAGGAATAAGTAAAATCTCGCTGTCCCTAACAGTGGCCTACCAGATTGGTTATTATAACTGTATTAATCGGTTTTTGCTTTTAATCTTGGGAGGTTAATATTTTAAGTTGCTTATTCTCCAGAAATGAAGGGGCATCTGAGCTTAATAATAAATAAATAAATATTCCTAGAAGCAGTTCAAAAGCCAGGAACTCGTCACCACCATTAAGGTTCTTTGCAACCGAGAGAAATAAACTCTTCTTTTAGAAGTTTGTTCCAGTGTAAAACCATTATAAAATATTCACATTTAGCCAATTTCTCTTTGATCATTTTTTTGGGGACAATTATTTCTGAAAGCTTATCTTCTTTTCTGTCCTTCCTTCAATCATTAGATATTTATAAATTTAAACAGACCTATATAGTGTTTTCTAACTCAAGACACACCTCCAACATTGCTCTTTCAGCGTTCCAGGTTTTACAATGAAATGGAACATGAAATTTGGGGTTCAGATGTGGTCATAAGTTGAGGAGTACCTGTATTTGATTAAGGAACAATTGTAGCACCAGAAAACCTGAGCCATCCGTTAGCCCTCAGATGGAGAGTCAACAGCCGCCAGGTCTGGTTGTGACTGATGAGGAAGAGGAGGAACAGATGGGTCCAGTGCCTGACGCGCGGATGCGCAGAAGGCAGAGGAGAGGAGAGCAGTGGAAATCTATGGGCCAGTCCTTGGGACGGAAGAGCCACCGCTGCTAGCAAGGCCCCACTGTAGCTCTGGGGATAAACGGCAGGGGGTGGAGATGAATAGATGTGGCAGACAACTATTAATTTCCCTGCCAGATGGACTTGTTAGCCTGCGGTGAGAGATAAACTTTTTGCCAGGGTTGCCGGGACTCCTAATAAAGGAATCTTTTGAGTTCACTTTAGAGGGTTTGTCTTGTTTGGAGAGCTGGGTCAGAAAAAACAGCTTTTTGTTAAATTTTCTTGCTTCCTAGCTATAAAAATCTACCAGGGTCTTGAGAAGAACCTTACCCATCATCCACAATCTTCCTCTGACATCTGTTTCTTTCACCTAAGAACAACAACCTACCTCGCATACCCCAGATTTGCTGGAGCAAATATAATGTGAGTATCAGCCAGGTTATAGTCTAGATATAGGTTGGGGTCCATTTCCAAATCAAATTCCAAGTTGCATCCACCAGGTATTGGATCTAGGCAAAATTATAAATAAATAAAATCAAGAAACAGGAGTAAGGAAGGGGAGGACAGATCTGGAAAATGAAACCACATTTTGTCCACTGCTTTCGAGAATAAGATGGCGTGCAAGTGAGTTGCATTCAGCCCAGGCTGAACATAATATACAGCCATGAATACAGGTAAACAGCTCTGAATTGGACAGATATATACAGGTAATCCTTCAGCTAGTGAAGTCATTCATTTAGTGATCGTTCAAAGTTACAGTGTCATTGAAAAAAAGGGAATTATGACTTTTTCACACAGTTGTAGCATCCCCATGGTCACGTGATGAAAATTCAGACACTTGGCAACTGACTCATATTCATGATGGTTGCAGCGTCCTGCAGTTATGTGATCAAAATTTGGACACTGGTGTTGTGGTCCACTGGCAGCCTGCGGAGACGGCAGCAGAGTCGGACAGTGGGGAGGAACATGGGCCAGTCCGGGAGTCTGGGGAGGACTTGGACGAGGATCCTGCGTCCAATACAGAGATGGGGCCAGGGGTATCTGGGAGTTATGTAGTGATTCCGGAGCCTTCAGAATCTGACACCATCAAGGAACAAGGGGAGCCTGTTCCCAGTGCGTGCATGCGTAGAGCTGCCAGAAGCCAAGAACAGTTAAGACAAAAGGGGTGACTCGGGAATAAGGCTTGGAGGTGACTGCCCCACCCAAAAGATATAAAGGAGGAGCAAAGGGACAGGAACCTTTGCAGGAACAACTTTGTTCACTCTGTTTGCATTAAACCTTGAAGCTCTGTGTAGACTTGGTTGGTTGGTTTTTTACAGTTAATTTGTCACTTTAGTTGTTGGTAGCAATTCAAAGGAGAAAAAGGTGGGTGCTTATCTCGAGGGACTGTTTGGGACTCATTATGGGCTGGGAATGAATAGAATTCCCAGCCGCTGAAATAAAAAGAGGGTTGTTTGGACTAAGCATGTGATTAATTATGGTCTCAGGATGCCATGGTCAGAACAGCTTGGCAACTGACTCATATTTATGATGGTTGCAGTATTACAGGGTCATGTGTTCATCTTTTGCAACCTTCTGACAAGCGAAGTCAGTGGGGAAGCCAGATTCACTTAGCAACCAGGTTACCAACTTAGCAACTGCAATAAGATGGGACAAAATGCACTTAACAGTTGTCTTACTTGGCAAGATAAATTTTGGGCTCAACTGTGATAGGTAGATAAGTAGGTGGATAGATAATAGATAGGGGATAGATAAATGAATGACAGATGATAGATAAAAGATAAGATACTGGAAATCGGGTGTCAAACTTGATTTCATTGTGTTCCAACCCAAACCTTGTTCCAAGTAAACACCAGAGATAAAAGCAAAACCTTTTAATGCTTCTCTGCAAATTTCGTTAATTCATGGTTAAAAGGCTATTAAAACTAATTGTCTCTGATAAGAACGAACCTTGCCAAGATTGTGCAAGGCTGCCAAAAGCACTAGATAAAGTTGCCAAGAAATATTCCAAACAAAAAGTCTCCAACACAAACCAGGATAGTCCAAACTTCCACAAAGCTTGAAGTGCAAGAACTTTGTTGCTTCCTGCAAAGAACTTTGGTTTCTCAGCCTGCTCTTATCCCTTAAGGAAGGGGCCATTACCTTGCAGCCTTACTCCTTACTTACGAGTAGCCTGTCCTGCTGCAGCTGCTCTTTCCTTCGAGCAGCCCTGCATGTACACACACTGGGCACAGGCTCCTCGGGGGCCTCTTCCTCATTGTTGCCAGCCTCCATAATCTCCAAAGGCAGCACTCCACTCCCTGATGGTCCTGGCCCCATCCTTGCATTACACGCAGGCTCCTCATCTAAGTCCTCGCTCTCTGAGACCTCAGCCATCTGCACCTGCTGCCAGTGAACCACAACACATTTGAGGGCTGCACCAGGGTTGCGTTTGACCTTGGGGGGGAGGTGGGCATGGCCAGGGTAGGCATGGCCAACTCAACATCACTCTTGTGGGGGGCACCTGTGGCAGCCCAAGCGCTCTGCCAGTGAAAACAGAGCTCAGGAGCTCCATTTTGGCTGGCAGAGTGTTGCAGGAAGCCATCGCAGCCAAAAATGGAGCTTGGGAGAGCCGCTCCATTTTCAGTGGCAGAGGCACCTTGGGCTGGTCCTTTGCTGTTTCCAGGGCAGCTCCGCAGGCCAGATCTAAGCATCCCGTGGTCTGCATCCAGCCTGCAGGCCTTGAGTTTGTCACCCCTGCTGTAGATAAGAGAGAGAGAGAGAGAGAGAGATAATGGGTAGATTGATAAATAGATATAGGCAGAAATGATAGAAGACTGACAGACAGAGATGACAGATAATCTTACATAGACAGACAGAACTATCATACTGTCAACTCCTAAAATATTCCTATGCCTGTTCTAGTAGTTGCCATAAAAAGGAGGGAAAGCAAAAGTACAATCCAGTTCTTTATCTTTAAAAGATTGCAACTAAAATATCAGAGCTTTTGCCCACAAATATATTTAATTGGAGAACAAGATTGATGACACCCAGCCCGTGAACCTGCTCCATTGAAGAATCTGGTTGATGAGACACCCAGGGGTTGGGGGGGAACAGGGTCACAGGGGACTGTAAATTACGTATGCCAGAGTTGGCTTCATGTAGGTTAATGCCAGCATGTTGCTCCTAATAAATCTTTTGAGTTTTTTTGAAGTTTGGCTCAAGAATCATGATTTAATTAGGGCAATTGCTGGAATCCTGACACACGCTATGATGGCCACATTCTGATGCTGAATCTTGGCCTCTCTAGTGGTCCTCTAAATATTTGATACCATAATGATGGTTGAAGCTATATGCCATTTGGTCCGAACCTTAGGTCCCAGCAATGACTAAACTTACCTTTTTCAGTGTAGGATAAAGAAACTGCTGTGCTCAGCACCTGATTCGCACCCACTGCTCGCAAATACCACGTGCATACTGTCTGCTCAGTTCGAAGCACTGAAACTAAGCCTCTGTCTACTCCAGTTCCCGAGTTGCTAGGAGAAGGTTCCTAAGAAGGGAAAGAAAATCATTGTTCCTTTTCCAGAAACAAAAAAAATTCAATTTCAATTTTCTTTTCTGGGTCTACACGAGTGTTAGAAAATGGGACTTGAAATAACCTGCTCAAAGGAGATGGTCACATTTTGGTGGTGGGCGTGGATCTGAAATAGGACGAGCGTCACATTGCCAGCAATGTTCCTCAAGACAGCTTCAGCTGGGAAACTTTCATTCAACAAGAAATTCCTGAACTTCCCCAAGGAAAACTCAAGGAGAAGGCCTGGTGTAAAAGTGGAAAAGAGGCTCTTTAAAAAAAAAAAACAGTTTATTTATATATTTTCACATTACATACATACATACATAAGTGCTTAATGAACTGTGTATTGCCTGGTTCCGTTTATTTTTATACAATAATACTCTTCCCGTTCCTAATTTCTACCTCTATTGTCCAACCCAGAGATGGGCTGCTGCCGGTTCACACTGGTTCGCATGAACTGGTTGTTAAGATTCTGCACAGTTCAGTGAACTGGCAAATCCCATCCTTGGCTGGCCCTGCCTCCGCTCATTTTTCAGCCTCTTTCTTGGCATTTTGGGGGGAAAAATGACCCAAAAAAACATCCTGAAAACAGCCAAAAAATGGCTGAAAAACTGGCAGGGGTGAGGCCAGCCGGTGGTTGGATTAGCCACAACCAGCTAAATCCTACCTCTGCCTTTGAGGTGAGTGGCCATGACGCTGGCTTGGTGTAATGAGTGACATCACCCACCCAGGCACATGACCAATCTACCCAGCCAGAGAACTGGTTGTTAAGTTATTCCAATCTCACCACTGGTCCAACCATTTATAAAATAAGTCCCGTGTTTGAAAATACTCTGTGTCTTCTTTTTCTTTTCTTTTCAATGTCAATCTATCCATTTCTGCACAATCTCAATTTTTTTTAAAATTACATCATTTTCTTTGGGCGTTTCCTATTTTTCCAAGTGTTCATACACAATTCTTGCTGCTGTCAAAGCATGCAATATTAAATATAGGTTCCCTTTATCATGCTTTTCAGGTATTATGCCTGACAAAAAATATTTCTGGCTTACAATCTATGTGCCATTTTAACATTTTTCTCCAACCGTGCATGCATTTTGTCCAATATTTATTTGCCTTTTCACATGTCCACCACATATGGTAATACGCCCCAGGTGTCTGGTTACATTTCCAACATTTGGCAGACACAGAGGAAAAAGAGGCTCTTAGGGAACAAGCACACCTTCTATAAATGCACAGGTGTTCTCAACTTACAACCACAATTTGACCCCCAAATTCTTATTGCTAAGGGAGACATTTCTTAAGTGAGTTTTGCCACATTTTATGAAGTTTCTTGCCTCAGTTGTTAAGTGAATCATTGCCACGGGTCAGTTAGTAATATAGTTGTCAATGGCTTTCCCCATTGACTTAGCTCGTCCAAAAGTCACAAAAGGGAACACAGCAATGGTCATAATTCTGAACCCGTGGCCAAGCATCTGAATTTTGATCATGGGAAAACTGCAAAGGTCATAACCGGGAAAAACGGTCCTAAGTCACTTTTATTGACTGCCATTGTAACTTGGTCACTCAATGGACTATTGTAAGTCAAGGACTACCTCTGTATTCAAATCTGGAGAGACAAATTCATGTAACCTCTCTGAAAGAGCAAGCTATGTAATATAACAATGCCCTGCCCTAAGTCAACCGGTTGAGAAACTTGCTAAGCATTGAGATAAGCTTTTGATGGATATCTTCATCCAGAGTTAATTCAATATATCTCAGGGGCTGCCACAAAGAAGAGGGAGTCAACCTATTCTCCAAAGCCCCTGAAGGCAGGACAAGAAGCAACAGATGGAAAGTAATCAAGGGGAGAAGTAACCTGGAATTAAGGAGAAACCTCCTAACAGCGAGGACAATTAACCAGTGGAACAGCTTGCCTCCAAAAGTTGTGAGTTGGAACATCACTGCAAGTTTTTAAGGAGAGACTGGACAACCATTTGTCTCAAAAAACAACAACAACAACAATTACTGCGAACCTGCCTTTCACTGAGGACCTGTATCCTGCATGAGTAAAAAGGAGGGCTGTGAAAATACCTATAGACCCCTCACATCCCGGACATAAACTGTTTCAGCTCCTACCCTCAAAACAACACCATAGAGCCTTGCACACCAGAACAACTAGACACAAGAAGTTTTTTCCCAAATGCCATCACTCTGCTAAACAAATAATTCCTTCAACACTGTCCAACTGTTTACAAAGTCTGCACTACTATTACTATTAACCTTCTCATCACTCCTTATCACCCGTCCCCTCCCACTTGTGACTGTATGATTGTAACTTTGACTCTTGTATCCTAACGATTTATATGCACTGTTGCCTAATAAGATTTGATTGCTTATTGTAGCCTGTGACTATTATTAAGTGTTGTACCTGATGATTCTTGACTCTTGATGCAGGTATCTTTTCTTTTAGGTACACTGAGAGCATCTGCACCAAGACAAATTTCTTATGTGTCCAACCACACTTGGCCAATAAAGAATTCTATTCTGTTCTGTTATGTTGTATTCTATTCTATTCCATATTTTCTATTCCATTCTATTCTATTCTATTTCCATTCCATATGCTCTATTCTGTTCTACATTCTCTATTTTATTCAATTCTATTCTACTCTATTCTATGTTCTCTATTCTATTCTACTCTACTATTCTATGTTCTCTCTTCTCTTCTCCCCATTCTATGTTCTGTGTTCTCTTATCTACTCTACTATTCTATGTTCTGTATTCTCTTCTACTCTATTCTACTGTACTCTACTCTACTCAATACAGTAAAGAAGATTGCAGCATTCTTGCAATGAGGACTTTGGGGTGGGGGCGAACCCACCTTAGTAATAAAACTAAGCTGTCTCCGACAGCGCAAACACTAGACGTGCAACTGATGGAGCAACAGGTCAGTTTGGGTGGACAACTGATTCATGTCCTGTGTACACAAGTCCTACAGACAGAGCTCACAGGTGATGTACACGAAGAGGAGGAATGAGCTTCTGAACTAACTCGCCCATCCTCCTCTTATCCAATTTGGAGGAGGATAGGGGAATGTTTCTGCAGTCTGATTAACTTGCCAATCAGCTACATTTAATTACACTGATGATGAACAAGATTTTACACCCCCCTCTCCGTAATTATGGCTGAAGACAAAACCAATTAGACTGGAGAACATGAAAAAAGCCAAGCAGAAGAAATAGCAACTCAAGAGAACAAGGAGAGGAAAAACTCACACACACATTCAATTTCGGGTTTGTGCCATCAGCTAAATCCAGCTACTCCTTGACTTAGGCCACAGTGGAGCCCCGACATTCATATTGCTAAGTGAGACGTTTGCTAAATGCATTTGGTCCCGTTTTATGACTGTTCTCGCCACAGTTAAGCCAATTGCTGCAATTGTTAAGTTAGCCCCCTGGTTGTTAAGCCAATCTGGCTTCCCCACCAACAGAAGGTCGCAAAAAGGGGATCATGAGACCCCAAAGAAGCTGCAGCTGTCATAAATATGAACCAATTGCTTGCCAAGAGTCTCGAATTTTCATCACATGACTGTGTTGATGCTACGACAGTCTTTAAGTGTGAAGAAATGGCCACAAGTCCATTTTTTCAGCACCGTTGTAACTTTGAATGGTCATTCAATGAACTGTTGTAAGTCAAGGACTACCTGTATACTACAATAGTGCCACTTTGGCTGGGTGAGTAGACTGGCATTAAGTACTCTGTGCCTGTGATGGCAAACCTACAATGGCAAACGGTAGGGGTTGACTCAAAAATATGTATTGTATCTATATATAGAAAAGTGAAATACCCCTCATGCATCATCACAAAATCTCAAGAACTGTAAAGCCTACAAACTTGAAATTTGCTCCGTAGGTTCCTCTTGGCTTCTAGGTGTTCGCAAAGAAAGGTGTGATGACCCAGAGTATATCAGCAATATAACAAAATCCCAAACATAATTAAAAGCCTTCAACTTGGCTTCACTGTTTAATTGTTCAAAGTGGAGGAGTAAACTATTTTCAAAATAACATTTCAAAGGAAAGAAATACAGTTCAAACTCAAAGAGCCAATAACAAAGCAAAAAGCAAAAACAAACCACACTGAATACAGTTCCATGACAGACCAGGATAGATAACTGCCAACTTCAGGAAGATAACCAAGGACAGTCCATTGGAAGAACGCCAACCAAGATAAACCTTCTTTAGGAATAAAATACTAATTTGACTTCAGCATCTGTTAGCAGGCAGGTCCAAACTCTTATGCAGATCTCACACATGCAACCCATGAAGAAGATCATGGCCCTCTCCTCCCGAGTAAACCACATTTTACCCTGATCCTCTCCTCCTGAGTAGACCACGTTTTACCCTGATCCTCTCCTCCCAAGTAAACCACATTTTACCCTGATCCTCTCCTACTGAGTAGACCACGTTTTACCCTTATCCTCTCCTCCCTGTATGCCCTAGGATGGATAGGGGATGGGCCTGGGTCCTTCTCTGACTTTTTTTTTTTTTCTTTTCTTTTTCCTTTTTCCTTTTTTCTTTTTTGGCTTTGGGCTTTTTACTATTGGATTTTTTTTTTTTGATTTTTTGGACTATATTTGGTTACTATACCAGCTGGATTTAAAGTCAAAGAGAGCTTGAAGACTTGGAAATATTAAAATGAGCAGGAAGCCAAAATCATTCGGCGTTTTTGCTTCTACCTCTACTTCCCCACCACTTGAAGGACAACTTTCAATTCAGACAATGTTGAAGCAAGATAAGGAACAAGAAAAAGTAAATTTACAGATGATTATGCAAGGAATTCAAGATATTAAGATAAAAATAGATACCATGGACAAAAAAATAGAGAAATCTGATGAAAATTTTAAACAAATGATGGGAAAATATGAGGAGAGATTCCAAAAAATTGAGGAAGAAGGAAAACAAAGAGAGGAGAAGATTGGAAATATTGACACTAGATTAACAGTGATAGAACAAGAAAAAAATGGGATGTTGAGGTGGGAGATGGAAAGATCAGAATTTTATCTTAGATTTCAAAATATAGAAGAGGAAAAAGGAGAAAACTTGGCTGTGATAATGATAGAAATATTGGCAGATCTTCTGGAAATTACTGAGGAAAAAATGATGGACGGAGTAGATGAGATATACCGAGTTTATACAAGATATGCGATGAGAAATAAACTACCAAAGGAAGTACATATTAGATTTACTAAAAAATCCATCAGAACACAAATATTACAAGTGGCAAGAGAAAAAGCATTGAAATATAAAAACAAAGAGATTGTAGTTTTAAAACAAATACCTAGAAGAGTGAGAGAGATGAGAAGAGAATATCAATTTTTGACCAAAGTGCTACTGGAAAATGAAGTGAACTACAGATGGCTGATACCAGAAGGACTAATTTTTACGTGGCAAGAGCAGAGACATAGAATTGACTCGATTGAAAAAGCAGAACTTCTTTATACAGAATTTTTTGGAAGAAAAAAAGAGGTGGCAGAGAAAGAGATCTCATTAATTGAGCTTCTGGAGGAACAACTGGAGATTGAAAAAGAGAAAGGAGTTGCAGGTGGACAGGTAGACAGTAAAGAACAACGTGAAGTGAGAGCTACGAGAGCTGTTAGACCTAAATATAAAGCATAATCATGGAAGAAAAAAAATTGATTACAATGAATATAAATGGACTTAACTCAGCTGTTAAAAGAAGGAAAACTTTTCACAAATTAGAGAAATTAAAATTTGATATAATTTGCTTACAAGAAGTTCATATTAAAAAGCAACATGAGCATTTGTTAGTACAGCCAAAATTAGGGAAAATATTTACTTCTTTGATTCAATGTAAGAAAAGAGGAGTGGTTCTCTACATTAAAGAAGATATTCTAGCAAAACTGATCTACACGGATGAAGATGGAAGAGTATTAATGGTGGAAATAATGGATAATAATAAAAAAAATACTCTTGATTGCAATTTATGCCCCGAATGATAAACAAGAAGAGTTTTATAAAAAACTACATATGGAAATAATTAGACTGGACTATGTTAACATAATCATGATGGGAGATTTTAATGGAATTGTGGACAATAAATTGGACTATATAACAACAACAACAAAACAAAATAGAAAGATTCTCCCTAAATCTTTTTTTAAAATGACAGATGAATTAACCTTAAAAGATATTTGGAGAGAAAGAAATGTTAAAACTAAACAATATACTTTTTATTCTAATAGACATTTATCATGGTCCAGGTTAGATATGATTTGGATCTCAACAGAACTAATATCTACTATTCAAGAAACAAATATTGAAATAAGTACTTGGGCAGATCATAGTCCAATGACAATTAAATGGAAGGGACAAAGAAAAAGATCGAGATGGACATTAAACAATACCATTTTAAAGGAGAAAGATTTTATACAATGGATGGAGAAGGAATTGGTCTTTTTTTTTAAAGAAAATAAAAAAGAAGATACCTCAATACAGAATGTTTGGGATACAATGAAGGCATATGTAAGAGGTTTGATAATAGACTATACAAGAAAAAAGAATATTAGAAAAAGACAAACCTCTAAGGCCTTGGAAGATGAATATATAAGACTTGAAAAAGAATTACAGAAAATACCACAGAAAAAAGATATTAAATTGAAACTGGATGTAATTAAGCATAAAATGGAATTAATAGAGAAAGAAGAACTGGCACAGAAAATTAGAAATTCTAAACAGAATTATTTTGAAGACGCAAATAAACCAGGTAGATGGCTAGCATATAAACTGAGAAAGGAGAAGGAATCAAGAAAAATATTGAAACTAATAGATGATCAAGGTCAAGTTTGTTGTGGTAATAAGGAGAAAAAGGAAATTATTCGAGATTATTATGGACAACTATATAATCAAGAGAATATTGATGAGAAAAAAATTAAACAGTATTTACAGAATGTTAACTTACCAAAGATACCTAAAGAGACTGAAGAAATGTTAGAAAGCAATATAACAATGATGGAACTAAATGAAGCATTTAAAAGACAAAATAATGGGAAAGCACCAGGTCCAGATGGGCTTCCGGCAGAATTCTATAAAAAATTTCAAGAATCATTGAACACTCCATTGTTAGAAATTATGAATGAAGTTATGTTAAAAAAGATGACACCCAAAACATGGTCAGAGGCTTATATTACACTTATTTTAAAGGAAGAGGCTGACCCGTTGCAAATTAAGAACTATAGACCTATTTCCTTATTGAATGCAAATTATAAAATCTTTGCTTCAATCTTAGCAGAAAGACTGAAAAAATATTTAAATAATTTTATCCATCCAGATCAAAATGGATTTCTACCAAAGAGACAAATTAGAGACAACATGAGAGTAATTTTGGATACCTTGGAATATTATGAGGCTCATCCTGAAAAACAAATGGCTTTGATATTCCTAGATGCTCAAAAAGCATTTGACAACGTGAACTGGAGATTTATGTTATTATTATTGGAACAGATGGGCTTTGCCAGAAAATTTATTCAAGCAATAGAAGCCATATATAATAAACAGACAGCAAAGGTAATGATGGAGGGAGAATTTACAGATCTTATTAATATAAGAAGAGGTACAAGACAAGGATGTCCCCTATCTCCTTTGTTATTCGTATTAACTTTGGAAGTGTTGAATAGAAATATTAGAGATGACAAAAATATAAAAGGAATGAAAATTAAAAAGGAAGAATTTAAACTACAAGCTTTTGCTGACGATTTAGCTTTTATTCTGGAAGACCCGTTAGAAACCGCTCCAAAGTTATTGGAAAAGGTAGAGACATATGGTGAGATGGCTGGCTTGAAAATAAATAAAGATAAAACAAAGATTTTGACAAAAAATATGTTATTGAGACAAAGAGAAGAACTGACAGATCTTTTGAAAATTCAAATTACAAACAAGGTTAAGTATCTGGGGATATATTTGACAGCAAGATGTAGCACATTAAAAGAGAATAATTATATTAAACTTAAACAACAGATAATTACAGATTTGAAGAAATGGGAAAATTTACAATTGTCATTAATAGGGAGAATTTCAACAATTAAGATGAATATTTTACCTAGAATTTTATTTCTCTTTCAAACAATACCAATCAGACTTGGAAAAGACTATTTTGAAGATTTAAATAAAACTATGTTGAAGTTTATATGGCAAGGTAAAAAAGCGAGAATAAAGTTAAAACTTTTGCAAGATGCTAGAAATAGAGGAGGTTTTGGCCTGCCTAATTGGGAATTGTATTATCAAGCTGCAAGTTTGATGTGGGTCAAAGAATGGATAACATTAAGAAAACATAGATTGTTGACATTAGAAGGACATGATTTACTGTTGGGCTGGCATGCTTTTTTATGGTACAAGGGAACTAAAACACAGGGGTATTTCAGAAGACATTATATACGGGAGTCTTTGTGGTTAAATTGGGAGAAGATAAAAAAACAATGTTATTTGAAAATTTCAATTTGGTTATCGACTATTGAAGCATTTTCCTATCCTATGATCTATAAAAAGGAACAAACAGTTAGATATGGGGAACTGTTGGATGAAAAGGGTGGACTTAAAACGATCCAAAATTTAGAGGAACAAGGTATAAGGATGAATTGGTTTTCATATGCGCAAATACACTCAAGATATCTTGAAGATTTTAAAACGGAAGGATTCTATGATAAACAGACTGATTTAGATAAGATATTGATGGGTACTGATGAGAAAGTGATTAAAAAGTTATATGGTTATTTATTGGGAATTAAGCTAGAGGAAGAACAAGTTAAAGAAACTATGATTGCATGGGGGAAGAATTTTGGATATGGAATTGATTTAGAACAATGGCAAAAATTGTGGACTCAAAATTATAAAATGACAATGTCAATAGCATATAAAGAAAACTTGTATAAGATGTTTTACAGGTGGCACCTTCCCCCGACAAGAATAGCAAGAATGTTCAAGAATAAATCTGAAAAATGTTGGAAATGTCATCAGATACCTGGCTCATACTATCATATGTGGTGGACTTGTGAGAATGCTAGAAAATATTGGACTAAAATTCACATGTGGTTGGAAAAAATGACAAAGAAACACATAGACTTGAAGCCAGAGATCTTTTTATTGGGAATTTTACCTGATATATATAATAAAGATTTGAAATATTTGATTGTAAATGTATTAACGGCGGCTAGGATTGTATTTGCTAAAAACTGGAAGAATGAGAAAATACCATTGCAGGAAGAAATTATTAAGAAAATATTGGAATGTGCTGAGATGAGTAGATTGACATTTGAAATTAGAGAACAAGAAGATAAACAATTTTATGCAATTTGGGGTTTTTTTTATCAATGGTTAGATGATAAAATACAATAATAGAGCATCAATATTATATATATGAAGAGTTTTTAGGATTGATTTGTTATGATTATACGACAAATTATAGAATAAACTGTTTGAAGTATTGTTATCTCGCAAAGCATGAATGATTAAAAGTATAGTCAGAAAAAGATTTTTTTATTTTTATTTTTTTTTTAGTAATATTAGAATATGGATTGACAATATGAGTGGTTATGCAATATAATTGTAATTGACACTATAAAATGAATGCACAAAACTGATGAACCAACCGATACACCGGAAGTATATATGAGAGTAGATGTTTTTAATGTTTTGTATGTTTGTTTGTAGAAAATTAATAAAAACTTAAAAAAAAAAAAAAAGTCAGTCTCCACCAGGGGCATGACTAAAGGATTTTTGGAAATAACCATCAGAGCGTTTAGAATATTTTCTATATTATTATTATCACTTTCTGATGCTAAGGAGTTCTAATCCCCTTCCCCACCTAAAAAGAAATCTCTTCCAAATGCAAAACACAAGCAGAGGAGGAGGAGTTTCAGTTTCAGAGCACCAAGCAGCTTTAGTGCAGAACAGTTGAGCTAAACCATGCCCAGACTCCTTTGCTGTTTCCTTTTTTTGGGGGGGTAAAAAGTTTTTTTTAATTTTTTTCACATTTCAAAAACATCTTTTTTGTGAACAGCATGATTCCAAGTTTTCACATTTTCATACAAATACGACCTTAGTTACATATTAATCTTTCATCTTTAATTCTATATCCTATCATTATGTTACATATTTTCTGTAAATTTTCTCAAATACTTTTCTCAAACTTATTTTATATATTTTTTATTCATTTCCTGACTTAATTCTTTTAACTTTAAATAATTCCGATATCTTCATGTTCATTGAACTTTACATTTTTATCTGAAAGGTTTGCAATTTCATCGCATAGTCTTAAATCATCATTTCAAAAATTCCATCCCAATTCAAACAATTCCAAAGATTTTCCCCATAATTACCCATTTGAGTGGACCACCCCTTTAACTCCTCTTTAGTTTAGTTTAACTCCTCTTTAATTCCCAATAATAATTTGACTTTTTAATTATCACTTTAAAAATTAATAACAATAATCTCCTAACAACTACCTTAACACATATATACATATCAGGCCAGGTTCCGCATGGCACTTTCCCCTTACAATCCTGTTACAGTTTCCAAAGTTACAATACAGTTTCAGTTTCCAAACAGCCCTCAACTCTCGCACACAATGACAGGATGCTAGCCAGATGAATACGGATGAATGCTGGTAGACAGAGGCAGAATTTTTTCTCCCCTTATTTTCCTCCCCAAAAACTTGCCCAACCACATAGTTTCATAGCAAAGCACGGGGATCCAGCTAGTTCTGAATACTTTGATTGAACTTTGGATGAGATACCGACAGCTTCTATGCCAGAGACAAAACTCCTTGTGGGTCCAATCACACCCGGCCAATGAAGACTACCCCAACATTCCTTAGAATGGCTCTTCAAATGTACTCTGCTTTTCACAGCGCATCATGTGCCAAAGATGTGCAATTCAGCAAGGAAAGCCAGGAAGATGGGCCGAACTAAATATTGGAACAGATAATTAAATTGCGGGCTGAGAAACATTTCATACTCCTCCATCCACTCCTTCCACAAAGAAGAATGTACTTGTTCATTTGGCTGAGAGAGGGAGGAACATGTGTTATCAAAGCACATGACTCAAACTACAAGGGGCACATGATAAATTCTTTCATGGCCTACAATTCCTATGACTGCTTCATTTCCTGTGGAAAGCAAACTCATTTGTAAAGGCGGACACTACTCATCCTTTCATCTTGGTGCAGAATTATTATTATTATAGCCATTTGTCATTGAAACAATGACATACACACAATGACACCCCACACAACTGGCTTCTGCTTCCATCTCGTGGCAGAAAGTTTTATTGCCCCCCTCCCTCCTTCCCACTCTCCTAAACAGGGGGTCCTCAACTTACGACTGCAATGGAGCACGACATGCTTCTTGTTAAGTCAGCATTTGTTCAGCGAGTTTTGCCTCCTTTTTTAACAACCTTTCTCGCCTGCCGGTGTTAAGTGAGTGAATCCCTGCGGTTGATAAGATGGTAACCCTGGTTGTTAAATGAGTCTGGCTTCCCAATTGCCTGTGTGAAGGTTGCCAAAGGGAATCACGTAACCTCGGGACATAAATCTGAATCCTTTGGCAAACGTCCAAATTTTGTTCCAATGGCCGTGTTAAAATCGGTCAAAAATCATTTTTTGCCAGTGTTGTTGTAACTTTGAAACAGTCCCGAAATGAACCATTGTAAGTCAAGAACTCCCTCTTATCAGGGATGATGGAATGTTTAAGTCACAGCATGTTTTCCCTTCTACACTCTGCCTCCTTTGTCAAGATGTTCCCAACCACAAACACATATTCAAGGCTACCATATTGGCTAGCTGGGCCTCTGTTGCCAACCCTACAACATTTAATGAATTGAGTTGGATTCCCACTCAAGCACATTATCCCTGGAACAGATCCTCTTGAAGCCCAGGTGGGTAGATTCAAAGCGAGACTAAAGCCCCAAGTCAACACACAAGCTCTTCGATGTTTGCTCTCTTCCACATTGGTCTCCTGAAACTTGAAAGCATCAAGGTGAAAAACAGAAAAAAACAACTATGAGGGGCCCTTGGTCCTCTCT
This sequence comes from Laticauda colubrina, assembly GCA_015471245.1. Lineage (NCBI taxonomy): Eukaryota > Metazoa > Chordata > Lepidosauria > Squamata > Elapidae > Laticauda > Laticauda colubrina. The sequence goes on along the minus strand of BLBF01000022.1, from coordinate 15,987,153 downwards.
GAGCTTGGTGGTTTTCTTGCAGATGTTTTGTTAACTGACTATGTAATTGATGATGTCACATAGTTGGATGGTGAAATGTTTGCAGGAAAACCACCAAGCTCAGGGAGTACCAAGCACCCCTCATTTCAACCCTGAGCTACAGATATTCTCCTTTATTGGTACTGATGTTGTTCTCTCATTGGGTCATGAAACATCTGCAAGGAAAGCTCAGAGAGCACCAGGGATCCCAGTTCTCATCTCTGAGCAGGTGGTATCCTATTTATCTCTCCTCCCCTCCAAAACAGATGAGGTTCCCTAGTTGGGTCATAAAACACCTGCAAGAACACAACCAAGCTCAAAGACCACCAAGGACCCCACAGTTGTCATCCTCCTCCTCCTCTGTAAATCCCACTCCCTTTAGCACTGATGAGGTTACCTAGTTGGGTCATGAAACGTCTGCAGGAAAACAAAAAAGCTCAGACAGCAACAAGTTCAACCCTGAGCTACTGCTAACTAGTTGGGTCATGAAATGTCTGAAAAGAAAACCACCAAGCCCAGAGAGCACCAAGGACTCCTTCTCCCCCTCCTGCTCCTCCTCCTTGGAAACCCCTCTTCCTTCTAACACTGATGATGTTCCCTAGTTGGGTCATAAAATGTCTGCAAGAAAACCACCCAGCTCAGAGAACACCAAGAACCTCTTCACATTTTAACCCTGAACTACAAACATTTATATTTATATATATACATGTATAAAGGGGCATGCATAAACACACAATTGTGCCTACTGTCCCTGTCCTATTGTCCCTATTTATTAGTTGCCATTTTTTGTATTTAAATTTATGTTTATTCTTGTTTCTGTTGTATTTGAAGGTTTTGACAAATAAAATTTTATATCTATCTATATCTATATCTATATCTATAT
>BLBF01000022.1:15973752-15981252 GCA_015471245.1 Laticauda colubrina | reverse complement strand
TTCTTGTAAGGTAAGGAGCAGGAGAGGCCCGCTTACTTAACCTCGGCATCTGCTCCCCCCCCCCCCCCCCCCCCCCCCCCCCCCCGGAGATTATTCCACCCCTCCAGAGTAACTGAGGTAGAAGGGACCTTGGAGGTCTTCTAGTCCAACCCCCCCTGCTCAGGCAGGAAACTACGTCATTTCAGACAAGTGGTTGTCCAATCTCTTCTTGAAAAACCTCCAGTGGACTGAGAAGGAAGGGAAGGGAAGGAAGGAGAAGGAAAAAAGGGGAACAAAGGAAGGAAGGAAAAAAGATGGATGAAAGAAGTAAAAAGGGAAGGAAGGAAGGAAAGAGATTGATGGAGGAAGAAAGGAAGGAAGAAAAAAAGGAGGAGAAGGGAAAAGGGAAAGGGAGGAAGGAAAAAAGATGGATGAAGGAAGGAAGGAGAAGGAAAAAAGGGAAGGTAGGAAGTAAAGAGATGGATGGAGGAAGGAAGAAAAGAGAAGGAGAAGGAAAAAAGAGGAAGGAAGGAAAAAAGAGATGGATGAAAGAAGGAAAAAGGGAAGGAAGGAAGGAAAGAGATTGATGGAGGAAGAAAGGAAGGAAGGAAAAAAGGATGAAAGGAGAAGGGGAAAAAGGGAAAGGATGGAAGAAAAAAGGATGGATGAAGGAAGGATGGAAGAAAAAAGGATGAAGGAAGCAGAAGGAAAAAAAGGAAGGAAGGAAAGAGATGATAGAAGAAGGAAGGAAGGAAAAAGAATGGATGAGGGAAGGAAGGAGAAGGAAAATAGGGAAGGAAGGAAGGAAGGAAGAAAAACAGCATAACAGAATAAGAGTTGAAAGGGATCTTTGAGGTCATCTAGCCAACACCCCTCCCCCTCATCAAACAGAAGACCCGATATCATTCCAGACCCAATACCATGTCCAGTCTCTTCTTGAAAGCCTCCAGGGATGAAGCTCCCAGAACTTCCGAGGGCAACTTCTGTTCCATGGGTTGATTGTTCTCCCTGTCAGAAAGTTTCTCCTTATTTCCAGGTTGAAACTCTCCTTGATCAGTTTCCATCCATTCTTCCTTGTCTGGCCTTCAGTTGCCTTGGAAAATAGCTTGACCCCCTTCCTCCTCTCTGTGGAAGCCCCTCAAACATTGGAAGACCTCTATCATGTCTCCCCTGGTCCTTCTCTTCACTAGACTAGCCAGGCCCAGTTCCTGCAACCGTTCTTCGTATGTTTTAGCCTCTAATCATCCTGGTTGCTCTTCTCTGCACTCTTTCTAGAGTCTCAACATCTTTTTTTTTAGTTGGTAACTGAGGCTTTGCTCTGAGAATCTAAATCTCTTTCTGATCCTCTGGTTTTGAAAGCTAACCATGTTTAACGTTTGGGGAGTCCTCGGTGCTCTCTGGCCTTGGTTGTTTTCTTGAAAACGTTTCGGGACCCAAACTTCATAACATCAGTGGGAGGAGGAGGGAGGGGAGGAGGAGGACTGTGGGGTCCTTAGTCTTCTCTGAGCTTGTGGTTTTCTTGCACACATTTCATGACCCAACTAAATAACCTCATCAGTGCTAGAAGGAAAGAGATTTGTGGGGAGGATCCTCCCTCCTAGCATTGATGAGAGTACCCAGGACCCTTCAGTTCTCTTCCTCCCTTTCTGTAACCCCTACTCCCTTCTAATACTGATGATGTTATCTATTTTGGTTATGAAACTTTTACAAGAAAACCACCAAGCTCAGAGAGCACCAAGGGTACCCTCCTTTGAACCCTTTATTTGACATGTTAACATTTTGTTTATAGCTTGCTGATCAGTTCTGCAATGCCATTGGGGTGTTGCAGCAATGTGCCCCCCCTGCATCCTTCAGCAACATACAGACTGCAATCAACAAAGACCAACCAGCTAATCCCACCGAAGGCAAGTCAAGAGTATTCTTTGTCTCTTCTGTTATGCCCAAGGATTATCTGTCAGTGGGGTGGTGGCCTCACCTGAACCCAAAAGGAGATGGAGATGCAATGAATGAGGTTCCCTTTGCAGGTTTTCATAATGATTAGTTGCTGCTTGAAAAAGAGACATTTCACCCTCTGGGCTTTCTTTTCTTCCTTTCCTGTCCAATTACTTCCCCTTTGTTTTTTATTCTTTTTTTCCCTTCCTCTTAGCTTATTGCCTCTTCTTTCCTCTTTGTGGTTTTTGCTGGAATGTGATAGAACAGTGTGCAGGTAATCCCCTGTTCAGAGCATTGCAGCGTAAATTCAGCACCAGAAGAGTAAACACAGATGGCTGAGGCTTCATTTAACTTCTTGAAGCAGCCCAAGGAGCTGCTGATCCACTTCTACAGAGGAATGATTGAGTCTGTCATCTGCACCTCTATAACTATCTGGTTTGGTTCTGCAACCCAACAGGACAGACACGGACTTCAGAGAGTAATTAGGACTGCAGAAAAAACAATTACTACCAACCTGCCTTCCATGGAGGACCTGTATACTGCACGAGTCCAAAAGAGGGCTGTGAAAATATCTACAGACCCCTCACATCCCCGACATAAACTGTTTCAACTCCTACCCTCAAAACGACACTAAGAGCATTGCACACCAGAACAACTAGACACAAGGACAGTTTTTTCCCCGAAAGCCATCACTCTGCTAACAAATAATTTTCTCAACCCTGTTCGATTATTACAAAGTCTGCACTTTGTAATAGTGTAATATTACAAATTAATTGTAATAATTAATTTCTATTAATCTTCTCATCACTCCTTATCACCCATCCTCTCCCACTTGTGACTGTAAGACTGTAACCTTGTCGCTTGTGTCCTTATGATTTATATTGATGATTCCTAGTATGATTTGATTGCTTATTCTCTATGACGATCATTTAGTGTTGCATCTGATGCTTTTTGACTCTTGACGAATGTATCTTTTCCTTTATGTGCATTTGCACCAAGATAAATTCCTCGTGTCTCCAATTACACTTGCCCAATAAAGAATTCTGTTATATTCTTAAACACATACAGCAAATTTTACAATTCCAGTTGTAGACTTTCTCCAATGTGGAGCAAACTCAAACAGAAGTAGATATGTTACAGGTTCGGAGCAGAACTATGATTTTCAGCAAGCAAGTTCGTTTCTTTTTTACTTAAGAGCTGAGCACAGAACAGAGATAAACCAGGCCCAGATTCTCTCTTTACATTTCTACACTCCAAATATTTTATTCCCCAAGGATAAAAATCCACAGCAAATGCCTCCTCAATTGACTGTTCCTGTGTAATGTTAGAAGCACATTTCTTCTGAAATATTACTGAACAACATAGGTTTCATTCCTCAAGAATGATGCAAATTATTTATTTTTTATTGCTTTTATAGAATATGCCCAGCTCTTTGCAGCATTAATTGCAAGAACAGCTAAGGATATTGATGTTTTGATAGATTCCTTGCCAAGTGAAGAGTCCACAGCTACATTGCAGGTGAGAATTCAGCATTCATACATACGCTGTGTACTACTATATTCATTCCAGTCAGAATATCAGAAAATATTTCGGTAATACTGATAGTTTTTGTTTGGTTGCGACATAAATTCAGACTTTTAAAAAATTGCTGGCATTTGCTACAAAGCTGATTAATTTCAGTACAGCGCATTATGACTTTGCTTAGCTAATACATTAGACAGTTGGATGCCAAAAGCAAATATGGAATCAATGACATAAATTTGCAAAATAGTATCAGTTTTGGTGAAATTTCACTTTTTGGTAATGTCATTATTGCACACACTGGATACCACTTTGCAGACAATCATATGTATGCGCTAAATGTAACTAGATTAGATGTGACACTACACCTTTATGCTGCAACTTTATATTGTAATAAGTTTAGATTTAAAGAGCTACTTGCACCCAAAATTTAGAATAGTGAAAATATTCATCTGGTTACTGCTGAGGAAAAGATAAACAGGAAGTAAAGATTTTGCCAGCATCTCAGCTCTCTGCAGGACAGTTTTTGGTTTTTGAAGGTGGATTGCAATATCTTGCAACATTGCTTGAATCCTGGCATTTAGCTAATCTTCTGTTTTAAATCTAGAGGTAAACTTGTGAATTTATTGCAACATTTAACTGAAAATACTTCTATTCCATCTTTCTGTGAACATTAAACTACTAATAAAACTCAAAAAATTGTAACACTAAGCAAAAAGAACAAATGAACTCCCAAGCTATTCTATATATATAAAAGCGAAATACCACTCATGCATAATCACAAAATCTCCAGAACCATGGAGCTTACAAACTTGAAATTTGGCACCTATGTTCCTCTTGGCTTCTAGAAGCTCGCTAAGAAATGATTTTTCAAAATGTCCATCAGAGCATTTAGACTATTTCCTATAACATTATTATTAACGTGCTCTGATGCTAAGGAGTTTTACTCCCCCTCCCCACCTGAAAAGAAATCTCTTCCAAATGCAAAACACAAGCAGAGGAGTTTCAGTTTCACAGCAGCACCAAGCAGCTTTAGCACTGAACAGTTGAACGAAGCCATGCCCAGGCTCCTTGCTGTCTCCTTGTTCACACAGGAAATACTGTTTCACTTTCCAAACAGCCCTCAACTCTCACACGCTGACAGGATGCTAGCCAGATAAATACCAATGGATGCTGGGAGGCAGAGGCAGAATTTTTTCCCCTTATTTTCCTTCCCAAAAACTAAGCCTGACCACATAGTTTAGTAGCAAAGCACAGGTATCCAGCTGGTATAAACATGAGATGTTACAAAGTATTACATCATCAAAAGCTTATATGAAGGTAAAGTAGGAAAGAATAACTGTTTCTTTTTTTTCCCCTTTGAAAAAAAACAAACACTCAGTGCAGTTAACAGATAACAGATAATCAGAATTGGCAGGAGACCCTACACCATTTCTGACAGAGGGCAGTCCAGTCTCTTCTTGAAAGTTTCCAGGGATGAAGCTCCCACAACTTCTGAAGGCAACTTCTGTTCCATGGGTGGATTGCTCTCCCTGTCAGAAAGTTTCTCATTTCCAGGTTGAATCTCTCCTTGTTCAGTTTCCACCCATTATTCCTTCTCTGGCCTTCGGGTGCTTTGGAAAATAGCCTCCTCTTTGTGGCAACCCCTCAAATATTGGAAAGCTGCTATCCTGTCTCCCCTGGTCCTTCTCTTCCCTAGACTAGCCAGGCAGGCCCAGTTCCTGTAATTGTTCTTCGTATGTTTTAGCCTCCCGTCCTCTCATCATACTGGTTGCTCTTCTCTGTACTCTTTCTAGAGTCTCAACATCTTTTTTAATAGTGTAGTGACCAAAACTCCAGGTGTGGCCTTACTAAGGCTTTAAAGAGTGGTATTAGTACCTTCCTTGATCTTGATTGTATGCCTCTGTTAATGCAACTTAGGATTGCATTGGCTTTTTTGGCTGCTGCTGCACAGTATTAAAAATATTCACCCCAAAGTTTTGTCCCGTCTGCTTTTTTGAACCCGTAGGCTGCCAACTTGTATCGTTTGGAGGAAGAGAACCACGAGGCGGCCGCCCGTCTCGAAGAAGTGGTCTGTCGGGGAGATCTGCTCTTGGAAAAAATACAGAGTGCCTTAGCTGACATCGCCCAGTCCCAATTAAAGACTCGGAGTGGCACCTGTAGCCAACCTCTCCCAGAGTAACTGTGGCCTATGGCAAGGCTCGGCCATGGCATGGACTCCACAGATGTGACTTTGGTGCAAAATGAAGTAAAACGAGCATCGAGTACGACTCCTTTGAGCACCTTCATCCCTGGAAATATTGAGAGTCTACTCTGCTTGCCAGATGCAACACGAAGCCAGACCTTTCCTGAAAAGCCTGCAAAGATTTCTAGGAATTTTGGTTCCATGTAACCGCTACATCCAAGCCTGATATTTTGATTGGCTTAATAATGAACCTAGTCTCCTTCGAAACTCTCCTTGCGTCTTCATGCCAGCAACGATGCAATATTTTCTAGGCAATTTGCAAAGGGTGGGCACATTTGTTTGGATGTTTGCTTCTCATTGAAGATACCTGTATATTATCTGGAAGTTCCATGGAAGGGGGAGAAAAGCATTCTGGAAAACACTGAAGCAGTTGTCAATTTTGTAAACAGTTTCACTTAGAAATGTAATGATTGTGCATCATGATTACTAGTATGGTCTGCTTTGGGCCTTGAGTGAAAAAGATCTCGAGAAACAGGCGTTTTCCTGCCTTTTCCACACAGCCTATAACTGGCTAAGTTCATTGACTGAAGACACTAGAAGCTGAAATATGGAACAAACCAACTACTGTTGGAAACACTGCCTTTTGTAGTATTGGGTTTATGTGAATAAAGGTTTGGTATTGCATTGACCATCCACGTTTTTGAAGTTTCATTTAATACAGAGGGAAGCATAACATAAAAGTATTTCAGTTGAATTTGGAGTTGCCATATGGACATCAGATCTTTTTCCAGGCATGTCTTATTTCTACTTGTCTGATTTATGGAAAGGAACAAATGAAAGGGTATTAAACATTAAATGAATGGATTTGTTTTAAGGATCTACTTACCAACCAGCAGCTTAAAGAAACCACAATGAAAATAGCACAGTCAGACAGGAAAAAAACCCTCAGTCCTTTAAACTATTGATTTAATCTCTTAAAGTGTATTCGTACAGAATATTGAAGAACAAACTAGCCTGTTACATTTTTACTAATTTGTTCTATTATTCACCTAGGTCATTAAGTGTATGATTCAGGGCATTTTAGGAATTCAAATGAAAAAAATAAGGCTAAGTAAGTGAAAGCTAAATTAACCACAGCTACATAAGAAACTTTTTCTACTGCTGAAAATAAAGGAAAAGAGACTTTAAAAAAAGAACCAGCATATATGTGTGTGTGTGTGTGCTGTTTAGCTTCCTTCGGGTATTATCCCAGTCATTGTAGTTCTGTTACAGTTGTAGCAACGTTTCAGCAGAATCTCATCTGCCATCCTCAGGCTTCTGTATGGATATGGGTCTTACAGCTCCTGGTTTTAAATTTGAGGCTGGTCCATTCTGATTGGTTGGGAGCCTGGACCTGTTTCATTGGACTTGGAGTTTGATTGATTGGTGTTCCTGGTTTCTTCTGTCTGTTTTGTGGCTTTGATTGGCTGGCAACAGTCTGTTCTTGTGTTGGAGGCTTTTAGTGCAGCTTGGCTCCGTGTGAAGGGACGGCTGCTCTTCATTAGCAAGCTGGGTTTCACCTGGGTGCCTGGTGGGGGGGTTAGGTTGGAGCTATCAGAGGGAGTCTGTTTTTGCCCAGGTGTTTGCCTGGCTTGTGGCATGGAGATCTTTCTATTTGAGAGTGCAGGCTTCCAAATGATTGACAGTCTGGTGGAATCATCTCTTCTATTCATGCTGTCAGGTCTTTTTTCAATCTCTATGGCTTCTCTGATGATTCTGTGGCTGGGGTTTTCTATAGTGGCCAGGGTTTTAGTGCCATTGAAGTTGATGTTGTGACCTGTGGTTTTCATGTGTTGGACTAGTGAGGAGGTGTGTTCCAGCTTTTTTACTGCATTTTTGTGTTC
>BLBF01000022.1:15946941-15968752 GCA_015471245.1 Laticauda colubrina | reverse complement strand
GATGGCAGATGAGATTCTGCTGAAACGTTGCTACAACTTTAACAGAACTACAATGACATGGGATAATACCCGAAGGAAGCTGAACAGCACACATGTAAGTACCCGCGAAAACCTAAGAATACATATATATATATATATATATATATATATATATATATATATATGCTGTTCATCTTGTATAAATATATTTATATTATAAATATAAATATATATTTATAAATATATACAATATATATACATAAATATATATATTTATATTCTTAACATATTTATGTATGTTTATATATGTATATACATGCATATATACATACATACATACATGTTCTGTTCTATTCTATTCTATTCTATTCTGAATTCTATTTTCTATTCTATTCTATTTTATTCTGTTCTATTCTAATTCTAATTCTAATTCTGTTCATTATTCTGTCCTGTTCTGATTTTGTCCTGTCCTATCCTATCCTCCTATGCAGCTAAAATTCTTTTATGAAAGAAGCCAAATTCATGCAGTTGCTTCTCTGGTTCCACAACAAAGCCTACGTGTAATTCAACCACCCTCTAGAGGCCCATTTGAGAATAAGAATTTCTTTCAAGGAAATCCCCAAAAGAAAGCAACTGACCATTATATCTTACAATGTTGGATGTTGCCATCTTTTGAGAGGCTCTGGCAATGGATCATTCTACTTCTGCTCTAAAACGGTCTGGATTTTAGGTCTGATGGGGCTTTCTTACTAAAAGACATAACATAAAATCATAAACATAAAACATAAAAAAGGTCTAAAATCATAAACTTGCAAGCTGCACACTAAGCTTGGACAATCAAGAAAAAAAATGCGGTCAGCCATTTCTGTCCCATAACAAAAAATAATTTATAGGTAGTCCTCAAATTACAGCAGCTCATTTAGTGACCGTTTGAAGTTTCAACAGCACTGAAGAATCTGACTTATGACCATGTTTCACAGTTACAACCTCTGCAGCGTTCCCCATGATCATGGGATCAAAATTCAGACACTTGGCAAGTTGGTTCAAACTTAAGATGGTCGCAATATCCCAACGTCTCGTGATCCCCATTTGCAACCTTCTGACCAGCAGAGGGAAACCAGATTCACTCAACAACTGTTTAACTCACTTAACAACAGGCAGTGATTCACTTAATAAACGGGACAGGGAAAGTCCTAAAATGAGACAAAACTCATGTAACAAATGTCTCACTTGGCAACATAAATGTTGGGCTGTGTATGAAGGAAACAACCACCTATTTTGCTGTCCATCGGACCAGCTATCATAAGCACCCATCGCCCAACCTAGTATTGTGGCCAAATTTCTTGTTTTACTATAATTTTACATTTCCTGACTTAAGCAGATATCATACTACCTGAGGCTTCTCAGAAAACAACGTTAATGAAAAACTGCTGGTGACCTTCTACCGCTGCACCATAGAGAGTATCTTAACTTACTGCATCTCTGTATGGTTTGCCAATTGCACAGGGGCAGATAGGAAAGCGCTCCAGAGGGTGAATGTCATTGCCCAGAAGATTGTTGGTTGCCCTCTCCCCTCTTTGGAAGAGTTTTATTGCTCCCACTGTCTGAAGAAAGTTCAAAGCATCCTCAAAGATCCATCTCATCCTGGGAACCCTTTTTTTTTTGAACTATTACCATCTGGCAGACGGTACAGGATAATGATAAAAACAAGGACAAATAGGCTGAAAAACAGCTTCTATCCCAGGGCAGTAGCTATATTGAATTCTACTGTGAAGTGCAATATTAATGCAATATCAGGGGTTTTCAGTTCAATGTGTGGAGTGTGAAGGATGCATGTTTGTGTTTATTTTCATGGTCATGATGTGCACTGAAGATGGAGTTTGATTTCGTTGCACGAGGTGCAGTGACAATAAAGGAAACTACACTTACATTTTAAAAGCCATTTTTTCTACCTGGCCATCCCAAGGCTGTTACAAACCATAGGAAAAAAGGAATAAATAAATAAAACAATGCCAAAAAAAAAAAAAACCTGGAAAACAGATCCAAAATTGAGCTAGGCGTTCTGCAAACACAGTTAAAGGTATAAAGGTTCCCCTTGCACATACTAGTGCTACTCGTTTCCGGTTCTAGGGGGCACTGATCATCTCCGTTACAAAGCTGAAGAGCCAGCGCTATCCAAAGACGTCCCCGTGGCCATGTGGCCGCCAGGACTAATCGCCTTTTCATGGAAGGCTGTTCCCTTCCCACCAAAGGGGTCCCTATTTTTCTACTTGCATTTATTTTCTTACCTGCTTTTGAACTGGTAGGTTGGCAGAAGCTACTGGAACCAAGAACGGAAGCTCACACCATTACGTGGCACTGGGGATTCGAACCGCTGACCTGCTGATCTTTCTGATCGACAAAGCTCAGCATCTTAGGCATTGAGCCACCTTGTAAAGAGTCACAAGCAGCCCAATAATTTTCACAGGTGTTTCCAGTGCCCAGATAAACAAGGTTTATCATGCTGACACCTATGGCCTGAAAAATGGAGGGAGGGATATTTCAGGCTTTGCCAGATTTTGAAATTGAGGCCACCTGGAAATAGACAAAATGTTCAAGGGAAAACAAAAATCCAGGAAAGCAACTGTAGACTATGTCTTGTAAATAGGAATGAGGAGCTTGAAGGGAGGATCAAAATACCAGCCTCAATACCAAATTGAACCCCGAGGCAGCCTGGCTGTGCGTGACAGAACCAAAGGATCCACAAATTGTGGTGTGTTTTTTTTTTAACGATCTGCAATATTTAATGATTTTCTCGAGAGATCTGAGAGGGCTTGGGTGAGTGGACTTTTGGGCTAGGCAATTGCTCTTGTAAAAGCCATTGTAAAGAATTTGCTTCTCCTTTTTTGTGTGCATAAGAAGAGACAATACAGGAAATTCCTGGTAGAAACGTAGAAGACCGGAATATCGTGAAAGAGCAAACAACAGCAACAAAATCCAGAGATGGAATTCCTTTGGAACTTGACGGTGAGTGAGATCTCCATGTGAGAGAGATTTTAATTGTTCTTTTTTTAAAAAAGTTTTTTTTCACATTTCAAAAACATTTTTTTAGTGAACAGCATGATTCCAGGTTTTCACATTTCTATACAAACATGACCTTGATTAAATATTCATCTTTCACATTTAGCTTTGTATCTTATCATCACTTTACATATTTTCTATTCATTTTCTCAAGCACTTTCCTCAAACTCATTTTATATATTTTCAATTCATTTCTGAACCTATTTCTTTTAGCTTTAGATCATTCTCATAGCTTCATGTTCATTGTGCTTCATGCTTTTATCTGTCAAGTTTGCAATTTCATCACATATTCTTAGTTCATCATTTCCAAAACTCCATCTCAATTCAAACATTTCAAAAAAGTTTTCCCCACAATTACCAATTAGAGTGTGCCACCGGAGATTTTAATTGTTCTGAGATCCCTTTACTGTGTCCCAGAGGTTGAAAAAAAAAATTGATCTGATTTTAATTCACATTCCAAAAGAAGAAAAGGTAAGTTCTCCTATGGGTCAAACTCAAGTGTCAAGATTCTGGGGATTTGGAGAGCCATATCTATGTAGTTTTTTGGCAGCACTTTTAGGAGAGACTATGGAGAGAACGCAGTGGCTCAGTGGCTAAGATGCTGAGCTTGTCGATCAGAAAGGTCAGCAGTTTGGCGGTTCGAATTCCTTGCGCCGCGTAACAGAGTGAACTCCCGTTGTCCCAGCTTCTGCCAATCTAGCAGTTCGAAAGCATGTAAAAAATGCAAGTAGAAAAATAGGGACTCCTTTGGTGGGAAGGTAAGAGTGTTCCATGCACCTTTGAAAGCGTTTAGTCATGCCAGCCACATGACCACGGAGACGTCTTTGGACAGCGCTGGCTCTTCGATTTTGAAACGGAGATGAGCAGCGCCCTCGAGAGCCGAAAATGACTAGCAGGAATGTGCGAGGGGAACCTTTAACCTTTATAGGAGAGATTAGTAATGACCTTTTTCCAAGGGCCTTTTTTTTAATGTTTCATTCCTGTTCATAGCTTTGGGCTTTTTCTGGTGTTTTCAAGTTTCAACAAGAAACTTGAGAATGAAACATTTATTGATACTTTACTGAAGTCCATTTCAAATCAAGGCAAAAATGATATCTTAGCAAAGGGTACAATTTGAACTACAACTACAAATCAATCTCTTACAGATGAGCTTTGAATCAGGTTACTTTACCTGCCATTGAAACCTTTATTGATACTTTATTGGAATCCATTCCCATTTCAATGCTTTGATGATCAGATCATTAGAATAGGGATAACTTTATCTGCCATTGATATTTTATTGCAAGGGTCTTCCAACTTGACAAGTTTAAGACTTTGTAGACTTCAACTCTCAGAATTCTTGAGCTAATATGACTGGAGGAGGAATTCTGGGAGTTGAAGTCCACAAGTCTTAAAAGCTGTCAAGTTTGACGATCCCTGATCTAATCTATCATCCATACATACATACATACACATATTGTTTTATCTAATCTATATAACTAATCTATCTATCATGCATCTATCTATTGATCTAATCTATCATATATCCATCCATCTATTCTAATCTATATATCCAATCTATCATCCATCTATCTATCTAATCTATCATCCATCTATCTCATCTCTCTCTCTCTCTCATATCTATCTATTTATCTAATCCAAGGGTCTTCAAACTTGACAGCTTTTAAGACTTTATGGAGTTCAACTCCCAGAATTCCCGAGCCAACATGACTGGAAAAGGAATTCTGGAGTTGAAGTCCACAAGTCTTAAAGCGGTCAAGTTTGAAGACCCTCTGTTTTATAGGAATACATTTCAGTCCCTTTCCTTTCTTGGATAATCGGGGTTCTTTCTTTTCCTGAATTTCTACACAGACCGGGATCAAAGAAGACATAGAACACGTTTTCCAGAATGAAGACCTCCCAAAGCCTGGAGATATGATCCAATTCCAGATGTTTGGATTTCAGCATTGGGGTATCTACATAGGCGAGGAGGAAGTTGTACATTTCACCTGGCCATGTAAGAGAAAAATATTTGATGGTCTATTTCCTACAGAAATGTCCTACTTTTTCCTCTGGGAACTCAAGGTGGGCTACATAGCAGGCTTTAAGGCAGGTTCACCTGAGAAACCACATTTATTTATGGCCCACCGGCAGCTGACGGAATTGGCAACAGCGAGAAGATTGGGGAGGAACCTGGGCCAGTCCTGGAGGCTGAGGAAGGCTCAGACGAGGGCGCTGCATTGGAGGCAGAGATGGGGCCAGGGCAGGCTGGCAGTCAGCAGCTGCCTTTGAGTTTGGACAGCAGTGAGGTGGAGGAGCTTCTGGAGCCGGTTCCCAGCCTGTGCATGCACAGAGCTAGCAGAAGACAAGAACAATTGAGAAAACAGGGTCAGCTCAGCATCCTTATCTCGCATGTGCACCATCCAACTTGCCTGCATTGTGCTTTTGCCTAATTTTTGCTAAGTTGCTATTTTCCCTTTCCCCCGACAATCAGCTGTTCCGACAACCAGCTGTGCCACGTGGATTTCTTGCTTTCTAGCTAATCTAAATTGCTGCTGTACTGCTTCACCTTTGCCCAGGAAGCTTTCCTGAGGCCCAGTGAAGGGTGGTGTTCAGGGGGTTGAGGTGGGGGGGACAAGTGGCCTGAGAGCAGAACTGAACCTTCCTTAGGACTGAAGCTTCTATTTTTCAGTGCAGACTTAGGCAGCAGATTGCAGAAAGGTAGATCTGTGAGTAAGTCTGTGATTCTGCAAGCAACTCAATCTGCCTGCCTGCTTTGCCTGCTTTTGGGTAAAAGTTGCTCTCTTTTTTAACAAAAACATTTCAATATTTACAAACAAGCCACGCCTAGCCAGTCATGTGACTACCAAGCTATGCCCAGTCAGCAAGCCATGCCTACCCAGTCACATGACCACCAAGCCACACCCACAAATTAGGATATGGCCACAGAACCAGTTGTTAAGAAATTTGAATCCCACCCCTGGGCCCCTCCCATGGGACATAAAAGGGGAGTGAAAGGGACATGAGTTTTTGCAGGAAGCAATTAATTCATCTGGTCGATCCAAGCTTTGAAAAGTTTTGTTTGACTCCGTGTTGAGTTTGGCCTTGCTCTGCGTTTGGCAATTCATTCTCTGGCCGCATTCCAAGTGCAATAATGTGGGTGTTTATCAGCATTCCCCTGAAAGACTGTTTGCCAAGCCTTGCAGGCTGAGAATGAATATAATTCACAGCTGTGGGAAATAAAAGAGGTTTTGCCAGACCCAAGATTGTGTTTTATGCTTTCTAAGGAAGCCTAGGTCAGAACATCTGAGGTATGTTGACCTGAAAATAAAGTGACCAGCCCAAATAAGTTTCCTGAGTTTTGAGGTCCGTTCCCAGGGCTTAATCACTGCGACATCTCCATTATTTTGTAGATGGAAAAAAAAAAGCCAATATTTTCAAAGGATGAAGGTCCCTCCAAACATTGGAAAGAAATATGAAACCTCCTGAAACATTCAGGGGTGGGGAAATCTCTCAAGATCGGAACAATCCAGCATTCTTAGACTGGATCTCATGAGATCTAATAGAAGAACAGGGCAGTGTTGTGTGACATTGGACCATTTTTTTAAAAAATTTGAAAAAAATAATGTGGGATGTGTTCCTGGGGAGGTCATACTGCCAAACTGAATTTTCAGTGTAATCAGCCAAAGAACATTCTTTTTCAGTAGTCCTTGACATTTGACCACAATGGAGATCAACATTTCTGGCGTTAAGCGAGGCATTTGTTCAGTGAGCTTTGGGCCATTTTACAACCTTTTCTGGCCATGTTTGTTAAGCAAATCACTACCATTGATAAGCTAGTAAACTTGTTGTAAAGCGAATCAGGCTTCCCCACTGAATTTGCTTCTCAGGAGGTCCCGAATGAGGATCAAGTGACTCTGGGGCATTGCGACTGTCATAAGTATGAACCAATTGCCAAGCCTCTGAATTTTGATCACAGGATCTTAGAGGGTCATATTTAAACTTTGAAAAATGATCATAAGTCCCTTTTTTGGGTGCTGTTGTAACTTTGAGCGGTCACTAAATGAACTGTTGTAAGTCAAGGACTGCCTGGACTGGCCATATGTGACACTTGACCAAAGTTTACTTGAGCAGAATTATCCACCCTTATTCAGAACAGGAGGAATTACAATTACAGTACCGCTGTGTAGGAAGAGGTCTGCTCCTAAAGTTAGCTTGTAATTAGTCCTTCACTGACAACCACAAATGTTGCTATGCAAGACAGTTGTTATGTGAGTTTTTTCCCCCCTATTTTTCTGACCTTTCTTGCCACAATTGTTAAGTGAATAAACCACCATTGTTAAGTTAGTATCACGGTTGTTAAGTAAATCTGGCTTCAGGGGTGGAATTCTACTGGTTCAGACTGGTTTGGATGAACCCTTGCTCAGAAAATCAGCTGTCTCAGAACTGGTTTGCAGCGACGAGCATGTGAGCCTGTCTGCTCACCCCTACTCTTTCCTGTCCTTTACTTCCTTTTTTAGAACAGTAGTTAGTGGGTGGAGAACCACTGATGGTCCATGAGGAAATGTTGGTGGTCTGCAGTGAAATGTCACCCCCAAAACAATGAATCCAGGCTGTGTGGGAACCCAAGGCTATGCCGCCCACATGGCCCGCGGGAACACAAGGCTTACATTGCTTGCATTGCAAACAACACAAGGTAGTGAGGGGAGGGGGGTAAGGGAGGAGGGGAGAACTTGCCCCACTCACCCAACCTGCCTGGCCTGACCACCGAGCTGCTTCTTTCCGCTTCTTTCTTCTTCTGCTTTTGGCTGCACACAAGGAAAACAGCAAAGTCTTTCTTACTCTCCCCCAAACTCCGCCAGAAATAAGTCTTTGGAACCTGCAAGGCCTCCTGCTCTAAGAGGCTCCAAAGACTCATTTCTGGCAGAGTTTGAGGGAGAGAAAGAAAGACTTCTGCTGCTCCTGCTGCTTTCCTTGCATGAAGCAAAAAGTCTCTCTCTCTCCCCCTGAGAACAGAGCTGGAGACGGTATCCTGTGATCTCAAATAAAGAACGATTGATCGGGAGGAAAACAGGGTGGGAAATTTTCCTGCAGACTTTTTTTTGGATTTTCCCAGGGTGGTCCCTGAGGTCCAAAGGTTGGCGACTCCTGGTTTAGAGCACAGCTGATTCATGCGGCAGAGCGGTTAGCCATGCCTCAGCTATGATCTTCACAGGGACTGCTGTAGAAGTGTTTGAGCTGTTTGAAATGAAGAGTGCGCTCACAGAGCACGCGATCACCGAATCAGTTGTTATACCAGTGGAATCCCACCCCTGTCTGGCTCCCTCATTGACTGTGTCAGCAGGCTGCACTGGGGTTCGCATGACCCATGGACATTGCAACCGTCATAAATGCAAGTTAAGTCGCCAAGCATCTGGATTTGGATTGCATGACCAGGGGGATACTCATGTCGCTAAGTGTGAAAACTGCTCATAAGCCACTTTTTTCAGTGCAGGTGTAGCTTCGGTCACTAAACAAATGGTTGTAAGTCAAGGACTTCCTGTACACTTGGGTCTCCGATGTAGGGATGGGAACAAAATCATTTCTGAAGGCCATCAATGCAACTTCTCTTTTTTCAGTTGTGGAAGCGATGAAGTTCAAGGTCCGAAAAGAAAAAATCAAGGACGTCCAGGGAGTTCTGAAAATCGCCGTGTGGAACAAATTTGATGAGAAATATCCCCCCTTGGATCCTGTTTGTGTGGTGAAAAGAGCTCGGCATATGGAGAACAAGGTCCTGAGATACAACCCTGCCAACGCAAACTGTGAACACTTCGCCACCTTGATGAGATATGACAAGGCACTCTCTGATCAGGTAAGGCCCACAAATCGATCTTTCATGTTTTGGACGTCTTCTCTGCAAGAAACACAAGAATAAATCAGTAGAGGCCCTACTTGGGGTCTTTGGCTTTGCAGGCCCTTTGGCTTTGCAGGCCCTCTTGGGGTCTTTGGCTTCCAATTTGGATTATTTATAGCTTCTGAAGGAATTCACGACTCCAACTCGGTGGCATTGGATTTTGGCTGATTAAATAATTTATTAAAAAAAAAAACAACCTAAGGACCTTTTTCAGGAGGCAACTGGACTTCCTTGGTTTTTCTTTTGAAGACGTTTAGCTTCTCATCCAAAGAGCTCCTTCAGCTCTGACTGGATGATGGGGAATGGAAGGATTTGTATTCATTGCAGACAGCTGGTCATTTGCATCCTTTGAGAGAGTCTTTGAGGTTACTTGGAGGGTTTATCTGTGTCTTCAGGGTCACCTGAGTGATGCAAATAGTTCGTGTAGTCTGCAATTTTTTTCCCCTGGAAATCCCTTCCTACACCATTCAGAGGGTGTTCATCCCAAATTGTCCAGCTAAAAGTCTGTAGAGATTCTCAGTCATCCAGGTCATGGTTGTCCCAAAACAAGACTTCATTGTTTTTATTTTGAGCTTTCTTGTTTTTTCTTTGAATATGTTTCACTTCTCATTCAAGAAGCTTCTTCAGCTCTTCTTCTTTCTTCTTCTCAGAACTGAAGAAGCTTCTTGAATGAGAAGTGAAACATCTTCAAAGAAAAAACAAGAAAGGCCAGTTGACTCCTGAAAAAGCACCTTTGGGACAACCAGGACCTGGAGGGCAGAGAATCTCTACAGACTTTCTAAGGACATATTCTAATAAGTGCTAGGATAGATCGCAAGAAAATCTGAAAGTCTCAGCATCCCAGGAAAACAACCCCACAGTGTCTATGTCCATGAAGTCTTCCGAAGTTGAGATGAGCTTGAAGGCTTTTAGATGTGATCCATAGCTGGATTTGCAGCCAGGTCCTGTAAGTTTTCCTTCTTGTCCCTGTGGATGTTTTTGAGTGGCTTCTACCAATGTGTTCTTCTCCAGGTGTCCTGGTGCAACTCCCATCATCCTCAGCCAAAAGCAGTGATGGCTAACATTTTTGGGCTCCTGTGCCAAAAATTGTGCATGCTTGCACATTCACGCTTGTGTGCCAGCACCGAGAAGGCAGTGCGCCCCCCATGCATGTGCATGCAATCCCATCCACCCACCCACTGCCCCCTTACCTGCACTGCGCCTCACAGCTGATTTTCGGCTGGTTTAAGGCCTTTTTCGGCTTCCCAGAGGCTTGAGGAAGGCTTCTGCAGACTTTGCAGGCTGAAAACTAGCCCCGTTTTGTCACTTCCAGTATTTTTGGAAAACCAGGAAGTGACAAAACGGGGCTAGTTTTCGGCCTGCAAAACCTGCAGAAGCCTTCCTCAGTCTTTGGGAGGCTGAAAAAGGCCTCAAACCAGCCGAAAATCAGCTGTGAGACGTGCGCATATGCAGTGAGGTAAGTTTGCCTGCAGCTCGCATGCCGGCACAAATGGCTCTGCATGCCACCTGTGGCACGCATGCCATAGGTTTGCCATCATGGGCCTAGAGTAAATTCCAAGAGGACACCAAGTTGAGAGATGATCCAGAGGCTTCCCTCGAGTCTTTGGCTGGGCAAAAATAGCCTCCCATGGGCTCCGGAGGTCGCCTGGAGGCCAGAAATGGGTCCATTTCCAGTCTTCTGGAGCCTCCGGGAGGCCCGTTTTTCGCTCTCCCTGCGGGACCTGTACTTACCTGGCATCCAAAATGGGCCATGTGGAGATTCCTGGGAAGCGAACTAGGTATTAAAAATGATAAAATTAGATACAGGTTCACCTGAACTGGGGAGAACCGGTAGCATCTCACCCTGGTCATGACAATCAAAATTGTTATTAGCCAGGATTGGAGGTAACGGGATTAAAAGTGACTGCTCATTGCATGTTTAGAACTAATGTTTCAACTGAATATGCCCGATGCCTGACAAATTTCTCTTTTTCTTTTAAAGGCAGAAAGATTTAACTTTACTGTAGATCGGGATTTCGAGGAGGAGATCCGAAGCTACCTAGATGAGGGTGACTGTGGGAGTGGTGAACCTTTCCAGAGGAAGACTCCTTGAGCCTCACTCATGGGGATCAAATCTTGCTTACCTCACTCAAAAGTATATCTTGTATGCTTTTACAAAAATAGGAGGGGATTTGGAAACATAAGTTTTGTTTCGGCTGGCATTTCTCAAACTTGGCAACTTTTGACACAGGTGAATTTTTAAAATTTCAATCCCAAAGATCAGTGGTGATATTCTGCTGATTCGCACCAGTTCGAGCGAACTGGTATGAAGGATTTGGAGATCGCCGAACCGGTAACTTCTGGCTGGCCATGTCCCAAGTCTCTCGCTTGCCCTGCCTGCCTGTTCAGTCACCCCGCCCGCCTGACACTCGCCCTGCCCAGTCACTCCTAAAGATATTTCTTTTTTTTCCCTCCCGACAATCGGCTGTTCCTACGATCAGCTGTTCCGGGATTCCCCTTGCTTACTTACTGCTTCACCCAGGAGGCTTCCCTGAGGCCCAGGAAGGCAAAAAATGGAGGGAGGGCGGCGCAGCACTCCCATTCCCGCCCCCCCATGCTCCATTGTTTTCCTTCCTGGACCCCAGGGAAGCTTCCTGGGAGCAAAAACTCCTTCCCAGGAGGCTTGCCTGAGGCCCAAAAATCTAGGGGGGGGGGTGTCTTTGTGGCTGCAAAACCACAAACCCACACCCACCCAGTCACATGGCCATGCCCACCGAGCCACACCCACAGAACCGATAGTAAAAAAGCTTGAATCCCACCACTGTCAAAGATGCTTTTTTTTCAAGGGGCAATTGGACTTTCCGGTTCTTCTTTGAAGATGTTTTGTTTCTCATCCAAGAAGCTTCTTCAGCTCTGTTGTGTGAGTTCTTTATACATTCTGCGACCTGCTCCAGTACTTCTGTGGGTAGAAGGGATTTCAGCTCTTGGAAATTTGTATTCCGCTCTCACTTTTCAAAACCTCTGCGGTGAAATTAACCCGTCTTATTCCTCTCATTGAGATGTCGGAGCTGTGCTTTCCACAGGATGCGGAAGAAGCTTCTTGGATGAGAAGCGAAACAACTTCAAAGAAAAACCAAAAAGTCCAGCTGCCTTTTGAAAAAAAAAAAAAAAGCACATTTGGGACAACCACGAGCTGGATGACTGAGAATCTCCAAGAGACGTTTAAAAATCCTAGCATTTCCCAGCCAGCACAACACATTGAATTACATGGCTTGGATTGGTATGACTTGCTAAGATATAGGTGTTAATTTTAAAAAAAGCTAAAAGGAATCAGATCTGCTTAGAACTTGGATTAAGAGCCCACAAGTATTGCATAGTTAGCATGCCAAAACAATTAAGACAAGGAGTTTTTCCCCCAGGTCATCACTCTGCTAAACAACTAATTCCCACAACATTGGCAAACTACTAAAGGCTTTATTACTAGATATTATTCTTCTCATCTTTCCTATTGCTTAATTCCTAAGCACCTTATGACTGTAACATTGTTGTTTTATGATTTGAGTGTTTTTATTTAGCATCCCATTATTGATTGCTGATTTAATATCTTGTAGCTATTACCGAGTGTTGTATCTTATGATTTATGATGATTGTATCTTACAATTATGATCATGATGTATCACTTAGTTGCTTGTATGTACACCGAAAGCTTCTGCACTGGAGATAAATTCCTTGTGTGTCTAATCACACTTGGCCAATAAAGACTTCCTTTCTATTCCTTGTGTTGTTGTCAAGAACACAACCTGCATAAATCTAAAAGAGACTTTAATTTCACTTTGTGATTCAATATCATGTGAAGAGAGTTCAGTTAATTCAACCCCCTATGCAGGATTAAGTTCCATTTAGCACATAAATATTCTCTAGGGGGCCTTGAGTGAAATGTCTTAAGACAAGAAGGGAGCAAGTGAGGAGAGGATTATATATATATATCTCGTCATTGTAGTTCTGTTAAAGTTGTAGCAACGTTAAGATTATATATAGGGATCACCCGTCATTGCAAACCTGTTCATGGAAGAATTCGAATCCAGAGCCCTGGCTAATGCCGCCCACAAACCCAAACTATGGCTAAGATACATCGATGACACATTTGTGATTTGGCCCCATGGAAAAGAAAACCTAAACAATTTCCTAACACACCTAAACAACACACACCCCAAAAACAAGTTCACCATGGAAACGGAAATAAACAAACAACTACCATTCCTAGATGTATTAATCTACAAAAGAACAGATGGCACACTGGGACACACCATATACCAAAAGAAAACACACACCAACCGCTACCTCAACGCCCAATCCCACCACCACCCAGCACAGATAAATTCCGTAGCGAAAACCCTAATTACCAGAACCAAATGCCTGGCAGATAAGACACATATAAAGACTGAACTATGCACCCTGACTGAAGTATTGACAGCCAATGGCTTCCACAAAAACAAAATCACCAACTTGATCCACAAAAACACACCAAGACATAACAGAGACCTAGAAGATCAACAGATCCATAGAACAGCTGTCCTGCCCGACATAAGAGGTACCACAGATAAAATCAGTAAGATACTACACAGGCATCACATCAAGACTGCCTTCAAAACAGACAAAAAAATAGCAGCCATCCTGAGGAAACCCAAAGACAAAATTGAACTGGAAAACCAAGGCATATACGAAATTCCCTGTACATCATGCCCGGCCACATACATTGGACAGACCAATAGAAGAATAAGTACCCGCCTAGATGAACACAAAAATGCAGTAAAAAAGCTGGAACACACCTCCTCACTAGTCCAACACATGAAAACCACAGGTCACAACATCAACTTCAATGGCACTAAAACCCTGGCCACTATAGAAAACCCCAACCACAGAATCATTAGAGAAGCCATAGAGATTGAAAAAAGACCTGAGAGCATGAATAGAAGAGATGATTCCACCAGACTGTCAATCATTTGGAAGCCTGCACTCTCAAATAGAAAGATCTCCATGCCACAAGCCAGACAAACACCTGGGCAAAAACAGACTCCCTCTGATAGCTCCAACCTAACCCCCCCACCAGGCACCCAGGTGAAACCCAGCTTGCTAATGAATAGCAGCTTGCTAATGAAGAGCAGCCATCCCTTCACACGGAGCCAAGCTGCACTAAAAGCCTCCAACACAAGAACAGACTGTTGCCAGCCAATCAAAGCCACAAAACAGACAGAAGAAACCAGAAACACCAATCAATCAAACTCCAAGTCCAATGAACACAGCTCCAGGCTCCCAACCAATCAGAATGGACCAGCCTCAAATTTAAAACCAGGAGCTGTAAGACCCATATCCATACAGAAGCCTGATGATGGCAGATGAGATTCTGCTGAAACGTTGCTACAACTTTAACAGAACTACAATGACGTGGGATGATACCCGAAGGAAGCTAAACAGCACACATATAAGTACCCGTGAAAACCTAAGAAAACATATATATATATAAACACATACATATTTCCTGAGGTTTTTGTGGGTATTTATATGTATGGTATTCAGTATTTATATGTATGGTATTTTCCCTCATCATTATAGTTGTGCTTTTAAAGTTGTAGTGACATTTCGATATATATATATGCAAAATATCACTCATGCATCATCACAAAATCTCCAGAACCACAAAGCCTACAATCTTGAAATTTGGCCTGTATGTTCATCTTGGCTTCTAGGGGCTTACTAAGAAAGGGCTTTTTGAAATAACCATCAGAGTATTTACTTCCCCTCCTCACCTGAAAAAAAATCTGTTCCAAATGCAAAACACAAGCAGAGGGGAGGAGTTTCAGTTTCAGTTTCACAGCAGCACCAAGCAGCTTTTGTACAGAACAGTACTAAAGCCCCTGTCCCACTGTATTTATGGATGCAGAGGATGTAAAACATTAAAAAAAGCTTGCCATCCGTTGGAAAACGCTATGCGTCTGTTGTGTACTCACTGCATACATGTTTCATACGCTCTATCCTTTGAGCATCCGTCCACTGAGATTTCATCCGCCCAAGAAGTTTGTGAACTTATGAACTTTCCGCCGTGTACGATGTAAATCCGTGACATACGAGCAACAAACGTTCTATGTCCGTTTATCATCCGTTAAACGTCCGCTGTATCCTCTCTGCATCCTCTGGGCATCCCCTCAACTCACATCCGCTGCAGCTGAAAATGGAAAGAGTGAGGAAAGAAAAGGTACACGGAACATCTATACATCGTTAGTAGCACGGAAATAGAAAGATGCGTTTGCATCCGATATACATCCGCGCAGCATCCCCTTTCTTTCCTTTAGGCGTACGTGATGCATCTGCCTCATCCAATATAGATCTGCTTTGCAATTCTCCCCCAGAACCCCTTCGGAGGTGTCATCTGCTGTCATCCGCAAGGCTTCCTATGAACATCCGTTTAACATCCCTGCTACATACTACCCATGTCCGCTCTTTTCCGTTCTTTTCCATTCTGTTTATGCAAATTTTCACCACTTTTTGGAGCGGATGACAACGGATGACAATGGGAGCCACCCCTGAAATTTTGCTCATCCTCTGTGTCCTTTATGCATACGTTTTGCGTCCGTCGGCTAGTGGAACTGGGCCTTAAAGAGCTTAGGCACAACCAGGCTCCTTGCTGTCTCCTTCTTGCTCACTCAACAAATGCTGTTTCCGTTTCCAAACAGCCCTCAACTCTCTCACACACTGACAAGATGCTAGCCAGATGAATTCTGATGGATGCTGGTAGGCAGAGGCAGAATTTTTTCCCCCTTATTTTTCTCCCCAAAAGCTAAGCCTGACTATATAGTTTCGTAGCAAAGCATGGGTATTGAGCTAGCAAGAAATAGAATAAGAAATAGAATAGAATATGAAGGGAAAAGTAGAGAATAAGGAATAGAAGAAGAGAAGATATGGAATGGGAATAGGAATAGGAATAGGAATAGGAATAGAATAGAATAGAATAGAATAGAATAGAATAGAATAGAATAGAATAGAACAGGACAGGACAGGACAGGACAGGACAGGACAGGACAGACAGGACAATAAATAGAATAAGAAATAGAATAAGAAAGAAGGAAATAATAGAGAATAAAGAAGAGAAGAGAACTGACTCTTAACTACGAGTCAGTTGCCAAGAGTCTGAATTTTGATCATAGGGATGCAACAATGGTCATAAGTCTGAAAAACAGTCATGTCCCTTTTTTCAGTGCTGTTGCAACTTCAGTCACTAAATGAACTGTTGTAAGTCAAGGACAACCTGTATAACATACAAGAATGAGGTGTTCATTTGATTCCAAATCGAATATGAACAGTTCATATCCTCATCTCCTTGGCCTTGCCTTATGTGGACTTCCGTGGTTTTTTTTTTCCCCTTATCATTTTTGAATTATGATTTCTAGCTTCTCGATTTTCTTAAAGTGAGGAAAACAAACCTATCCAAATATTTATCCCAAACAAATAATTCCACTAAGTTCAATGTACACTATCTAGTTTTAAGATCAGAGGCACTCCCTATGGACATACAACTTACGGTGTCATGAAAGCCACAAAGAGGGAAAAGTCACATTGTTTGTCCAACCTGAAGGCCTTGGAGTGAAATTGTACATTTGAGCTCACCTTCCCAACTTCCTTGTATTTCTCACCAGCATGAACATCTCAGAGAAAACATCTCCTAGACTATCATAAGAGCTCCACAATTGTTCCCAACTTTACACTCAAGTCACTTGATGCTCTAAATTTCAGTATTTGATTGGGAACATCTCAGCCAGTTCATCAAAGGTATGCATCAGGGGGCATCTAACTTACACAAGCAAAGCTAATGGTATCTCTCTCAAAATTCTGGATCTATTGTGCCCAACACCTTTTCCCATTGAGTTGAGAACACAACTGATCATCCTAAACCTTCCACTGAGTTGAGAACATGATGGTTCTATCATGGCCAGGAGCTTTCTCCACTGAGTTGAGAACATGATGGATTTACTGGGCCCAACACCTTTTTCCATTCCGTTGAGAACACAACGGATCATCCTAAATCTTCCACTGAGTTGGGAACCATGATAGATCATCCTAAATCTTCCACTCAGTTGAGAATATGATGGATCTACTGTGCCCAACACCTTTTTCCATTGAGTGGAGAACATCATGGACTACCCTAAATCTTCTATTCAGTTGAGAACACGATGGGTCATCCTAAACCTTCCACTGAGTTGAGAACATGATGCATCCCTGGTTTCCTTGGTTGTTTTTGTCCCTGCTCTGCCAACAACCTTAGTAGCTTCAAAATTGAACGTACACCCTTGTTCATTGGAACGTGACACACAGAGTAACCCAAACACACATTCTGCTACAGAGAAGTTCCCTATGGATGGGCTCCAGCATGAATCCAAACACCCAGAAGACTAAACCTCTGGTCTCGATGACTGACCCAGATTGGATCCTGCAATCTTTAACATCACTTGGTTCCATAAAAGAACCAAGATCTCTTGAGCTTTGATCAAACTTCATTCAAAGACAGAGAGAGAGTGGTAGGGGGGAGAGAAAGAGAGAGGGAGAGAGAGAAACAGAAAGAAGAAATTTAATGCCAAGAAATTTAATTCCTCTATTTACCAGTTCACTTAAACACCAGCAGGCAACCATCCCATCAGGTGACTAATATTGCACACAAATGCTATTAGTCTAAATGACTAAAATCTTGTAAGGGAGCTATAAGTACATTGCTTCAACAACAACTAATTTAAGCAGCTACAACTATCCACCCACATCAAAAGCCCAATTGTGAGAGATTGGGAAGAGGCGGGGAAAGGAATGGAAAGGAGGAATGAAACTATAAACAATCAAGAAACAGGATGAATCTGTTGGCAGCTTCTCTCATAAATTGTTTTAACAGCAGCTAGAATTGTATATGCCCAGAATTGGAATGGTGATAAGATACCGACAGAGGGAAAAATAATTGAAAAAATATTTGAATGTGCAGAAATGAACAGATTGACACTAGAAATAAAAGAAACAGAAGATTCTGAATATTATATGGCATGGGATTTGTTTTATCAATGAATAGAAAATGGAATAAATTGAAAGGGATTGAATGTATTTATAAAGTAATTAGAGAAACTAATGTAATAGATATATTTGATATTATTATTTACATGGGAATGTTATGTTCTATTGGTAGATTTGATAAGAAAGAACATTATTATTAATGGTTAAACAATTAGAATATGTACCTGAACAATGCATGATTGAAAAGGAATATATATGAAAAATAAAAAAAACTTTTTAAAAAATAATAAGTTGACTAACTAGGCAGCAAGAAAATTGGCAAGCAGCAAGTCAAATCATTCAGAGAAACTCCACCTTAATTAACTGTCCTACAAATGAGGTGGAAAATTTGTTAGAATTCCCAAATTCTGTAATTACCAGATTTGCATTAAAGAGACGGGATGAACTCTATCTGATTCCGACTTCTTTCATGCCCCAGCAGCATGGGGCTTCAATGGAACAGAATAACAGAGCAGGAAGGGACTTTGGAGGTTTTCTAGTCCAACCCCCTCTCAAGCAGGAAACCCTACAGCATTTCAGACAAATGTTGGAGCACCCACAACTTCTTGTGGCAAGTTGTTCCACTGGTTTATTGTTGTCACTGTTATTCCAGGTTGCTTCTCTCCTTGGTTTGTTTCCATCCATTGCTTCTTCTCCTTCCTTCCTGGTGCTTTGGAAAATAGCTTGACTCCCTCTTCTTTGGGGCAGCCCCTCAAATACTGGAAGACTGCTATCCTGTCCCCCCAGTCCTCCTTTTCTCTAGAATGGCCATACCCAAATCCTACAACCGTTCTTCCTATGTTTTAGTCCCCAGGCCTTTAATCCTCTTAAGTTGCTCTTCTTTGCACTTTTTCCAAACTGTCAACATTTTTTTTGTAACATGGGGACCAAATCTGGATGCTGCTGCATCTTTACAAAGGATTTACAAAGCAGTCATAATACTTCATGTGATTTTGATTCTAATATCTGTCTGTCCGTCTATCTATATCGAGATATAAAAACTTCAACCTCAAGACTGCCTACTATTGACCTCCTCCCATTCCTAAGAGGGAAGGGGAGGTAAGGGGCCGTGCATAAGCGCATCAACTTGCCTACCATCCCTGTCCTAATGTTCCCTTTTATTTGTATCAGTTTCATGTATTCATAACCATGTTTACACTTATACCTGTAATCTAATACAAGCTTGACAAATTAAATAAATAAATAAATGTTGTCATTGGCTAAGAATGAATTCTGTCTTAGTGAGCAGAAGTCCAACTGTGGTTTGCAAGTTGACAACTACACATACCAGCCTAGATAATATTCCACAATGGGATCATATTCTTCTGCGCTAATCACAATCACTTTTACACCAGGCTGAGACCCATGATGGGAAACCACCATCTCCTCTCTTTTGAATGTGCAAAATATTCAATTCCACTTTCGACTGTTCAGCACATCCATGGTGCCAAAAACATGCAGAGGAACTGGGGTAAAAGTACTTGCAAGCAATAACACTTCTTACTCTTTAGTTCCGCTACCACTGCCTTTCAAGTGGCTGCCCAGCCCTGAGCAGGATGTTAAGAGAGGAGTAGATAGCTGGCTTTGTAGTACTGATCGCCTCTTGGTGACTGCAACCTCTTGTTTACTGGGGAGACCAATGCCTTAACTTTCCTTATCGCTTCAGCAAGCAGCTCTCTCGGTGATAACAATGGCTTAAAATCAGAGGATGGATGGTAGTTTATACTTCGCTCATTCAGATGGTCCAGGAAAGGAGAACTGCTGAGAGGCAGTCCTTGGCTCATGACCACAATTGAGCCCATGTTCTGACCTAGACCTTCCCAAGATCATGAAGCCTACTCCT
Source organism: Laticauda colubrina (assembly GCA_015471245.1). Taxonomy (NCBI): domain Eukaryota; kingdom Metazoa; phylum Chordata; class Lepidosauria; order Squamata; family Elapidae; genus Laticauda; species Laticauda colubrina. The sequence continues at coordinate 15,948,935 of BLBF01000022.1, read as the reverse complement.
CATCCCGATAAAACCCCTTTTATTTTGGTTAAAGGGAATTCCTCTCCAGCAAAGTCATTGCCAACAAGAGATTCCACAATTACAGACTTTAATCAGGCTTGGAGAGCTATCAGACTGATATCTTCCAAATGCCACTCTGTATCAGACAATACTTGGCAAGGAGTCAGGAACAGATCTTCACCCTCATGAATTGAACTAATTGTCTCCTGCAAACCCCACTCTCCTTTCACTCCTCTTTATTCCCTATGGCCATTCCCCAACCACCTGAGCCCTTACTCTCAAGTTGACCCTTGTTCCTCAACTGTTACCTTCTCCTGGCAGCTCTGTGCATGTGCACACTGGGAACAGCCTCCAGCTGTTCTTCTTCCCCACTGATCTCCAACTCCGAAGGCAGCTGATAACTGTCAGATGGCCCTGGCCCCAACTCTGCCTCCAATGCGGAGCCCTCATCAGAGCCTCCCCCAGACTCCAGGACTGGACCATGTTCCTCCCCAACCTCCTCACTGTCCGAGTCTGGCCCCAGCTCCACTGGCCACTGGTGGGCCACAACAGCCCAACATTTCTTGAAAGCAAAAAAAAAAAAAAAAAAGGTATTAAATGAGTTTCTCCATATTTCAATTTCTTGCTCCAGGAGTGGAGGGAATCTCTGCCTTTGTTAACTTCGTAACACAATTGTTATAGTGTTGTTGTCATTGACTTTGCTTGTCAGAAGCTCTCAAACAGGGATGGCATAACACCACAACCGTTGTAAATAGCAGCCATTTGCCAAGCATCTGAATTTTCATCTGGGTGTCCACGGGGGGATGCTGCCACGGTTGTAAGTGTGAAAAAAAATGAATGTAAGTCCCTTTTCTCAGTGCTGTGGCCACTTTGAATGGTCACTAAACAAATATCGTAAGTCAAGGACTACATGTATAAGTGCTCTCCAACACCCACCCACCCACCCCCGATCTTCAGTAGCTTCATGCGGATTGAACGGCAGGACAACACGTACAATGAAAAGAAAATTAAATCTTCAAAGTAGAGAAAAGTAAAGTCCTACACTTAGGCAAGAAAAACCAAAAGTACACATATAGACTGGGTGAAACCAGGCTCAATAGCAGGAACTGGGAGAGGGATCTTGGAGTCTTAGGGGACAACCAGCTAAATAGGAGCCAGCAGTGTGCAGCAGCAGCCAAAAAAGGTGATGCAATCCTAAGTTGCATTAACAGAGGGATACAATCAAGATCAAGGGAGATACTAATACCACTCTATGAAGCCTTAGTAAAGCCACAGCTAGAGTACAGCATCCAGTTTTGGTCACCACATTATAAAAAAGATGTTGAGACTGTAGAAAAAGTGCAGAGAAGAGCAACCAGGATGATGAGGGGACTGGAGGCTAAAACATATGAAGAACAGTTGCAGGAACTGGACATGGCTAGACATGATGGAAGCCTTCCAATATCTGAGGGGCTGCCACAGGGAGGAAGGGGTCAAACTATTTTTTAAAGCGCCTGTAGGCCAGACAAGGAATAATGGATGGAAACTGAACAAGGAGAGATTCAACCTGGAAACAAGGAGAAACTTTCTGACAGTGAGAAGAATCAACCAATGGAACCGAAGTTACCTTTGGAAGTTGTGGGAGTTTCATCATTTGAGACTTTCAAGAAGAGACTGGACTGCCATTTGTCAGAAACGGTGTAGGGTCTCCCACTTGGGCAGGAGGTTGAACTAGATGACCCTCAAGGTCCTTTCCAACTCTGTTATCTGTTATCTGTTACCTTCACCATGATCGAGGCAGGTTTAGTCCAAATTTCCCCTTATTCCAACACAGTTCCAAGAAGAATAAAGTCAGTCAGTTTGTGCAATCTTGGAAATGATTAAGGCAGGGTCCTTGGCACTCTCAGTTTGACTGTTTTCTTGCAGACATTTCCTTACCCAACTAGGTAACATCATCAGTGCTAGGAGGGAGGAGGAGGAGGAGGAGGAGGAGGAGGAGGAGGAGGAGGAGGAGG
>BLBF01000022.1:15900913-15933832 GCA_015471245.1 Laticauda colubrina | reverse complement strand
ATCTATCTATCTATCTATCTATCTATCTATCTATCTATCTATCTATCTATCTATCTATCTATCTATCCATTCTTCCTTCCTCCCACCCACCCACTCCCCTTTCTACCTATGTATCATCTCTTTATGTCTGCCTGTCTGTCATCTATCTATATATCAATTTGTCTGTCTTTCTTCTCTAGCTACCATTTATCCAGCTATACCATTTCTACATCCATCCATCCATCCCAGTCTTTTTCAATCTCAGCCACTTGAAATTATGTGGACTTCCTCCCAGAATTTCCCCAGCTAGGGGAAATGACCAGCTGGGAAATTTTGGGAATTGAAACCTACATATCTTTACACAGCCAAGGGTGAGAAACACTGATCCCTTTAATCTTTCTAACACTTTGAAGAAGTGTAAATCCACTAGTTTCCTCAGAACAAAAACTCTCACGCAAACATTCAATCAATAAGGATAGAGCTAGAAGGGACCTTGGAGGTCTTCTAGTCCAACCCCCTGTTCAAGCAGGAAACCTTGTATTATTTCAGACAAATGGTTGTCCAATCTCATCTTGAAAGCCTCCAATGATGAAGCACCCACAAATTCTGGAGGCAAGAGGTTCCACTGGTTAATTGTCCTCACTGTTAGGAAGTTTCTCCTCAATTCCAGGTTGCTTCTCTCCTTGGTTAGTTTCCATCCATTGTTTCTTATCCTGCCTTCAAAGTGCTTTGAAGAATAGTTTGACCCCTTTTCTTTATGGTAGCCCCTCAAATAATTGGAATCTGGATATTGATATCCACCACAAAGTAGCACAATGAAAAGATCAGTTCTTAAAATGACCCAAACTTGGTTGCTACCTCGGCTGAATTTGTTCTATTCAATCTCATTGTATGCATGTTGTGCATTGACAATAATGGTTTGAACTTTGAACTGTCTTCTTCCCTACAAAAGTTTAGGACTTGGGCTTTTGAAGACAATTTTCTCTCTGTTTATTCCCAATTTCCTTCCTGAAAGCAGACGGCCATTTTTGCAGATTCGCTTTTCACAAAAGGATCTGGGAGAATCTTGAAATTGATTGTGTTAGACTAGGATTGTGTTGCAGGGTGTGAGTTTGTTTGGAGACCCATTTGCTGCCTCTTCGGTGTTGTAAGGTAAAGGTAAAGGTTCCCCTCGCGCATACGTGCTAGTCGTTTCCGGCTCTAGGGGGCAGTGCTCATTTCCGTTGCAAAGCCGAAGAGCCAGCACTGTCCAAAGACGTCTCTGTGGTCATGTGACCAACAAGACTAAACGCTTTTGAAGGCACACAGAACACTGTTCCCTTCCCACCAAAGTGGTCCCTATTTTTCTACTTGCACTTTTTATGTGCTTTCAAACTGCTAGGTTGGCAGAAGCTGGGACAAGGAACGGGAACTTACTCCATTACGCGGTGCTGGGGATTCGAACCGCCTGCCTGCAGACCTTTCTGATTGACAAACTCAGTGCCTTAAACCGCTGAGCCACCATGTCCCTCAGTGTTGTGTATCCATCTAATTAAAGATGAATTTGCTGTTGTATTTATCCTTTTGCTCGTTCTACGGAAAGAGACCTAAATTGCTACAGCTTGGCCTCGGCTCTAATGGCAGTATGAGCAGTCCCTGATTTACAATGGTTCATTTTAATGATGGTTTGGTGTTACACCAACCAAAAGTGACTTTATGATCCTTTTTCACGCTTAAGTTAAGACCGTTGCAGTATTCTCATGATCACATGATCCTGGTTTGGATGTTTGGCCACTGACTTAGATTTATGATGGTTGCGGCGTCCCTGGAGTGGGCGGGTGGGGAGTTTTCACATGATCCCCTTTTGTGACCTTCTGACAAGCCAAGTCTGTGGGGAAGCCAGATACACTTAACGACCGTGTGACTGACTTAACAAACTGCAACGATTTGCTTAACAACCCTGGGAGGGAAAAAGGGAGTCATAAAACAGGGACAGAATTCATGTAACAGCGGTCTTGCTTAGCAATCCATTGGGGTGATAAGTCAAGGATTCTCTGTATTCTGAATACAAAGTTGAATACTCTGGCATTGTATTTATTACTACTGTGTCTCCCCAAAAAATCTTATTGTTTTTTCTGCCACCCAAAAGGCAGCAGGTCTTATTTTGGGGGGAAGTCCTTCACTGACTAACCTCACTTACGTGCATCGCCCCCAGCCTCCTTTTCGCTGTCAGAGGCCTTTGGGAACTTCTTCTTCTGCAGCCGGCAAGGCTTTCCTGAAGGCTTCTGCAGCCGATAATGGAGCTCTGGATCGATCCAAAGCTTTGTTCTCAGCTCCAGAGGCCTCCAGGAAAGCCTTGCCAGCTGCAGAAGAAATGAGCTGGCCAGGCAGGTGTCAGGATATGCGAGACCTGGCTACAACTGTCCAAAGGTAAGTAGTAGGGCAGCTCCACCCCCTCATCCCCACCCTAGCTTAATTTTTACTCATTTACTCTGGAGGGGATGAGATCTTAATTAGGGCTTATTTTTGGGGTAGGGCTTATATTGGGCACGTGTATAAAACAAGCTAGGGCTTACTTTCAGGGTAGGTCGTATTTTCAGGGAAACAGGTTAATTTCTCTAAAGGAATTTTATTTTGGTTGCATAAATAACAAAAGGTTGGACGGAGTTTTACACATTGTGTTAACATGTGTATGACAAGTGCTGATCAACTGATCGATGTAGCACTAACACTGATGTCACTTCCGGCATTATGGGCAGTCCTCGACTTACAACACTTCATTTAGTGACCATTCGAAGGTACAACAGCACTGAAAACATTACTTATGACCATTTTTCACCCTTACGACCCTTGCAGCCATCGCCACGGTCAGGTGATCAGAATTCAGATGCTTGGCATCCATTTCATAGTTATGACGGTCGCAGTATCCCGGAGGGGAGGTGTCACGGGGTCCCCTTTTTTTGCTACCATCTTGCAAGCCAAGTCAAAAAGGAAGCCAGATTCACTTCATGACCAGGTCATTCATTTAAGGACTTGCAGGGATCCACTTAACAACGATTCGCAAGACAGGTTGTATAATTTATGGGAGGAAATTTCCTGAGCAAATGTTTCACTGCACAACAGAGATTTGGGGGCTTAGTTATGGTCATTGTTAGGATTCCAGCAGTTACCCCAATTAAATTGTGAGACTCGAGCCAAACTTCTAAGACTTCAAAAGGATTTATTGGGAGTTATCATGTCCGGCATTGCCTGGGTGCAACCAACTCTGAGGCACGTCATTCATTGTTACCCTTGACCCTGGTTTTCCCCCACCCCTCTGAGTGTATTATAATTCACATTCTCCAATGGGACACCTCCATAGCCCAGAGCCATCACTCTTGCTCTCCAGTTAGATATGTCATGCCCCTGTTTGAGTCAGACTCTGAGGTAGAGGAGGAACAGCCAACAGAGAGTGGGAGTGTGGTTCTTTAGGTTGTGGAGGAGGCTGGGGAAGGGCAGAGGCCAGCTGGACAGTCAGAGGAAGAACTAGGCCATCCCTTCTTTATCCTAGGGCACGCAGGGAGGAATGGAGAAGGCAACTTGGCTTACGAGAGAGGAAGCGGCCATGATCCCCCACATTGGTTGCAGCTGAGGAGAATAGTATATAAGAGAGATGGTTACAACACAGTGTTGCCAGAAGCAAAACATGTTTTATTTTGGGCTATTATCTTGGTTGGCGTCCTTCCAACAGACTGCGCCTTGTTATCTCCTTGAATTTTGTCCGTTGTGGAAATTTCATCATTGTAGTTTGGTTTTTTATTTTACCTCTATCTGCTCATTAAGTTCGGACTGTATTGCTTTCTTTTGAAGACTATTTTTGAGTATGTTTTATCTTCAACGGAGAATTATTGAACAGTGGGGCCAAGTTGGAGGCATGAAAGGACATTCTTTTACGTTTTGGATTTTGTTACGTTTGTGTTACACTCTGGATCATCACAGATATTTGCACCCACAGAAACTTCAGTCACCTAGTTACAATCTTTGAAAAACTATTTATGAAATGCACTTTTGATTTCATCAAGGACTGTGTGCATTGTAGATTTCATTGCAAAGCCTCTTGGGTTAACGTATCAGCTGGTACCCGAGTGCCAAATCTCGCTCCAAGATTTGAGCCATTTTATTGACAACCAAAACTCAGCAGAAAAGCCATATTCACTTAAAGACCGTGCAAGAGCAGAGGGGGAGGGAAAGAGAGAGAGAGTGTGTCAACTGGCATTGTGTAGGAAACTGTCTGGTTTTGCTGACTGAGTGGAAATTTCACGTATCTTTGGAAATAAGAATTGGCATAAGTGAAACAAACCAGTGACAAGAAAATTGCTGAATGGGGAGTGTCTGAATGCCTCGGCTCTGGGAAGAATTATAGTTCTTCCTAAATAAGATTTCTGTAAATAAAACAAGACAATAAAGGAAAACATTTGCAGCTCAGGGTTGAAACAAGACAATCAAAGTTTTAATGAGCCAATATGGTCTAGTCGTTAAGGCACAGGACTAGAAAGCAGGAGGCCACGAGTTCAAATCCCACCTGAGCCATGAAAGGCAGCTGGGTGACTTTGGGCCAATCACCAGGAGACCTGTGAGTTCTCATCTCACCTTAGATATGGAAGCTGACTAGGTAACTTTGGGCCAATCACCAGGAGGCAGGGAGTTCTAGTCCCACCTTAGGCATGAAAGCCAATTGTATGACTTTGGACCAATCATTCACTCACTCTCAGCCCAACCTCACAAGGTTGTTGTTATGGGAAAAATAGATGGAGCTAAGTATGGTGGATATATAATCGCTGCCTTGAGTTATTTGCAAAAATAATAAATGTGGTATATAAATAAATAGAGGCTATCGAAAAGAAAAAGAATACAAAGAAAGAAAATAAAAGAATTAAGAAAACTTTGCCATGGATATTGTCCTTAAAAACATCTTTTGAAGCACTTTCATCCCGAAATCCTTTCATCGCAGATAGAAATAAGGAATAATTTTATGGAGACGGTCCACAAGTCCATTTTGCACTTTTTGTGAATCAAATCTGGGCACCTTCTAGCTGCAAAACCTGTGCTTGAGTGATGAGTTGCACACCTTATAAGAACAATTTAAAAAATCAACAACAATCGCCTAGCATTTGGGGAACAAGATCTGACTCCCAAACTTTGATCTGGTCGTCATTATTCTGGACCATTCAGTTTGGTAAGATTTCACCAGTGCTAAAATGCACTGGGAATTTTGGCCACGGCCAGTGCAAGGTTGGCTGTTCCAGATTGCGATGTCCGAAGGCCTTTACACATTTTGCTCCCTGGCCTTCTGATAGCCAACAGAGATCAAAACAAAAGAGTCTTTTTCCTGTAGACATCACTGAAAACAAAAAACTAGATGAGTTAAGTCCATCCTTCTGAAGAAGGAAAAGTCAACGACGACGGGAATCAGATCCGCTTAACAATTTGTCCATGGCAGTATTTCACTTAGCAATGGTGACAAAAATGGTCATAAAATGGGGGGAAAGCTCACGGAACAAATGCCTTTCGTAGCCACTGAAATGGGGGGCTCGTTTGTGGATGTAAGTTGAGGACAGTGCTTATGACCAGCAGTCGCCATTTGGAAGCTTCCAAAAAGTGAACATCAACTGGGAAAGTTGGTTTGGCTTAATGACCATGTGATTCATTTTACAACTGCAGAGATTGGGCATTATAAACTGAGAATTACCTGCATATTCTTTCTACCTGAAATGCTGGGTAACCCTCCTCCAATTCTCTCCTATTTAGCACTGTTGGTGCGATTGCATTGACTTTTTCTTTTTTTGCTTTCGGCACTGAGAATTGTTTTTAAAAAATTCTTCTTCTGGCCTGGAATTCAGCGCAGGTTTTCTATGACAAAAGTGTCGGTTAGTAGCAGAATATTTCAAAATGCAACCCAACGACAGCATTACTAAAAAAGCTAAAAATAGGAAATAGCTAACACTTAGCAGATGCCAAACAGCAGCCAGAAAACGTCCGGTGGTTTGTGTCACTTGAGATTAGTAGAAAGAGTTCATCAGGTTACACCTCTGTGTTAGGCATGTGTATGATACACAGGTTTGGCTAACAGAAGTCTAACCACTCTGTGTTCGTTTAAAAGCTTTATTTCCAGGGCTTGCCTTTGACAGTTTGGGTTTTGAAGCCCTGAATATTAATCTAATTAATTCTGAGAAGTAGAACATTATGGGGTCCTTGATGCTCTCTGAGCTTGGTGGGGTTTCTGATGACGTTTGATCACCAAACTAAGTAACATCATCAGTGCATGAAACATCTGCAAGGAAACCACCAAACTCAGAGAGCACCAAATATGTTGAATTTCTACCCTGAGCTCCAGATATTTTCCTTTATTGGTACTGATGAGGTTACCTAGTTTGGTCATGAAACGTCTGCAAGGAAACCACCAAACTCAGAGAGCACCAAAGACCCCACAGTTGTCCTCTTCCTCCTCCTCCTCCTCTCTGCAAACCCCTCTCCCTTCTAGCACTGATGATGCTACCTAGTTGGGTCATAAAATGTCTACAAGGAACCCACCAAGCTCAGAGAGCACCAAAAACTTCTAATTTCAACCTTGAACTACAGATATTCTCCTTTATTGGTACTGATGATGTTACCTAGTTGGGTCATGAAATGTCTTCAAGAAAAGCTCACCAAGCTCAGAGAGCACCAAGGGCCCCTCATTTCAACCCTGATCCACAAATTATTCTCCTTTATTGGCAGAACAAGAAAATAGGAGTTGAATGGCTGGCTTGTTTAGACAGCTGCATTTTCCAAATCTAGCAACTTGGGATCATTTATAACCATATTTTTCCTCACTGAACATGGGCCATCCTTGCTGAGGCTGATGGGAGCTGTGATTCAAATTATACCAGGGAGAGATCTGAAATGTGAAGTCCACAATTTCAACCCCCAAGCTACAAATATTCTCTCTTATCAGAACTCTGAAAGTTTGATAGGAGTGCTCATAAGACATTTATCATACACCCAATATTGTAACTCTGAATATGACTCAGTTTTCGAGCTGTGGGAATTGCTTCTGGCTTTTCTAGGTTATTTTAGTTTTATTGGCTGTTTTTCTTTCCCTGCCTTTGTATCAAGTTAGGTCATCCACACAATCTATTTGTATATTTACAGTAAATACACAAACATTCATGTATATTTGTGTATTTCCTGTAAATACACAAATATGATTCTAAATTTATAATATAGGCTGCTGGTTCTTTGGATCTCTGTAGAATAAAGTGCATGAGATTCATTTTTAGTTTTTCAACTCATAAGCTGAAGCTGCGGAAAACTTAATCTTTCTTTTCCATTTATCTCTTGCTTCTTGTCTCCCTCTAAGCCTGCAACGAAATTTCAGATAAAGTGGTCATAGTTTCTCTTGGATTTCTGAAACTCTTTCTAATAGTCCACTCAGAGTTGAATATATTCCTGGAAAGGTTATTTTAAGGGACTTTGCTTTATGACTAAAAGCTGGGAAAGTAATTTGGCCCAAACATTACGTAGGACTTGTCTGGACTCAATTAATCCCTTATTTGGCTTGGTTAGCTGATGAAACTTCTGTCTGGAGCAATTCACGTTACTCTAGACTTTGGGTGCAGCTTCCTTCCATTGAGATTGTCAGCTGAGCCCTGGATTGATGGGATGAAGTCACTCAAACTCTTTTGCATGATTCATTGTTTTGGGTCACTCACTACACCTGCCTGTGTTTTGTTCACGGTCACATTCTGCGTTGCCCAAAGAAAGAAGAGATCGTTGTTTTCTGAAGAATAATTTCATTTATGGAAAATATCTCTGGCTTTGAGATGGAAAAAAAAACATTTTTTACATTAATTATCCAGGGAGGTCAATATGAAAAGGAAAAACAAGAATTCCTTTTTTTCCCCCCTAGAGGCGTGAAACTCCATCCCAAAATAACTTTTTACTGCGACAACTCTAAAACTTGGTTATACAACTGAATATCCTCAAATTATTATGTCTTTCTGTACTTCGGTCACATATAGGCAGTCCTTAAGTTATGACCACAATTGAGCTTAAAATTTATCTTGCTAAAGCAAGACGTTAAGTGATATATATTAAATGAGAAATATCATGTTAAGTGATATGTTCTCTTCTAGATAGATAGATAGATAGATAGATAGATAGATAGATAGATAGATAGATATAGATAGATAGATAGATTGATCTATAGGTAGATCTGTAGGTAGATCTGTAGATAGGTGGGTAGGTAGATTACATAGATAGATAGATAGATAGATAGATAGATAGATAGATAGATAGATAGATAGAAAGAAAGAAAGAAAGAAAGAAAGAAAGAAAGAAAGAAAGAAAGACCATTTGTGGACTTTCTATGTGTTCATATATCGGCAGTCCTTAACTTACAACCACAATTGAGCCTATAAACCATTTGTGGACTTTGTACGCATTAAATATTATTACAGATGGTTAGCTTGTTGACTGTTTTTCTTCTTTCTTTATATACACCTTGTTTTCCCCAAAATAAGACTCAGCTGCAAAATAAGACCTAGCATGATTTTTCAGGATGCTCATAATATAAGCCCTACCCTGAAAATAAGCCCCAGTTAAGATCATCAGCAGATGGGTGCATTGAGTACCTAAGTGGAAAATAAGCCCTAATGCATCTTTTGGAGCAAAAATTAATGTAAAACCTGATCTTATTTTTGGAGAAACACAAGTGTACATACACACATGAAGAAAGAAGAAAAAGCAGCCAACATGTTAACCATCTGTTATTATATTTAACACGTAGAAAGTCCACAAACTGTTTCCAGTCTCTTATAAAGCTACCTAGTCCATTATCTCTGATAAAAAGCAGTATATTTCGCCATCCCAGTTCAGTCTATTTCAAATTCCGTTCTTCAGGCATCTCTTTTTTCTTTCCAAAGTTTACCAGATGTAACAGGTAGTCAGAGTTGGAAGGGACCTTATAGGTCATCTAGTCCAACCCCCCGCCCAAGCAGGAGACCCTTCACCATTTCTTACAAATGGTAGTCCAATCTCTTTTTCAAAGTCTCAAGTGATGACGCTCCCACAACTTCTGAAGGCAACTTCGGTTCCATGGGTTGATTGTTCTCCCTGTCAGAAAATTCCTCCTTATTTCCAGGTTGAATCTCTCCTTGTTCAGTTTCCATCCGTTATTCCTTGTCTGGCCTACAGGAGCTTTAGAAAATAGATTGACCCCTCCTCCTCTCTCTGGCAGCCCCTCAGATACTGTAAGACTATCCTGTCTCCCCTGGTCCTTCTCTTCACTAGACTACCCAAGCCCAGTTCCTGCAACTGTTCTTCATATGTTTTAGCTTCCAGTCCCCTAATCATCCTGGTTGCTCTTTTCTGCACTCTTTCTAGAGTCTCAACATCTTTTTTATAAAGTGGTGAACAAAGTTTGGCAAGTACAATCCTCACAGCCATCCCCATGTGAAGAAAATGCACTCCAAACTCTAATTATAGTTGGCTTGTCCATCATATCGAAAAATACCCCCTTCAGATTTCATTCATCTCTGTATGTTAAATATTCTCTGCATTGTCATTGTTATGTTTATCTGGTGTGCTTTCACATATTTGCAAAGCCACCATGTACGTGATAGAAGGAACCTGGATTTTTTTTGGGCTGTATTTCCAGCACTTATTAGAAATCCCTTTATACATTTTTGCTAGTTTATCTGGCTGTCAAGTACCAACAATGCATCATTTTATTAAAAAAAAAATTCTTTGAAGCTTTAATAAAATGTAAATTTTAGTCAATTTGTGCATACATGCTCCCCTTTATCTAGCATTATATTCTAGGTAGTCCTCAACATATGACCACAATTGAGCCCAGAATTTATGTCGCTAAGTGAGACATCTGTTGGGTGAATTTTGACTTTATGACTTTTCTTGTCCTGTTCGTTAAGTGAATCAGGGCAGTTGTTAATTTAGTAATGCTGTTGTGAATCTGTGAATCTATGATCTGGCTTCCCTGTTGTTCTGACCAAACCTGGTTCCGAGAGAGCAAACACAAGACAAAGGCAGCTGCCCCCACCTTTTAAGGTTTAATCCACAAATTCTGTTACTTCACAGATAAAAGGCTGCTTCCAACTAATTATCTCCAAAAAGAAAGAGCCTTGCCAAGTTTTTCTTCAAGGCTGCCAAAAACCCAGAGATAAGAACTAGTTTACAAGAGTTTTCAAATGCTAACTATAATGTCCACGAGGCTGAGCTTCAGAGCGTCTTTGCCTTCTGCAAAGAACGCTTCTTCAAACCTGGCTTTTATCCTCTTGAGAGAGGGGCCATTACCTTGTAGCCTTACTCCTGAGTCACCCATGCTGCTGCAGCTGCTCTTTCCTATGAGTACTTTCCTATGTGCACTTGGCACAGGCTCCTCGGGAACCTCCTCATCACTGCTGCCAGCCCCCACAATCTCTGAAGGCAGCAGTCTACTCCCTAATGGTCCTGGCCTCTCATCTGAGTCCTCACTGTCCTCAGCCATCCGCACCTGCTGCTGACTAACCACACCACCTGTTGACTTTGCTTGTCAGAAGGTCACAAAAGGGGATTACATGAGCCTTGGGACACTGCAACCATCATAAAAATGAGTCAGATGCCAAGCTTCTGAATTTCGATTGCATGACCATGTGCATGTTCTTATGGTTGATAAATGTGAAAAACGCTCGTACATTGTTTTTTTCAGTGCTGTCGTAACTTCAAATGGTCACTAAACAAACTGTTGTAAGTCAAATTCTACCTGTATACCCAATTATATATTTTTGGGCCTATTTTACTGGGCAAAATGTGGAAGAGGAATAGGTTAAAGGCGGTATGGGTGGATATGTCCTTTAAGACTTCTTGTGCAATCCCTGAGGCCTTTGAAAATATCTGTATTTAAATTCTCTCTGTATTGTTGTGGCCTATCAGACGCTGGCCCCTCCCAGCAGCCAAATGAGAGGAGGAGGAGGTGTGTGAGTTGGGGTTAGCATCAAGGCAACCTGGGAGCTATGAAGGGGAAGAGAGAATGGAGCTGGTAGAGAGAGAGACATAGGCTGAGCCTGGCTGTCCGTCAGCCATCAGATGGAGAGTCAACAGTCCTCAGGTCTGGAGGTGGCTGATGAGGAAGAGGAGGAACAGCTGGGTCCAGTGCCTGACACATGGATGCGCAGAAAGCAGAGGAGAGGAGAGCAGTGGAAATCTATGGGCTGGTCCTTGGGACAGAAGAGCCACCACTGCTAGTGAAGCCCCACCTGAGCTCTGGGGATAAAAGGCAGCGGGTGGAGATGGAATAGATGGAAGACAACTATTCATGTTCTAGATGGACGGATGGACTTGTTAGCCTGCGTTGAGAGAGAAACGTTTTGCCGGGGCTACCGGCACTCTTAATAAATAAATCTGTTGAGTTGACTTCAAAGTGTTTGTTGTGTTTGGGGAGCTGGGTCAGAACCCGTATTTAGGCAGAAAATGCAACTGTCTCACATTCTGGTTTTGTGTCTTCCTGATTGAACATCCTTGTGCGTTAATAAAAGCTGGCGGTAAACAGTGCTGTGTGGAATTTGGATAGGGGCTTTAGAAAACAGACAGCAGATGGGAAACCCAAACAGTAAGCCATGTTGTCTCTTTCCTTTTAGCAAGCACAACCTGTGAGTTTTGGAACAGATGCAGTGGTAACCGGCTGCGTGAGAAGGTGGAAGGCTGGCAAACGTTTTAAGTTAGTAGCATTTTTCTCCCTGTTGCAGTTTCCAATCCCCAGCCAACTCAGCCCCTTATACCTGCGGGGATCAATTGTGCTCCAAAGTTGAGGACTGCAGAATTGCCGGCTAAACTCTGCCTGCTGTGAGGAGTTCAGTCCTGACTAGCTAAGGTTGATGCAGCCTTCTGTCCTACCGATGTGGTAAAATGAGGACCCAGATTGTTGGCGGCAAGATGCTGACTCTGTAAACCACTTAGAGAAGGTTCTAAGGCACTGTGAAGCGGTATATGAATGTTATTCCTCCCTCCCTCCTCCGTCCCTTCCTCTCTTATTCCCTTTCTCATTCTCCTTCTTGGTTAGAATGCAGTATTGCAGGCTGACTCTGCCCACTGCCAGCAATTTGATCCTGACCAGCTCAAGGTTGACTCAGCCTTCCATCCTTCCGAGGTCAGTAAAATGAGGAACCAGATTGTTGGGGGCAAAAGACTGATTCTGTAAACCTCTTAAAGAGGGCTGTAAAACACTATGAAGTGGTATATAAATGTTGTCCCTTCCTTCCTTCCCTCCCTCTTATACCCTTTCTCATTCTCCTTTCTGGTGGCACAGTGGTTACAGTACAATATTGCAAGGTAACTCACTGCTCACTGCCAGGAGTTTGATCCTGATTGCCTCAAGATTGACTCAGCCTTCCATCCTTCTAAGGTGGGTAAATTGGAGACCCTGATTGTTGGGGACAAGAGGCTGACTCTGTAAACTGCTTAAGGCCCGGTCCCACTGGCCAACGGAGGCAAAACGTACACATAAAGGACATAGAGGATGAGCAAAATTTCGGGGGTGGCTCCATCCGTTGTCATCTGCTCCAAAAAGTGGTGAAAATTTGCACAAACAGAATGGAAAAGAACGGACGTGGGTAGTATGAAGCGGGGATGTTAAACGGATGTTCATTGGAAGCCTAGTGGATGAAAGTGGATGGAAAGGGATGACACCTCCGAAGGGGTAATGGGATAATTGCGAAGCGGACGCATAGCGGATGAAGCGGATGCATCACGTATGCCTAAAGGAAAGAAAGGGGATGCCGTGCGGATGTATATAGGATGCAAACCATTCACTGCGCATCCTTTCTATTTCTGTGCTACTAACGCTGTGTAGACGTTCCGTGTACCTTTTGTTTCCTCCCTCTTTCCGTTTTCAGCTGCAGCGGATGTGAGTTGCGAGGATGCCCAGAGGATGCAGAGAGGATACAGCGGACGTTTAGCAGATGATAAACGGACATAGAACGTTTGTTGCTCGTATGTCGCGGATTTACATCATACACGGTGGAAAGTTCATCTGTGCACAAAGTTCTGTGCAGCTCAAAACTTCTTGCGCAGATGAAATTGCAGTGGACGGATGCTGGACGGATAGAGCGTATAAAACACGTATGCAATGAGTACACAATGGATGCATAGCATTTTCCAACGGATGGCAAGCTTTTTTTAACGTTTTACATCCTCTTTGCATCCGTAAGTGCAGTGGGACAGGGCCTTTAGAGAGGCCTGTGAAGCACTGTGAAGAAGTATATAAGTCTAGTCACTATTGCTAGGGCTATGTCATAGCAACACTCAAGAGGCGGCCATTTTACATCTTGATGTAAGGAAAGAGTTTTCCTATTCTTGATTTTTGTCTAAAGGGAACCGATCTTGCCTTACAATAGACAAGTTTGCTTTCTCTACAAGTCATCTTCAGCAGCGTGCCTACTTTGGGTTATCCTTCTATTCTTTTTCTTACTGGAAAATCACAATTTATAATTCTAACACTGTCTCTGACAGGACTGGGAGCCAGAGGTGTGTATGCCTAAAGGGACAAGCTTTGAATGCCCTAAATTGTCTTTCTCCAGGGCACGCTCTCTCCTTATATAACCCTTGCTCTCTTATGAATTAAGATATGCAGATGCTTCCTCTCAAAGAGATTTTCCTTGGGAATTTTTTTTTAAAAAAGGACAGGTCCCAGTTTGGAAAGTCCATCCCCTCCCGCTGTTGTGATTCACTAGCAGCAGGTGCAGATGGGTGAGGTCTTGGAGAACGAGGACTCAGATGAGGGGCCTGCGTGTGATGCAGGGATGGGGCCAGGACCATCAGGGAGTGGAGTGCTGCTTTCAGAGATGGTGGAGACTGGAAGCAATGATGAAGAGGCTCCCGAGGAGCCCATGCCCAGCATGCGTGCGCACAGGGCTGTTCGAAGGAAAGAGTAGCTGCAGCAGCATGGGCAACCTGGGAGTAAGACTGGGAGTAAGTAATGGCCCCTCCCTTAAGAGATAAAAGCCAGTTGAGAAACTGGAGTTCTTTGTAGAAGACAAAGAAGTTTGATACTCGAGCCTGGTGGACGTTAGGAATATCTGAGTTGGTCTGTGGAGACTCTTTGATTTACTATTTAATAACTTTATCTGGTGTTCTTGGCAGCCTTGCAAAAACCTGGCAAGGCTCTTTTTTATCAGAGCTAATTAGTTGGAAGTAGCCTTTTACCTGCAAAGGAACAGGATTCGTAAATTCAACATTAAAAGGTTGTGCTGTTACCTTTGTCTCGTGTTTGTTCTCTTGGAACCAGGTTTGGGTCAGAACACTTCTAGGGAACTATTTCCAGATTCATTCAGGGTCAGGGTTGTCTTAATGCATGGGCCTGATGGGACACTTGCCCATGGGTTCCCCACGAGCATAGTGGCCCCATACTAATCTGTGTATGTTAACCCTTCAATGCACCTCGTATCATATAAATACAGCAACATATTTATTATATTTTATTCGGTGGGATTCAACTGGTGGAACAACTGGTTTGGTGAGTGCGTGCTTTGTGCATTTTCAGTTCTATTACTTACCTTCTACTGCAGCCCCGGTGAATAAAACAGCTGAGGCTGTATGAATCAGCTGGGCTGCAAACATGGAAACGAAGGACAAACTAGAGCAGGGGCAGGCAGGCGGGGCTAAATGATTACCGGAACAACTGGTCCCCTCAAACTGGTCCAAACTGGTAGAATCCCACCCCTGGTTTTACTACATATTTAAAATTAATACTAACATGCAAACATGTGTTTCATTTTATCAACCATTTGTATTTTTATTCCCTTGAGTAGTTGTCATAGTAGGGTCCCCAGTATGCTGCTTTGCCCGGAGCCCATAATGCTCTTAAGACAGCCATATTCAGGGTTATGTTTTCCGTCCCTCAAATATTGGGAAGAGTTTTAAACTCCAGCTTTATCCAAGAGTCCCTGCTTTGCAAATTGGACATTGGGTGGCGTCGAGATTCTGGAGCCAGCGAGAACCGACCGAGAGAATAAGTGAGGATTGTATTCCTCCAGTGACTTTTCAAAAACAACTTTCTCATGTTTGGCAAACTATTTCGGTCATGGGTTTCATGCTCCGGGGTGGTGCTGGTGGCAGTTAAATCTGTTTGCGTGCCATGCCTTCTCAGCTGTGGCTACGTGGCTGGTGCTTAAATACAAGGCTATTACATTCAGGGGGATTTTATTGGCAGCCCCTTAAAAGAACTATTTGGAGGCTGAATGTCCCCTTTCAGTTATTTTTTTTTTAATTAAAAAATACTAAACAACTCAGTTTGTGGCATTGAGATCTATTTGCCGGCCAGCAACAAGTCAAAACTAACTGTGAAAGGTGGTTGATTGCTCCAAGAAAGGAAGCCATGTTTACAGGTAGTCCTTGACATATGACAGTTCACTCAGTGACCATTGAAAGCTACAATGGCACTGAAAAAAGTGACTTATGACCGTTTGACGCTTGCTGCAGCGTCCGCAGTGTGTTTGACATTCTGATGCTTGATAACTGAACCACATTTATGATAGTTGTGGTGTCCCCAGAATCTCCTTTTGCAACTTCCTGGACAGCTAAAGCCCATTGGGAAGCCAGGTTCATTAACAAACCTGTTACTAATTTAATGCTGGTGGCGATTCGCTTAGCAAAGGTGGCAAGAAAAGTCATAAAAAGGGGGCAGTACTCACTTCAGACTTTTCTCATTTAGCAACACAAAATTTTGGGACTCTGTCATGGTCGTTAGTCAAGGATGACCTGTAGTCGGTTGGTTTTAGGGAATGGCGCTTCCAGCCATTAATGACGAACTCGGTGGGTTGAAAAACAACCGTGGGAAAGGAAAAAGGGAAAAAATAGCTAGTCCACTTTTAGGTTTTCAGAATTACGTGAGAGAAATTGGCCAATCTGAAAATTTGTGTCTCCAAGAGAAGAATTTATGGTGACTATATTTTATATATATTGGTTGACTGATTAGCCTATAGCAGGGGTATCATGTAAATATTTTTACTCCTGGTTCTGTGGGTGTGACTTGGTGGTCATGGATTATTTTTGGGGGGGTAGCACTGCCCCCCCACAATCCATTTTTTGATCTCCTAGGCCTCATGGAAGCCTCCTGGGGGGCATTTTTGCTCCCAGGAAGTTTCCCGGAGGCCCAGGAAGGCAAAAAAAAAAAAAAAACAGTGTGGGAGGGCTGCACAGCCCCGCTGCGCTCCATTTTTTGCCTCCTGTGCCTCAGGGAAGCCTCCCAGGTGAATCAGAAAGACAGCGAGGGGGATCAGCACAGCTGATTGTTGGAACAGCTGATCGTCGGGAGGAGAGAAAAACAAGAAATGCCATAAGGAGTGACTGGCGGGATGAGGCGGGTGGAGGAGAATGCAGTCAGTGATGCGCGCGATCTCACACATGCATGATAAGGATTGACTGGGGGGGGGGCGGACAGAGAGGGGTGGGGCCAGCCAATGGCATGATTTGCTGGTTCTCTGAAGTGGGCAGAATCGTAACAACCAGTTCTATAGATCCGGTCCAAACCAGTAGAATCCCACCCCTGGCCTATAGGCCATACCAACATACAGGATGAAACATGTATTACCAATAAAATTTGACTCAAAACAATTTAAAACAAGAGTCAGGCAAAATACAACACTTATAGGATAAAATACAATAATTTAACATATAAAACAAGTAAAATAGAATACAATGGCACACACACACACACACACACACACACACACACACAAACACCACAATCTACCCCAATCAGGTCCACATACGCTTAGTCAGAAATTGTGTTGTATTAAATGTCGTGTTCAGATTCTGGCCACTCATGAGGCATGTGTTGTTTTAACATGGGCCTTTCACCGGGCCATATATTTAATATGTGGACCCAGGTACATATTGCTCGCCCCCTTCTATAAACAGCAAATGTGAGTGAAGTCCAAGTGAAGACAAACTTCAACTAAATGAACTTTTTCTAAGTCGTATGATCTGTAAATACGTGGCAATGAGCCAGACAAACAACTTGGCAAAAAATCTTGCACTCTTCTGTACAGGACAGAATTCCTTACACTACTAGGCTCGAAATTCTTGCTTTGGATCACTTAAGAACTGTGTCGCTTGTGATCAGACCTAGGTATTGCACACAAAATTATACGCAGTAATGCTTTACCTGTAAATGACTTTTTTTGTTTTAATCGTAATAATATACACGCGAACCACTACTTTTAATTCCATGTAAATTGTTCCAAACGTGACTGTAAAAAATATGATTTCTGTAATAGAGTTGTCCAGATCTGGAATGCCCTACCTGATTCAGTTGTCTCAGCTACAAATGTTCACAGTTTCAATCGCAAATTGACTTCCGGGGACCTTACTTCATATTTAAGGGGTCAGTAGAAGATGCGTGCATAAGCGCACTAACGTGCCTATCGTCCCTGTCGTTGCATTTTTATTCTCTTATTCTTCTTGTTCTTGTTTGACAAATCCCAATAAATACAATAAAACATACAATTTGTCCCATCCCTTTTGGCATATTTTTACGGGACTCCATGGTTGCAGTTTGAAGCCTGGGCTGAAAATATTAACATAAATACCTTGGGTCTCTCTCTCTCCTCCCTCTCTTCCTCTCTCCCTCCCTCTCTCCCTCCCTCTCTCCACCCCTCCCTCTCTCTCTCACACACACAGACACATACACACACACACTAAATAAATTGCTTCCTGTATGATTCAGGCTGGGTTTATTCATTTCAGATGGCCAGAGGTGTGTTGAGTGAGAGAACGTGACACCTTGCCAAACAAATATTGGAAGAAACTCCATATTTCCCACTGTGGGTTTGGGAGGAGGAGAAGACGAGGAACAATTATTATTCCATTGAGTAATTATTTTATTTTATGGGCTTCCTTCCAGTGCTGGTTACTATGGCAATGACTGCAGCAACTCCAACATCTTTTCCTATGAGCAACCACACCCGGGAGCGAGTCACAGTGGCCAAACTTACTCTGGAGAACTTTTATAGTAACCTCATCTTGCAGCATGAAGAAAGAGAAACGAGGTAATTGTGGTCCCATCCGGCCTTAATAGCAAATCTTTGGAGAGGTTTAGACATTGCTGTTGGGGACATCTTTAGGTGGGGAGGAGAACTGCCTGGTGGGAACCAAAATAGGCTTGTGGGCTCCTTGGTGCTCTCTGAGCTTGGTGGTTTTCTGGCAGACATTTTGTGACCCAATTTATGTGCTGAGCAAAACTCCACATTGGTGACAGGAAGAGCATCCGGCCAGTGGTGGGATTCAAAATTTTTTATAACCGGTTCTATGGGTGTGGCTTGGTGGGTGTGGCAGGGGAAGGATACAGTAAAATCTCCATTCCCTCCCCACTCCTGGGGGAGGGTTACTGCAAAATCCCATTCCCTCCCCACCCCACTAACCTGCTTTCCAGCTCCGTTCTCCTGTGCAGGGCAACCAAAGAAGACCCAGCCAATCAACTGGGACTCAATGGGAGGCGGAGAATAGATGGGGCGGGGCCAGTCAGAGGTGGGATTGGCCAGTTCTCCGAACTGCTCAAAATTTCTGCTACTGGTTCTCCAGAACTGGTCAGAACCAGCTGAATACCACCTCTGCATCTGGTCTTTAAAGCATTCTGCTTGCTCCATTCAGTTGCCCAGACTCTACCGGCCGCAAGGGATTATGGGGTCATTAAATGAAGATGAATAGTTATGTGTAATGTTATAAAGTTAATTCTTTTAGTCTTTACTTAACCAGAAGACCAAGGTAGGTTTTGTTTCCGGGCACTGCCGTTGTTACTCTGCAAACACTTCTGTTGACACATATCTCACGCCTTGTTTGCCAGCTGCAACCTTATCTGGGTTTGGCCACGATTGTTTAACTTTTGTCAAATCTCCAGTTTAGACTTTTGCAGGCAATTTGCATGAAGAGTTGGCTGGGGAATTCTGGGTGTTGAAGTCCACCTGTCTTGAACTTGCCAAGTTGGGACAGACAATGATGGCTGGGTTCAGACATCACACTAAACCACGATATGACGTGGTTGGTTTCACTGTTGAATGGATGCGGCCCATTTGTGTTCCTTCAATCTATCAAGGAGACATTGACCATTAATGTGATGCTTGAATCCTGCAACGTGTCTCTTTCCTTTTTCTTGATCTTGAATTGTCATCCAGGAAGTTGAGGGATACATTTTTTATCAGGTTATCTATATAAATAAACCTCTTTTCTTTTCTTTCTTTCTTTCTTTCTTTCTTTCTTTCTTTCTTTCTTTCTTTCTCCCTGTCTCAAGTACCAGTAAAGAGATATGGATGGGAACTTGAATAATGCAATGGGGGAAGAATTTTGGAATGAGAAAGACTTTCTCTTCCCTTTAATGGTCCTCTCCATGATTATTAATTTGCCTTGTGTTGTGCAACTGAAACTTTGAACCCAGGTTTCTGTGTTTGAGGTGAAATAACCCTCTTTTTCAATTCTAAAATAGAATGGAATATTCTTTATTGGCCAAGTGTGGACACTCAAAGCATCTGGTGCAGAAGCTCTCAGTATCCATACAAGCAACGAAGTCATAAATCATAAGATACAAGCAACAAAATGAGAGTCATAAGATATAAATAGGAGTAGGTTAATAGGAAAGATGAGAAGGATAATAATAATAGAGTCATACTACATTGTTTGATATCCTTAGGCATAAGAGAGTACTGTGGGAATTATGTGTTTAGTTGTGTAATGGCATGGGGGGGGGGAAACTGTCTTTGTGTCTAGTTGTTTTGGCATTAAAAAAAAAAAATGAGTTGTTTCATAATATGTGATTTGTACCTCCAACTTAGGCAGAAGAAGCTAGAAGTAGCCATGGAGAAAGAAGGCTTAGCAGATGAAGAGGTAATTCAGATACTTGTGAAGCTGAAAGTTTTTGTAGCTTTTGTTTGTTTAGGATTGGTACAATCCTTAGTGATTCATAACTTGCAGGCAAAATTTGTGTGTGTGTGTTTGTTTTAATAACATTGGCCAGAAAAAGTCAACAGAAGAAAAAGTAGTAAATGGAGGAAAGGGCCAGCAGTAAGAGAGAAAAAATCAGACTATTTTCAGATTTATACACCCATGGCTTCTATTAAAGGAACTCCAGTGTGAAAAATACTTCGGAGGTAAATAAGTAAAATAGTAGTAAGGGCTCCTCTGTTAGAACATTTATGCTATGTTGACTTTAACATTTACAAGATACGTAGCTTCCATATATATATATATATATATATATATATATATATATATATATATATACATACACACACACATACATATACATATTCCTCTATATACACATATAAACCTTAATTTATGACCATTGGGACCTGTGATCATAACTCATGGACTACCCATATTTTTCAAATGTATTTTAAAATCTTAGCAGTCCTTCTGCCAGAAATACACAAGCTATAAACAGTGACTATGATAGTCAAATTAAACTAAGTTAGCTTCTCCTTTGGTGCAATAAAGAGCTAACTATTTGTGGAAGTTTTACCAATGCATTGCTTTCTATTACAGCCATATATATCACAAAATGAATTGTTACTGTATTATATCTATTTATATTGAATAAGAAAAACAAAGGTATATAAGTACTTCCTCCAAATTATATGTAGTTATTAATAATTATTGCTGGTACACAATGCTATCATTTTTTTTCCTAGATGATGACTTTAGGACTTGTTTGATCATGCATGACATTATATTTGTTGTTTTATATGAATGTAAGTTGAGACTTTGCCCTAAAGCATGTCAAAAGCGGTTAAATTAGTATATGATGCCACCTTGTGGTTTTAGAAATAATTCTCAGAAGTGTGGCAGTCTTTTAAAGAGGACGTTTGGTTGCCCCCCAGAAAAAGCTTCGAAGATCTCAGCACGCCCGCAAAGAAACGGAATTTTTAAGGCTGAAAAGGACAAGACTGGGCCTGGATGACTTTGAATCTCTGAAGGTGATCGGAAGAGGGGCATTTGGCGAGGTTAGTGGTTGGGCTTCAAGAATGATTTCCCAGCATATTTTCTTGACCACTTTGCAGGATCGCTACACTGACACCATGAAGCTGTTGAACGCCACAACAGAAGGAATAAGAGAGTAACAGAGTTGGAAGGGAACTTAAGTAGATGTCTGATTAATGGATTAACAAGAGTTGGAAGGGACCTTGTAGGTCATCCAGTCCAACCCCCCACCCCCACCCAAGCAGGAGACCCTACGCCATTTCTGACAGATGGGAGTCCAATCTCTTCTTGAAAGTCTCAAGTGATGGCGCTCCCACTACTTCCAAGGGCAACTTCTGTTCCATTGGTTGATTGTTCTCCCTATCAGAAAATTCCTTATTACTAGGTTGAATCCCTTGTTGATCAGTTTCCAAATTATTCCTTGTCTGGCCTACAGGAGCTTTACAAAATAGCTTGAACCCCCACCCCCCCTCCTCCTCTTTATGGCAGCCCTTCAAATATTGGAAGACGGCTATCCTGTCTCCCCTGGTCCTTCTCTTCCCTAGACTAGCCAAATCCAGTTCCTGCAACCGTTCAGCATCTGTTTTAGCCTCCAGTCCCCTAATCATCCTGATTGCTCTTCTCTGCACTTTTTCTAGAGTCTCAATATCTTTTTTATAATGTGGTGACCAAAACTGGATGCGGCACTCTAGGTGTGGTCTTATTAAGGCTTTGTAGAGTGGTATTAGCACCTCTCTTGATCTGGATTGTATCCCTCTCTCTGTTAATGAAATTTAGGATTGCATTGGCTTTTAGGAACAACCAGAAAGGAAAAGTTAATGCATGCTTGTTTTAAATTAGTACTTCAAACTTGGAAGTCCATGATTCAAAGCTTCTTTTGTTTTAAAAAAATCCACAGGTCCGATTAGTTCAGAAAAAAGATACGGGTCATATATATGCCATGAAAATATTGAGAAAAGCTGACATGCTGGAAAAAGAGCAAGTATGCCTCTCTTTTTTTTTTTTTTCAAATATAACTTTAAAGCACGTGCAAACCAATGTCTAAAGGGCATATATTTTTGTGGTGAATTATATGTGTTAACTAGTTGTTTTGACCAAGGACTGCTTTGAGCAGCTCATTGTGTTACGGACAACACTGAACCGAATTTGCACTGGTCCTGGGAGATGCGTAGATCATCTTCTTTTAATGACCCCATAATCTTTTGTGGAGTGGAGTCTGGGCAACTGAATGGAGCCAAGTGTTTACTGGCTGGATGCCCTTCCTGTCATCAATGTGGAGTTTTGTTCCACAGATATATTCTCAGTTTGCCCAGAGAGAAAAATATTTAGGATTGAACTCACAGTCTCCTGATTGTGAGGTGAGTGCTCCACCTCTAGGCCACTGTACCACTCATGGTAGATGCGCAGATGACCTCTATAATATCAAAATATGATTACTAATTCTGACAGTGGGATTGAAGGACAAACTATAGGTAATTCTCGACTTACAAGATCAACTTATGCTGAGTGCCAGCGAGTTGGGAAAGGTTGCCTTGCACCTAACAACAGTAAAAGTTTCATTGCATTGAAAACTGTTTATGTGCACATTCGTTTGTTAGGCAAACCCATTTTTTACCTTCAACTTTGATTTGATTGACAGGTGGCTCATATACGAGCAGAAAGGGACATCCTAGTAGAAGCTGATGGTGCCTGGGTCGTGAAGATGTTCTATAGTTTTCAGGACAAACGCAACCTTTACTTGATTATGGAGTTTCTTCCAGGAGGTAAACAATTCCATGAAATTATTTCAGGGACTCATTGAACAATTCAGTGAATATTTTTGGTGAAAAACTGCCATTTCCCCCCAAGGCCAAGATTTGTGTTAACAATCAGGTCTTTAGCCTGGCAGCCATTTTTTATCTCTCTCTTCATGGTAGCTCTCTCTTCATGGTATCTCTCTCTTAATGGGAAATATTTTATTTGCATTGACTTGGAGTCTGTGCCCCGATAACATTAAGATAAATCCGACACCAACCTATAGAAACCAAAACCATGAATGTTGGTAACAATGGAGTGTGGGCCACCTAACCCTTCTGGAATGCCTTCTGCTTATCCCTTAGTGAAATATCCTTTGCGATTAAGGTCCACAATTAATCCATGGAATGGCTTAGTTCCAGAAGTTGTGGGGGCTTCATCACTGGAGGTTTTCAAGAAGAGATTGGACAGCCATTTGTCCAGAATGATAGAGGGTCTCCTGGGGGTTGGACCAGAAGACTGCCAAGGTCTCTTTCAACCTTATTATTCTATGTTCTATGATCCTGCCATCTTCTCATAGTAATGTTTGGAATAGTGGAGATTGTATCATTTGAGGGTGAAGGTACATTCTCTGAGATTCTGAGTTAGTTTCCGTCAGTCTCGGTGTTCTTCTGATTCAGGTGTGGGTGTGTAAAGTGAGGGTCTTGTGATGGGTCAGGTGTGAGTCATCAGTGAAAGGGTCTTGTGATAGGGAGGTTACATTAGGTCAGGGGTATTTGGGGGGTGAACCGGTGGAATGAAGGCGTGCGAGATCATGGTTTCATTTTTATTCTTTTTTTTTCCTCTATCAAAACCAGCTGTGGTAGAATGTAGTCTGGATTCCCAGAAGGGAAGGGGCTGCATTCCAGAGGACCAAGAGACAGCGAAGTTTAGAGACTTCAGCTGGGAGGCAAAGAGATAAGGTGGCTCCTTCCGAGCAATTCTCAGGCTCTCATGATCCGAATGGTCTGCTTTAGTTTGGCAAGATTCTGTCTGTAGGTGAGAAGCAACGAAGCTGCTCACAATTAACTCAGTTTGTCTTCCTTGCTTTTTGCAGCTCGACTCCAGCTAAATACAGTCTTGTGTCTTGTTTTCTCTGATTCAGGTGATATGATGACTTTGCTCATGAAGAAGGATACACTCTCTGAGGAAGAGACACAGTTTTATATCTCCGAAACCGTGCTTGCTATTGATGCCATTCACCAACTGGGGTTTATTCACAGAGATATTAAACCTGATAATCTTTTGCTGGATGCAAAGGTATCTAATATTCATACGTGTCCTCTCTTTTGTGTCCTTGTTCTAGGATGGGATGTCTCGCAACTTTCAGCTGGGTGGACTTCAACTCCCAGAATTCCCCAGAATAGAATTCCGGAAGTTGACATCCACACTTTTGGGAGTTGAATTCTGGGAGTTGAAGTCCCCCCAGTTGAAAGTTGCTGAGTTACTATAAGTCACTTTATTCAGCCGCCGTTAAAATTTTGAACCATCACTAAATGAACTGTTGTAAGTCGAGGACTACCTGTATTTTGTGTGTGTGTATGTGTTATGTTTTATACAGTTTTATCTTTAATATTGGAAACCGCCCAGAGTTACTGTGTGGTAGGATGGATGGCCAATAAATTCTGCAAATAAAAGAGTAATAAAAGTTTGCTTCAAATCCATCCATTTGCGTCTTGATGGCTCAGACACAATGAAATGGCAACTTTTGTGCTTGGCCTGCTTGATGATTAGATGAAAATCGGGGAATTGCTCCAGAAGTACATATTTACATCAACCACCTGGATTAATCATATGAGCAATGTTTTCTTCCTGTAGGGCCATGTAAAACTCTCTGATTTTGGGCTATGCACAGGTTTAAAGAAAGCTCACCGAACCGAATTCTACAGAAACCTTACGCATAATCCCCCGAGTGACTTTTGTAAGTACTGCACATTCTACTTTTAACGATAAATATTCTGCATACTGTATTGATGGAGGAGAATATTTGTGGCTCAGGATGGAACGATAGGCCCTGGGCTGTGTGGTTTCCTTGCAGACATTTCAGGACCCAACTAGGTAACATCATCAGTGTTAGAAGGGACTGGGATTTGCGGAGAGGAATGAAGGAAGAAGAGGTGGTGGCAATGAAGGAGAGGAGGAGGAGGAAAAGGAGAGCGACTGGGGTCCTGGTGGTCTCTGAACTTGGTATCTTCCTTGCAGATCTTTCATAACCCAACTAGGTAGCATCATCATTGCTAGAAGGGAGTGGGGTTTGTGGAGTGGAGAAGGAGGAAGAGGTGATGCTTATTGAAGGGGAGGAAGAGAAGGAGGAGGAGATCAGTGACTTAGTGCTCTTAGCTTGGTTGTTTTCTTGCAGACATTTCATGATCCAACTGGGTAACATCATCAGTGCTGGAAGGGAGAGGGGTGTGTGGAGTGGAGGAGAAGGAGAAGGGGCAGAGGAGGGGGAGAAGGAGGAGGAGGAGGAGGAGGAGGAGGAGGAGAATAGAATCAATTTTCCCCAATGGGCATTTTTGACCAGAAACCAGAAGTAAACAATGGAAACTGGCCACCAAAAAAAAAGAAACCCTTCCCAAATCATGGTCATGTGACCATGGGATGCTACAAATGGACATAAAGGCGAGCAGATTGCCAAGTGTCCAAGATCCAATCATAGGACTGTGGGGAATGGGGAGGGAATATGGCTGTTGTAATACCAAGAAGAGGCCACAAGCAGCTTTGGCAGGAGTAATGTCAGGTCTCCAGCATCAACCCCCATTTAAATCATGAGTCTCTCGCCACAACTCTCAGAGTTTAAAGAAGATTTATTAGGAGTGAAACATGCCGGTGCTACCTAGGTGCAGCCGACTCTGAGACACATCATTCATTTTCCCCCTGACCCTAGTCTTCCCCCATCCCCTGGATGTATATTCTCCATCCCTAGCCAATAGTCATCAATCATACTCTCCAGTAATAATCTTGCACACCAGAAGCTTTGGCCGCCTAGAAATTATGTATGAAGCATTTAAGGAATGCACTACTTCCCCCCACTTCCTTTCTGCTGGCAACTCTAAAAGACCAGAGAAATATTTTTGACTTGACATGGAACTTCAAACATTTGTTAAGTGACCAGTTGTAAGTTGAGAACTAACTGTGGCAGGATGCCTCCAAGTTATGTCCTAATATGTCTTTTGGACAAAGCAGTTCCACGTTTTATGGATTTTGGTGTTTGGGAAATTTTAAGATGTACCGTTTTCAAGATCTTCTCTCCAATGTTGAGCTGCTCATAATGCATTGGAAGTCTACATTGATAAGACATTTCGGGAGGGAAAAAAATAATTAAAATAACTTTTTTTTTAACATTTGCATGAGCAAATGCCCTGTAATTCATTCCTGCCCCGTTTTGTATCCTGCATTGGAACAATAAACAGGCTGAATTTTTATAATTCCATTAAAATGGAAAACATTCACCTGTCTCTTTGCTTTGTGACTTAGCCTTTCAGAATATGAACTCCAAAAGAAAAGCAGAAACATGGAAGAAGAACAGGAGACAACTGGTGAGTATTTTCCCAGAGACCTGGCTGAGTTCTGCAAAATCCTTCCAATGTAAAAATGTTTGGAGGAAGTTAGGCAGTCTTCAAGGCCTTCTTTGGAGCTCTCTGAGCTTGGTTTTCTTCTTGCAGACATTTCATGACCAAACTAGGTAACATCATCAGTGCTTGAAGAGAGGGGCAGGTTTGCTCAGAGATTTGAGCTGGAGGGGGTCTTTTGGTTGTTTTCTTACAGATATTTCATGATCCAATTAAGTAACATCATCAATGCTAGAAGGGAGGGAGAGGAGGAAGAGGAGGGGGAGGAAGAGGAGGCCTGTGGAGTCCTTGGCATTCTCTGTGTCAAGGCTCCAACAAATCCACCCTCATTCAAATCAAAAGTCTCTGGCTGCATCTCAGAGAAAAGTAAATTGGTTTATTAGACTTTGCCATGTTGGCGCGTGGCTGGGTGCAGCCGTTACTAAATTACACCATACATTTCCCCCTTGACCCTGGTCTTTCCCCCACTGCCTGGATGTGACTTCTCCAATGGGACACATCCATCTCCAAGAGTCATCCATCATGCTCTCCAATAACCTTCTTAGGCTCCAACAACTCTGGGCTGCCGAGGTGATTATCTAGGCATTTCAAGAATGCTTTGTTTTCCCCCACTCCCTTTTTCTGGCAGCTAAAAAGACCAAAGGAGTACCTTTTTAGTTGACACTCTGAGTTTGGTTGTATTCTTGCAGATGTTTTTTGACCAACTATGTAACATCACTAATGCTAGAAAGGAGGGGGAGGAGGAAGAGGAGGGGAGGGGGAGAAGAGGAGGAGTGTGGTGTCCTTGATGCTTTCTGAGCTTGGTTGTTTTCTTGCAGATATTTCATGATCCAACTAAGTAACATCATCAGTGCTGGAAGGGGAGGGTGTTGCTCAGAGAGTTGAACTGTGGAACCCTTTGGTTGTTTTCCTGAAGACATTTCATGACTCAACTAAATAACATCATCAGTGCTAGAAGGGAAGAGGAGGAGAAGGAGGGGGGAGGAAGAGGAGGACTGGGGTCCTTGGCATTCTCTGAGTTGGGTTGTAGTCTTGCAGATATTTTATTACCCAACTAAGTAACATCATCAAATGCTAGAAAGGAGGAGGAGAGGGAGGGGAGAAGAGGAGAAGGAGGAATGGAGTCCTTGGTCTTCTCTGAGCTTGGTTGTTTTCCTCCAGTCATATCATGACCCAACTAAGTAACATCATCAGTGCTAGAAGGGAGGGGTGGGTTTGAGCAGTAGAGGAGAAAGGGAGGAGGAGAAGGACTTTGGGATCAAATTCCCCCAGTGCCTGTTGTTTATTTATTTATTTTTGCCCAGAAACTGGAAGTAAACAATGTGAAACAATGCCATTTTCAGAGAATGCGTAAAAACAGAACTAGACTACAGAACTAGACTGCTTGTGTGGCCTGTCAGTGGCTGCTCATATGGCCCGCCAGTGGCAGCAGAGTTGGACAGTAGTGAGGAGGTTGGGGAGGAACATGGGCCAGTCCTGGAGGCTGAGGAAGGCTCAGACGAGGGCTCTGCATCAGAGGCAGAGATGGGGCCAGGGCAGGCTGGCAGTCGTCAGCTGCCTTTGGTCTTGGACAGCACTGAGGATGGGGCAGCTTCTGGAACCAGTTCCCAGCCTGCTCAGAGCTGCCCAAAAAAGGCACAATTAAGAACTCAGGGTTGACATGGAAGTAAGGCCACAGGTGGACGATGAATGGCCCCTCCCATAGAGATGAAAAGAGGAGCAAAAGGGGAGGGGGCTTCTGCAGGAAACAATTTGCTCATTCATTCATTCATTCGTTCCAGCCTTTTGAAGAATTGTCTTTGTAACCCAGCCCTCCCCTGTCATCACTGAGTGTGGAAATATTTACCGGACAGCTTCCCAAGATAGATAAGGTCTGAGCTAATAAGTATACCGACGTAAAACTGTTCACCAAGCTGTTGGCTGAATGTGAATGCACTAAATTCACATTCATTTAATAAAAGAGGTTTTGCTGGGACTCAGAGTTGGCTTAGTGCTTTTTGGGGAAGCTTAGGACAGAACAGCTGCTTTCTTGGAAAGACATGATAAACCTGGACTGGTTTTAGAAGCTGGCTTGAATCTCTCTCTCTCTCTCTCTTTTTTGAAATATCTTTTTTCAGGCCTATTCTACTGTTGGGACTCCAGACTACATTGCACCTGAGGTTTTCATGCAAACGGGTTACAACAAACTCTGTGATTGGTGGTCTTTGGGAGTCATCATGTATGAAATGCTAATAGGTGAGAGGAACAAATGGGGCCTGCAATTAAAAAGAGGACGTCCTAGGCGAAGAGGGGAAGCACATGTCAGAGCATTTGCAATGTGACTGCCATTATGAGATAACCCAGGAGCAAAACACAGTATAGAGAGACTTAGACATTTAACAATGGTTTATCTACAAGACATATACAGAAATATACATGGTAGGCAAATACCTGACAAGCTATCAATCTTCTTAACTCTACACTGAGAACTCAGCAATTGATACAGGACACAAGGAGAGAGAAAACACCCTGTAATGGCTGCCTTTGTATAGACACCTCTTAAAGGGCTGATTCATCCTCATTCTTAAAGAGGCAGTACTAATGCTGATCAGTGGCGGTATTCGACTTGTTCAGCCCGGTTCTGGTGAGCCAGTAGCAGCGATGAGCAGCAGAGACCAGTTCTCTCCGCTGCTCTAATGTTGGGCCCGCCCGCCCGTCCGGACTCCCATAATCACTTTTATCTGCTGAATTTGAAGCGCAGCTGCTTTGCGCAACACGGTATAGTGCTGTGCGGCAGCTGCTGAAGCGACTGGGATCATGCAGGCTTGCAGGAGGCATGTTAGAACACCTCTGCGCCTGCGCAAAGTGTGTGTTTGGTGCGCGCATGCATACAAAGTGTGTGCATGCATGCAAAGCATGCCCGCCAAGCTACGCCCATCGAACTGGTGGCAAAAATATTTGAATCCCACCACTGATACTGATTCATCTTCATTGCATCAGCCTTATATTATATCAGCTTTGCTGCTGGGCAGTTCTTAAATCCCAATACCTTAACAGCACCAAGTTTGTCCAAACTCACATTCATTGCGTCAGTGACCCCATCTAACCATCTCATTGTCTGTCCTCTCCTTCCCCTTTGGCCTTCCATCTTTTCCAACCTCAGGGGGTCTTTTCCTCATCTTCTCCTTTAGTGGCAAAAGTCTTTGAGCTTCAGTGTCAGGGTCTGCCCTTCCAAAGGACAGTCAGGGTTGATCTTTAGGATTGGCTGATCGGATCGCCTTCATTTTCAAAGGAATAGAACAGAAAGCAGAGTTGGAAGGGACCTTGGAGGTCTTCTAGTCCAACCCCCTGCTCAGGTAGGAAACCCTAGATCATTCCAGGCAAATAGCTGTCCAATCTTTTCTTAAAAGCCTCCAGTGATGGAGAAGGAAGGAAGGGAGGGAGGGTAGCATTTCAGAATAATAAAGTTGGAAGTGACCATAGAGATCTTCTAGCCCAACTTTCTCTTCAAGTAGGAAAGCCTATCCCACTTCAGACAATTTCTTCTTAAAAACCTCCAGTGATGGAGCATCCACAACTGGCAAGCAGTTCCACTGTTAGGAAGTTTCTCCTTAATTCCAGGTTGCTTCTCTCCTTGGTTAGTTTCCATCCATTGCTTCTTGTCCTGCTTTCTGGTGCTATGAAAAATAGCTTGACTCCCTCTTCTTTGGGGCAACCCCTGAGATGTTGGGGTTAAATATTGTTCATCTCTAGTTCAACGTTTTCATTTCCTACCATTCTACAGGATATCCCCCCTTTTGCTCTGAAACACCGCAAGAAACGTATAGAAAAATTATGAACTGGAAAGAAACGTTGGTATTTCCGCCGGAAGTGCCCATTTCAGAAAAAGCAAAGGATCTCATTTTAAAGTAAGTAGATCAAGTGTTATGTTACATTAACCTGTTACTGATCATCTAGTTTGCTTTGTCATTATGCTGAATGGGCTTTACATTACAATGCTAGAATCGCTCGCCAGAGAAACTTAGCTTATGGGAGGGAAGGGCTCTCGTGCAAGGGTAGATTTCTAAGTATTATGTTGGCCAACAAAGCAGTGGAAAGAAAGCAAGGCAGCGTTGGGATTCAAAAATTTTTTGCTACCGGTTCTGTGGGCGTGGCATGGTGGGCGTGGCAGGGGAAGGATACTGTAAAATCTCCATTCCCTCCCCACTCTTGGGGGAAGGTTACTGTGAAATCCCATTCCCTCCCCACCCCACTAACCTGCTTTCCAGTTCTGTTCTCCTGTGCAGGGCAACCAAAGAAGACGCAACCGATCAGCTGGGACTCAATGGGAGGCAGAAAATAGATGGAGGCAGGGCCAGTCAGAGGTGGTATTTGCCGGTTCTCCGAATGACTCAAAATTTATCCTACTGGTTCTCCAGAACTGGTCAGAACCTGCTGAATTCCACCTCTGAAGCAAGGAGTCAAGTGCCATCGAAATCAGAATTTCCAGACAGTCTAAACGACGATAAAGGTTTTATTGCAAGCTTAAGCTCTCTAAGAGAATCTGAACTTCTAACAGCCAAGGGAAATTAGCGGGAGATAAGGAATTCATGGCGAGCTGGACTTAGATCTCTGGGGACTGTGAAGGGTATCATGATTGAAGATGGGTTTGATCCCTCCCTTGGGCTCAGCCTGGATCTCTCCTACATCCAGTTCAGACAGCAAAACTTGAGCCGGTTGGTTCAAATACTGGTTTGGCGAATCAAGTGCAAATTTAACATCCAGTTCGCCCGAACCGGTCTGAACCGGTAGAATCCCACCCCTCCTTTTAACCTCCTGATAGAAAAGATGATAAAATATGAGCATCTTTTCAGAGATCTTGTGATTTAATGGAATTTCAGGCTGATTGTAGGTATCAAAAATGCCAGGGACGACTTCTTGGATGCCAAAATCTTTCTTGCTTTGTTTCAAATATTTTTTGAAAGCAAATTGTTGTAGGCTAGAAATTGTGATGGATTGCGTCATTTTTGCTACCTTAATATAGGTGATCCTCAAATTATGACCACCATTGTGCCCAAAATCTATGTTGCAAAGTGAAATGTTTGTTCAGCGAATTTGCCCCATTTTACAACTCTTTTTCCTAATGTTGTTGAGCAGATTATTGTGTCTGTTAAGTTAGTCACACAGTTGTTAAGTGAATCTGGCTTGCCTCTGGACTTTGCTAGTCAGAGAAGGTCGCAAAAGGGGATCATGTGATCCCAGGACTCTGAAAACTGTCATAAGTATGAGTCCATTGCCAAAGTCTGAATTTTGATCACATAGCCATGGAGATGCTGCTACAATCGTACATAACTGTGAAAAATGGTCGTAAGTCACATTTTTCAGTGCTGTTGTAACATCAAATGGTCACTAAATGAATCATTGTAGGTCAAGGACTACCTGTAATAACTTTTCTTTCCTTTTTGTTTTAAACCTTGCCTCTCTTCCAGATTTTGCACGGATGCGGAAAACAGAGTCGGCAGCAACGGCGTAGAAGAAATTAAGAGCCATGCGTTTTTCGAAGGGGTGGATTGGGCTCACATCAGGTAGGTTTAGTGAAAAATGGAAAAATTCAGGAGAAAATTAGGGATAGATACTTCACATCCCAGGTGAGAGCTACCTGTTGAACCTCTTGGTGTCTCCTTAAAGAAGCTGCATATTTCCTGGGTTTGCTTAGTAGCAAGAGCAACAGTGCGTAGACTTATATACCACTTCACAGGGTTCTAAGCGGTTTACAGAGCCAGCCTCTGCCCCCCAACAATCTAGGTCCTCATTTTACCAACGTCGGAAGGACAGAAGGATGAGTTTACCATTTGCTGGTCAGGATCGAACTGCTGGCAGCAGGCAGTGTGTTAGCCTGCAATTCTGCCTTCTAACCACTGCGTCACCAGAGTAGTCATTGACTTTGTGTGTCACAAGGTCTCTAAAGGGCATCCTGTGACCCCGCACCATCATAATTATGAGTCAGTTGCCGAGTGTCTGAATTTTGATCATGTGACCACGGGGACGCCACAGTGGTGATAATTATGAAAAATGGTCGTAAGTCCAGGTCATTGTGGGCTCACCAGGATCTACCTGGAAACTCCTCTAAATGCATTCAGGATGGAAGTAACAGATATATTTACTTATTTATTTGTTAGAGGTGATGGTTATTTATTTGAAATCTTTTGCAGCAAGATTCAGTTGTGCTGATCGCAGTGTTGCTTGTAGCCTTGATCTGTGTGTCGTTTGCTTTTCGTATTAGGGAAAGGCCAGCTGCAATCACTATAGAAATCAAAAGTATAGACGACACCTCCAATTTCGACGAATTCCCCGAATCTGATATTTTACAACCAGGTGAGTGGGATGCAACAACAACAACACTGTTGAGAGGACAGGGAAGAGAGAGAGGAGAGGGAAGAGAAAAGAACCACAGAGAAGAATGAAAGAGGAAAAGAAGAGGGGAGAGAGGAGAGAAGGGCAGAAAAGAAGGAAAGGAAAGAACAAAAGACAAAGAGGGGAGGAGGGGAAGGAAGAGAGGAGAGGGGAGAGGAGAGAGAAAAGAATGAAAGAAAAGAAGAGGGGAGGAAAAGGGGAAGAGGGGAGGGAATAAGAGGGGAGAGGAAGGGAAGGGAGAGAGGGGAGGAAAGAGGAGAGA
>BLBF01000022.1:15879142-15895913 GCA_015471245.1 Laticauda colubrina | reverse complement strand
GGGGTGTGAGTGGGAGGGTGGTGTAGGAGAGAGAGAGAAAGAAAGAGTGGCATTTTTTTTCTCAGCTTAGACTCACTCTCTGCAGCCCCGGGCCCTTCCCTTCCTCTTTTGCTCTTCCTTCATTCCAAAAGAGGGAAGAGCTAAAATAATGTGTCAGATCACCCACCTTTCCTTTTCATTCGGGAGCCCCCCTTTTCCCCACCCAGAAAACTAATGACTCTGACCCAGAATATTTCAGGGTTAAGAAGTTAAGTGCAAGAAAGTGAACCCAGGGTTTCAGAAGTTAAGTGCAAGAAAAGTCATTGGTGGTAAGTCTTGAATGGACTTGGCTGGATTTTTAAATATACCCCAAGCTTCAAAATGGGAAAAAGTCTGTGAGATCCCCAGGTGGAGGAGATGAGTTGAGTTGGAGCATATTGTCAACTCCTGGTAAGGAGGAGGAGGAGGGGATCATCCTGTGGAACTTTAGGATCCAAACACACAGACATCTGGCCCACAATTAAACCTGACATCACTATTGTGGAAAACAAAAAATTCTGGTTCATTGATATTGCAATAATAAATCAGACATGAATTGAATAGAAACAGATGGGGGAAAAAAATAACAAAATATTATATTTGCAAATTGAAGTTGAGTGATTGTGGAGGAAGAAACCAATGGTTGTACCAATAGTAATAGAGGCCCTTGGAGCAATACCCAAAGTTATTGCCTAGACATCTGGAAATGTTGAACTTATCAGACTCAAATATCATGATTTTGCAAAAAAAACAAAAAACAAAACCACTACCTTACTCGGAACTGCCTATCTACTCAGATGTTACCTTAACAGCTCTTATTTAAGTCCTTGATTAGGACTTGAATTGTTAAGATTTTACCAGTCCCAGACTGTGAATCAAATTGTAGATTTAATAATAATAACACCACTACCGCCAACAACAGTCTAAAGCATTTTAGATGGTTTGGTGTCTGTCAAACCTTGGGATCCTGTTTTGACAAAGAGCATATTTCTGCCAAGGTTTTTATTCTTACTGCCCAGAAAGCTACAAATTGGCCAGCAAAATTTTCACTCTTGGGGAAAAATGTCATTTACCTAGCCTTTAGGAGAAGGAAGCCACTGATGAGCCAATAGGATGTGTGGAACACCTCAATCTGGTGCATAGGGCTTGGAGCCAATAATTTAATATTACACAATTCCTAAGGTGTTACTTAATATCAGGAGTCTTCAAACTTGACAGCTTCAAGACTTGTGGACTTCAACTCCCAGAATTCCTCCTCCAGTCATGTTAGCTCAGGAATTCTGGGAGTTGAAGTCCACAAGTCTTAAAGCTGTTAAGTTTGAAGACCCTTGCTTAATATGCTTTGTTTAAAAAAGGAATCAAGAGAGCCTGGACAGCCACTTGTCCGAAATCATATAGGGTTTTCTGCTTCAGCAGAGGTTGAACTAGATGACCTACAGGGTCTCTTCCAACTCTGTTGTTGTTCACTGTTTAATGACCCCATAATCCCATGTGGGGTGGAATCAGGGCAACTGAATGGAGCTGAATGTTTCCTGGCTGGATGCCCTTCCTGTTCCCAATGTGGAGTTTTTGTTTTATTCTCATTGTGCTCAGAGAGAGAAATATCAGCCTCTACCTAAGATCGAACTTCCCTTCCAACTCTGTTATTCTGAATTAATTCTGTATTCTACACTTTCTAATCCTTTACCCGACTGGCTTTCTGATTTAGAACTCAGAAATATTACATTTATTTGCACCCGTTGGAAAATGTGGTTGGCCTCGCCTCACCCCCTTTCATCTCTACTGATAATCTCCTACAATTTTCCAAAGAATGGAGTAACTCCACTGGAGTTTCAGTTTAGTAAAAGGCAGTGAGGCCAACCCAGCTAACTATTGTCTAACCAGCCTGCTGTGTATAATCAACAAAATTATACCTTTATCACCTGCTGGCTGGGTGAAAGAAGAAAAAGCTTGGGCTATAGACAGGCTGGGCTTCCTTTAATGAAACGTGGCACTTGATTTAATTTCTTGAGAAGGCTTTAATACCTATGTATATATAAAACAGATTAAACTCTGGATATATGTTAATGGAGATCATCTATCTCCAGTCTACAACACAGCCCTTTCAACAGTTCCAAGAAGGCTCCACACCCATTTGTACCACTCAGGTAATCCTGAGGACACAGATTAAACCTCCAAGTGGCCTCAATGACCCTCTAAAAAAGGATGCAAATGACCAGCTGTCTTCAAGGAGCATAAATCCTTCCCTTCCCATCATCCAGACAGATCTGAAGAAGCTTCTTGAATGAGAAATGAAACATTTTCAAAGAAAAAACCAGAAACTCCAGGTATCACCTTTGGGATAAAGTCTGGACAGTGGATGGGGCAGTTCCTAGAGAAGAGCAGAGGAGAAAAGAAAGAACTGGAGAAGAAAAATAAAATACAAAGACCTGGAAGTGGAACAGCTATGTCAAAAGGAAGCAAAGATAGCGCCAATCGTTGTAGACTCCTTGAGTGCATTCCCAAAACATCTGGAGCACCACTTGAAGATCCTCATCATTGACGAAATCCCCAACAGACAATTGCAAAAGGCAGTTTTACTCGGAACGGCTTACATCCTGTGGTGAAGATACCTCTAACATTATCAAACATTCACATCTGCCTATCCCAGGACCTTGGGGAGGACTTGATAGGTGGACAACAATGCCAAATCCAGCCTGAAGATCTGCCCGACTGTCCTGTAAAATAAACCATTACCTTTAACATCAACATCTGTCCCAAAAACTTGGCACTTGGTAGGATCAATGCCGAATCCAGTCTGAACATCTGACTGACTATCCTGTAAACCATAAAGTTAGTGCAAGGACACCTCTAACATCATCCAACATCAGCATCTGTCCCAAATCCTAGGGACTTGGATTTGATAGGATCAAGACCAAACCCAGTCGGAACATCTGGTTGACTCTGCAACACACCACAATAAATCTACCTATATATATAAAAGCAAAATACCCCTCACGCATCATCACAAAATCTCCAGAACTGTAAAGCCAACAAACTTGAAATTTGCCACATATGTACCTCTTGGCTTCTAGGTGCTCACTAAGAAAGGATTTTTTTGAAATGGCCATCAGAGCATAAGTATTTCCTATATTATCATTATTAACACACTCTGATGCTAAGGAGTTCTGCTTCCCCTCCCCACCTGAAAAGAAATCTCTTCCAAATGCAAAACACAAGCAGAGGAGGGGAATTTCATGTTCACAGCACCAAGCAGCTTTAGTACAGAACAGTTGAGCTAAACCATGCCCAAGCTCCTTGCTGTCTCCTTCTTGCTCACACAGCAAATACTCTTTCAGTTTCCAAAGAGCCCTCAACTCTCTCTCACACTGACAGGACCGAGCCAGATGAATACCGATAGATGCTGGTAGGCAGAGGCACAATTCCTCACCCTTATATTCCTCCCCAAGAACTAAGCCCAACCACATAGTTTTGTAGTGAAGCGCAGGTATCCAGCTAGTACTGTAATAACAACACAGAAATAATTTAGGAGTCTGTATTCTCCCCCACCCTAGTTCAGCAAATTAATTCCAATATTACGCCTTCCTGCTTTCAGCTTGGATGCTATTTGTCTGTTTTCAGATCATCTTCCCGGGGAAGGAAACCAGGCTGTTGTTTTGGCAGGCTCCAACATTATGTCTCCCGTGGCCCCTTCCATAAATTCATTTACGGCAGAATTTCCTAGAAAGAGAAAAGGGAGCGACTCCGATACCCAGTAAGTGTGAATATTTCCCTTTTTGTTTTGTTTTGGTTAAATGACATCCCGGATCACTGTTGCTTCTCATGGAAACGTTCCTGTTATTCCACACCCCCATATGTTGGATTTGAAAGCCCGGCTGTTTTTTATGGGATGGATATTAATTTTCCTTGACATAGCGGAATATCAATAATTGGACAACCACTTGTCTAAAATGCAATAGGATTTCCTGCTTCAGTAGGGGGTTGGACTAGAAGACCTTCAAGGTCCCTTCCAACCAGAGATGGTATTCAGCCGGTTCTGACCGGTTCTGAAGAACCTGTAGCAGAAATTTTGAGTAGTTCAGAGAACTAGCAAATATCAGCTCTGACTGGCCCCGTCAACCCCAACTATTGGCCCCGCCTCCCATTGAGTCCCAGATGATCAGCTGGGTCTTCTTCGGTTGCCCCGCACAGGAGAACGGAGCTGAAAAGCAGGTTAGTGGGGTGGGGAAGGAATGGGGATTTTGTTGTATATCCTTCAGAGGTGGTGTTCAGCGGGTTCTGACCAGTTCTGGAGAACCAGTCGTGGAGATTTTGAGTAGTTTGGAGAACCAGAAAATCCCTCTTCTGAGTGGCCTTGCCCTCATCTCTTCTCTGCCTCCCATTGAGTCCCAGCTGATCAGCTGGGTCTTCTTCAGTTGCCCTGCACAGGACAAGGGAGCTGGAAAGCAGGTTAGTGGGGTGGAGAGAGAAGGGAAGGGAGATTTAGCAGTATCCTTCCCCTGCCACACAGGGGCATGCCCACAGAACTGGTAGTAATTTTTTTTGAATCCCACCACTGCTTCCAACTTGTTGTGTTATTCTGATGGCAAGAATAATGCAGACAATGTCCTAGCAAAACATGTTTGTAGATGACTGCAAAAACCACAATTGCTTGTCTACCCCACATCTACAAAAGCATCTTCCGTACCTCCAATTTCCTATACAGCTTGTTGCTTGCTCAGGCCTCCTGTTATTGCTGACCCAGCAAGCGTTCCAGGTCCCTCTCTGCATCCATGTGTCATGGCTTGGGTTCCTAAGCAAGGTTGAGTCACTTTGAAGGCCACACCCGGATGCCCAAAATGGGACCCTGCCATTAACCCTTCTAAAACCAACGGCAGCAAAGAATTGCAGTTCTTCAAGGTGGTTTTTTTATTATTATTTTGTCTCTTATATGCAAGGACAAGAGAATTGGGATCTTGCTCTTTTTTTTTTTTATACCGCCATTCCCCATTTTGCTTTGTTTTTTGAGTTTATGAATTAATGCAGTCTCAGAATAAAACGTGCTTTACTTTGTAGGTTAGCCCTCGAGGTGCGACCACAAGGGAGCCCAAAATTTCTGTGACTAAATGAGACATTTGTGAAGTGAGTTTTGCCCCGTTTTATGAACTTTCTCGCCACCGTTGCTAAGTGAATCACTGCTATTGATAACTTAGTCACACGGTTGTTAGGTGAATCTGTCTTCTTTATTAACCTTACTGGTTAGAAGGTCACAAAAGAGAATCATGTGATGGACTCCCAGGGTCTGAATTTTGATCATGGGGATTCAGCAATGGTCGTAAGAGTGAGAAATGGTCATAAGTCACTTTTCCCAGTGTTGTTGTAACTTTGAATGGTCACTAAATGAACTGTTGTAAGTCTAAGTCTATCTCTATTGTCTCTTCTCTAAGGAGCTTAGTAACCTCTGCCAGTTCCTTCATCTTCAGATCATGATTTCTTTTCAGATATACTGATTTTTTGTTCTTCCGATTAATCTAAATTCTCTTTCCCTAGATATACCTGTGACACTGAGGGTGATGACCTCCAGAGCAGGTAGAATGTTTTATCAATAACAACAACAACAACAACAACAACAACAACAATAATAATAATAATAATCATCATCATCATCATCATCATCATCCAACGCTACCTGAACAGTTCCTAGGTCCTTGGTTAGGACTCGAGCTGTTGAACTACAAACCAACCCCAAAGGCTGTGAATCTCATTTGATGATGATGATGATAGAATGAGATGAAATTAAACCTTCTTGGCTGTGTTTTTGGCACAATATACAACCTTAAGTAAAATCTATTAGCTGAAATGCTCAGATGTTTTCAAAACTGTGTTAAAATGGTCAGGTAGAATATTCCTTCACTGTTGAACTCCACATGATTATCTTCAGTTTGGCTAATAAGAAAAAGTGTTCAAAACTTTAGAACTCATGGGTGTGGGCTCAAATGAACCAAGTTCGAAAGAACTTTCAATGGACTTGATTCAGGCAAACCCGAGTTAAATGGTGGTTAGTCGATTGGAAGAAGCAATGGTAATCTAACTTAGTAAAATATAGAAGTGGAAAATTCCAAATTACTTACCGTAACTTCGGGCAGAGCTGGCGTTGCGGCGGTATAGCATGCGATCTTTAAACTCGAAGATCGCTGCTGATATCTCCATTTCAGGACAGTCTCAATGGACCTAAACCGTCCCGTAGAGACGGTGACTGAGGAGGGCACATCCTGTTTATCCCAGGGACATCGCAAAGTCCCTGGTAGATCCAGGAGAAGCCCTTTTTTCCCGCAGTGGAGAGGCAGCCATTAAAGCTGCTGAAGCTGGGACAGCTCTGGAACGGAAGAAAGTTGGAAAGAAAGTGTGTCAGTTTGGTGAGATAATTTTCTACTTATTTTTTTCTGTAGAGAACACCCTAAAAGACTAAAAATTAAATTTAAAAGTGAAGAAAAAAGTGCTTAAGTGGAGAGATTTAGCACAAATTAAACCTGAAGGTTTTTTTCTTTCTTTTTATTGGAACTTTGTATTTTGTAAAAACTTTTCAATTTTTAAACTGGACTGGTCTTTCCTTTTTAATTTTAATTTTTTCCTTTCAAAATAACTCTTTGGAAAAGTTTTTTTTTCTCTTGTTTTTTCTCTTTAATAATTTTAGATTCTTTTTCTTTTTTTCTATTCCTGGTTTTAATATGAGAGAGGAAGGGAAAGGAAAGGGAAATAAGTAGTGCTGCCACCTGGAGGCTTGGATACATTGTTTTCCTTTCTTTCTTTCTTGTTGATACATTTGCTGTTAAGGGCCTGTCACATTGGCCGACGGATGCAAAACGTTTGTAAAAAGGACACAGCAGTCGAGAAAATGTTCCATCCGTTGTTATCCACTCTCAAAAGTGCCCCGAATTTGCATAACCAGAGCGGACAACATGGAAAGGAACGGACGGGAGGAGGATGTAGC
The DNA here is from genome assembly GCA_015471245.1 of Laticauda colubrina. NCBI lineage: Eukaryota > Metazoa > Chordata > Lepidosauria > Squamata > Elapidae > Laticauda > Laticauda colubrina. Next base: position 15,888,925 of record BLBF01000022.1, on the reverse strand, counting down.
CAGGATGTGAAGCGGATGCTCCACGGAATCCTAGCGGATGAAAGCGGATGGGAGCGGATGGCACATCCGCAGGGCTTCCGGGGGAGCACAACGAAGTGGATGCGCAGTGGAAAGAGCGGATGCCGAGTGGATGCCGAGCGGATGAAGTGGATGCAGAGCGGATGCAGAGCGTTCACTGCGCATGTGGGGAGGATGCATTGCGTCAGCCCCGCGGATATAAAGGGAAGCAGCTCGCAAGCAGGTCACTATTCAGAGGAAAGACCTGCTGCCAGACACAGCTCCAGCCAGCCAGCAAGCCAGCCAGCCAACAACCATGGGGAAGAAGAGAAAGCCTCTGCCATCTGCTGTCAGCCCTGGCAAGAGGGACAGGGCCACCATCCCAACCCCTGGCCCTGGGTCTGCTTCTCCTGGGGCTTCTACTGCTGGGGCTGACTCTTCTGGTGCTGGAGCTTCTGCTGGCGCTGCTCCTGGTGCTGGTGCTTCTGCTGGTGCTAACTCTGCTGGCACTGCTCATGGTCCTGCTGGTGCTCCTGGTCCTGCTGGCGCTCCTGGTCCTGCTGGTGCTCCTGGTCCTGCTGCTGATCCTGGTCCTGCTGTTGATCCTGGTGCTGCTGGTGCTGCTGGCGCTGCTGGCGCTTACTCTGCTGCTGCTGATCCTGGTGCTGCTGCTGGTGCTGCTGGTGCTGCTGGTCCTGCTTTTGCTGCTACTGTTGTTGTTGCTGCTGCTGCTGGTGGTGGTCTGGAGGAGCAGCCCCTAGAACCTCGAAGCCCCTCTGATGAGGGCCCAGATGGCCCTGCCAGAGGGAGGAAGAGGCATACGCGAGAACGAGAATGGGAGAGGAGACAGTACTCCATCGAAGAGGAACATGAGGATGAGGTGCTGGAATGGCTGAGGGAGAACAAGTATCTTTGGCAGAAGGGACACAGGCTCTATCGAGACACCAAAAGGAAGCAGGCTGCTTGGAGAGAGAAGGCGGAGAGCCTGGGCTACGCTTTGGAGGTGCTCCTCGGCTGGTGGAAGCACATGCACACCTGGTACGGGAAGCTGCACCTCAAGAAATCTGGCCAGGCCACGGTCAGGCTGACGGACCGAGAGACCTATGTAATGGCCAAGTGCAGCTTCTTGGAGAGTGAGATCCGCCACCGAGGAGCAGCCCCTCTGACAACCCTCTCTCTCAGGCAGCCTGCTGAGAGCCAGTCCTCTTCTGGCCAAGAGTCAGCTCCTGTGTCCAGGAAGGTATCTGTGGAGCGTGCCACGACGGAGAACCCCCCGACAGCTGCACTCCCCGTGGCGGAGCATGTGGAGGACCCCCTGATGCAGTGGGAGCAAGGAGAGGGCACTTCCACCAGAGACCAACCCACATCTACCCCCAGCTCCACCTCCACAGAAAGCAGGCAGAGAGGCAGACCAGAAGGGCAGAGCCATACTGTCCTGCTGGAGATCAGGGACACAATCAGAAGCAGTGTAGATCTCCTCTCTCAGCTGGTACACACCGACGTCCCATCCTCCAACCGCAAGCCCTTCCTCACCTACGTCAACCAGACCCTCATGAACATGTCCGAATCACAGTACCAGGTGGTGAAGGACAGGATCACCAATCTTCTTCACAATCCTCCAGACCCAGCTGAATCTTCTCCCACCCAGTCCAGATCTGCTCCTCCACCCCAGGTGATGTCACTGCCCTTCCAAGGCTTTCCACAGGCCCTCACCTACCAAGGCTACGGTTATCAGGAGCTCCAGCAGCACAGGCAGCCCTTCCCAGTCCAGGCACAGGTACATCGTATGCCACAGGTGCCACCGATGCCACAGGTGCCACCGATGCCACCCATGCCACAGATGCCACCCATGCCACAGATGCCACCCATGCCACAGATGCTACCCACGCCTCACCTCGCTCAGCTGCAGACCAGACATCCCCACTACACTGCTCCTTCCTCCACCCCACAGCCAAGCCTGGCCTCAGAACATCTGTCATTGGTATTGGGGCTAACACCCCATGTCCTGGAGGAAGGGGCTCTCAACATCACAGGACTGAGCCAGCTCTCTGAGGGCTTCCTCCACACACCGTCCCCTGTTGTCCTCTCGGGGCCAGCCACCCCAATGATGCCTCAGACCAGCACTCCAGCAGCAGCCACCTCCACAGCACCTGGACCCTTCACCCCTGAGACTGGGCATGCCTCAGAGTGACGAACAAGAGTGCCAGAGATTGGGTGGCTACCTGTTGACTTTATCTTTGCTTGGGACACTTGGGTCATTTTTCTTTTACAACTTGTTATTAATAAAGATTATCTTTGCTTCACACACTTGCTTCATTTATTTTAGTAAATAAAGTCTTGGTGGAAACTTTTAGAAATGGTTTAAGCCTTTGTATGCTTGTGGGATGGGTAAGGATAGCAGTGGGATGGGCAGGGATACCTGTGGAATGGGTAATAGCTGTGGGATGGGTAAGGATACCTTTGGGATGGGTAATCGCTGTAGAATGGGTTAGGATACCTGTGGGATGGGAAATAGCTGTGGGATGGGTTCGGATACCTGTGGGATGGGTTAGGATACCTGTGGGATGGGTAATAGCTGTGGGATAGATAAACCTCCAGTGCAAGCATAGTGGGACTGTATGGTCCACCCTCCCAGGTGCCACACCTTTGGCCCTTTATTATCAATTACAATGTAATCATTGATCCACACATTTCAACAGAAACACAACTCTTTATTAAATGCCCTGTTCATTGTAGGGCCACTCAACATACATGGCACAATCTCATCAGTGTGATGAGACAGGCTGAAGGAAGCATCTATTAAGCATCTATCATCCTGTCTTGTCACTCCACTGCTCCAGCTGGGGAGTTGCACCAGTGTTTCAGGAGATTGCACTGCTTCTTCCCTTCACGTGAAGCTCTGTTGGGGCCTTGCATATCCTGAGTGTCTATCAGGTTTAGTCCTTGCCTCCATTCACCAGGCTCCATGTCCCCATTGCCTTGTTGGCAGTCCACAAGCCTGTTCTGCAACACTGGGTAGTGGGTGCACATGAGATTGTGCAGGATGCAGCAAGCTTCCACGATCCTCCTCATGGTCTCTGGGCGGTGCTGCATGGTGGTGAGAAGTACCTGGAACCTGTTGGCCAGGATGCCAAAGGCATTCTCCACCACCCGCCTTGCCCTGGACAGCCTGTAGTTGAAGATCCTCTCTTCATGGGTGAGGAGTCTGGAAGTGTAGGGCTTCATGAGGTAAGTTCTGAGGGAGAAGGCGTCATCCCCCACAATGAAGTAGGGCACATCTTGTGTGTCGGACAGGGGGTCTGGATCTGGGAAGTCCATGATGAGGTTGCGTTCCAGCCCCATCTTGAGGTGACTGGCATTGTATACCTGGGCATCTGAAGCTGACCCATTGCCTGAAGCATTGATGTACATGAACTTGTAGTCAGCATCGACCATGGCGAAGAGGATGATGCTGAAGAAGCCCTTGTAGTTGTGATAAGTGGACCCTGACTTGGCTGGAGCTTTGCAGGCCACGTGCTTCCCATCTATGGCTCCAACGGTGTGGGGGAAATTCCACTTCTGATACCACTGCTCTGCAACTTTCTTCCAGCCTTCTTCAGAGGAGGGGCACTGGAGGAGCTCCTCCTTGTATTCTTCGATGATGGCCTGCACTACTTCTCTGACCACAATGCTGATGGTGTTGTGTGGCACCCTCCAGCCATACTCTATGCTCCTGTACGTGGGCCCTGAGGCCAGGTGGTGCAGAGTCAGTGCCACCTTGAGTCCAGGGTCCAGGCTGGGCCGGAAGTTGGTGCTCTGCTTGGTCAACCTGGGTGTCAGCCGCTGCACAACTTCGTCAAACATGGCTGGAGGCATCCTCATGAAGTTCTGGAATGCCCGAGTGTCTTCGTTCCTCAGCTCCACCATCAGCTTGTTGTACAGTCCGTACTCTGCTCTTCAGGCAATCCATCTTCGGACCCAGACACTTCTTGGCCGCCTCCTTTTCTTTGCGTAGAACAGGTAAAAGAGCCTGTAGATGGCTTCACACTGTTGTAGAACGATGGTGGCTACCAAAAGGAGTGTGTGACGATTCATGGTGGAGATGACTGGATACTGTGGAAGGGCAAGAGCAAGATGAAGGCTGAAGAGGTCTGCACAGCAGGGCTGCTGGACTGAAAGTGGAAAGTTCCTCCCCCTTTTTATAGGAAATATAGGTTTTCCGTTTGGTGTCCTTTTGCATCCTTTAGGCATCCTGCAGACATCCTAAATATCCCAGATACGTCCCCTCTGCGAACGTTTTTTCCGTTTTAATGCTTTGTATGTGAGCTGCATCCGCTTTCATCCTTTCTCCGTCCGTGCTACTAACGCTGCATGTCCGTTCCGTGTCCGTTTCGCTTCCTCCCTGTGTCCGTTTTCCACTGGAGCAGATTTGAGTTGCGCGGATGCGCAGCGGATGCCTAGCGGATATAGCGGACACGTAACGGATGATGACAGACATCTAACGGATGTTCCCCGTATGCGTTGTGGATGCAGAATGGACGCGTTGGATACATTTTCCGCTCAAAAAGTTTTGTGCAGCTCAAAACTTTTTGAGCGGATGAAATGTCAGTCGACGGATGCTGGACGGATAGAGAGGATGAAAAACGGAGGCAGTGAGTACAGAACGGAAGCATCGCGTTAACCAACGGATGGCAAGTGTTTCTCTCCATTTTACATCCTCTTTCCATCTGTTGGTGATGTGTGACAGGGGCTTTACATTCAAGGACTTTGTGTTTTTCATTGAAAAGATAGTGGGAAGAACATGTAGATTGTTTGCAGGTGCTCTTCTGTGGAACTACTGACAGTTGGAGTCTGGATTTGAAATTGAAGAAAGAAGATTGAAGTGACCTTGAAAAGAGAACTGGAAATTTTGTATTTTGATTTAATAAAGAGCCTCGAACATATAGTGGCAGTGCTTTGCTTATTGACAGAATTGCATTTTCTCTTTCCTTTTTTTTTTTCTATTCCCCCACCCCCAGTTGGATTTTTATATTTGGACTTGAGTCCTTTGATGCAAGAATAAGACTACTTCCCCCCCTCCCTCCTCCCTTTGTTTTACCTTTTTAGCAAGGGGAATATCCAGATTTCTGTCTTTTAAATTTTTTTCCTATTTTTTTTTTCATCCTTTTTCCATTTTATATTTTTTCTTCTTTTCCTTTTTTCCTACATAATTGGAACCAATTGGATTAAGGTTTTCAAGTTATTTCAAGCCTCCATCACTGAGGAATGTTTTTGTAATAAGCAGTATAATATTGTCGAACCTGTCTCCATGTTTATCCAGTTCTATTACATTTAATTTTAAGCCTCCTTTTCCTAGGAGTGAAGATGAAGAGCATGTGAAAATTAAGTATTTCAGGTAAATACAACTTAAACAATAATCTAGTTTGCAAAGGAAAATTAAAACTTAAAAAATTAATTTTGGGTATTGCGATATAAACAAGAGATCTCTGTATACTTTCTTGCAAAATCTGTTTAATAGCATAGATCTTGAAACACCACATGTAATTTTCCTCTTTATTTTTATTGTAGGGTCCTATTAAAATTGGATTTCAAAGTCTAAGAAAGATACGTTTTGACAGGATGTTGCTCAGAATCCTGATTAGATAATTCAGAAAAATAGCCCAATTTAAGAATGACTTAAATATGAAAGAAGACATGAGCTTCTTTGTAGCAACTGGCCAACAATATTTTAGTGGTGTGGAGAGAGAGAGAGAGAGAGAGTATTTTAATAGGAAAATATATTTTTGGTCTTTTTTATTTTGCCCCTTAGGGAGGCTCACAGCCAAACAGAGAAAAGAAGAAGAGACAAAATGAATAACTTGATAGAAGAATTATCGACTATGATTCCTCAATGCAGTCCGGTGGCTCGTAAACTAGATAAAATCACCGTATTAAGAATGACTGTGCAGCATTTAAAGTCAATGAAAGGCAAGTACGAAATACTATCAAAAATTCCAAACGGCGATTCAAAAGCTGTCTTTTTTTAATCATCATCATCCTCTTTTAACAACCCCATAATCTCTTGCATTGGGGTGGAGTCTGGGCAATTGAAAGGAGCTGAGAGTTTCCTGGCCGGATGCCCTTCCTGTTGCCAATGCAGAATTATACTTAGCAGATACAGTCTCAGTGTGCCCAGAGAGAGAAATACCTGCCTCCACCTAGGATCGAACTCACAGCCTGCTGATTGTGAGGCAAGAGCTCTACTCCTAGGCTACACACACACACAAACACACACACACACACACACACACACACACACGGGTTGCTCAAGCTTTAATACTCCTGGCAGCTTAACTAATGAATGAAATAGGGCAGTGGCTTTCATCCTGCCTGTCCATTTTGTTCTTGGTTTCATGTGTGAATGGCTGTAAAAATTTCATGCAGGTTTCCTGTAAAAGTGATTTAACTTCATTTAAATTTATTGGAGGGCATGAGAAGAAAAGTGATTTAGAATACCGCTTCTGAGTTGGCATGTGTCATGTATTTGTTTTAGTTAATTAAAGAGTCCTTCCTTTCTTCCCTCCCTCCCTCTCTCCCTCCTTCCTTCCTTCCTTCCCTCCCTCCTTCCTTCCTCCTTCCTTCCTTTCATCCCTCCTTCTTTCTTCCCTCTCCTCCCTCCCTTCCTCTCTCCCTTTTTCCTCCCTCCCTATCTCTCTGCTTTCTTTCTTCCCTCCCTCCATTCCCACTCATCCCTCCCTCCTTCCCTTCCTTCCCACCTCCCTCTGCCTCTCCACTCTTCCTTCCCTCCTCCTCCCTTACTTCCTCTCCATTCTTCCTTCCCTCCTCCTCCCTTACTTCCTCTGTCCCTAATTTTTCTCTCACACATATTTTGCAGGCTTCACTGGTTCTTACTCAGAAGTTAGGTATAAGCCTTCATTTTTACAAGACGATGAACTTCAACACCTCATCCTTAAGGTAAATTAAAGGCAGAGAGAGGGTCCTGCTATTTCTGCAAACAGCAACTGTCTCATACAACAATGTTTACGCCTGCATAGTGAAGATCCCAGTTTCAAGACTATTTATCAACAGAGATGTGCAAATGTCCCTTTTCTGAGCTCAAAACAGACTCCTCTGGTTTTAGAGACAGCACCATTCTGCATCTGGAAATATTCTGAATATGAAAAGCATTGCAAGCTTAAAAGAATGATTCAGCTGCAGGGAGAATAATGTTCCAATTCTTCCTTTTTTAAAAATTTGGGACAAGCCTTTCTAAACCCCAGTCTGGATGTTTTCACATTTGAAAGTTCTTAATGTGTACCCCTCTTATTCTAAAACAAGACTTAAAATTGACATTGCATCAAATTGGGACTTTAAAAGTTTTCAGAGGAAGATGTAAGTCGAATGGAATTTAGTAAGCTGCTTTTTTGCATTCAGTTACAATTAGTTTTAGTTAAAATTTTAACACTATTTAGACAATAATTAATGAGGCTAAGTCACAGATTACTTTTAATTAAATTTTTAATACCATTGAAGGAATAAATAAATGAACTAAACTAAATCACAGATTACTTTTCATTAAAGTTTTAATACCATTGAAGGAATAAATAAATGAACTAAACTAAGTCACAGGTTAGTTTTAGTTAAAAAATTTAATACAATTGAAAGAATAAATAAATGAACTAAACTAAGTCACAGATCAGTTTTAATCAAAATGTTAATACCATTGAAGGAATAAATAAATGAACTAGTAGTCTAAGTCACAGATTAGTTTTAGTTAAAATTTTAACATTGTTTAAATAATAAATCAATGAACTTAATATTAAATTAAGGAAACCAGGCAGATTGTAATCTGTGCCATTTAGAGCAGATACATGATCAGACTGATTGTCTCCATGATATAAACTTCTACAAGGACACATTGGAAAGGCATATGATGTAACCACAAAAAAAGTTATGCCATGAAATCCAAGCAATGCAAATCATCAGTAACAAAGGAAGACATGAAAAAAATATTGAATGAGGTTGGCTAGCATTTGAAAACTTGAGCTCTACTTAGTGAGCAAGTAATTAAGGTGATTGGCTTGAATCAGCACCCCGTAGGATTTATTTCAGTAACCACAGATCTCAACTCAGGACAACACGTAAAACTCATGAGGCTTAAAACATTTGACCTGAAAGTGAGGATAAATTCTACAAATACCATAGGACTCATTCTAAAACTCTGATTTAGCCCAGAGCTTGTAAAATTTAGGAATCCCATTTCTAAAAACTGCATGGCAACAATATGAAAATGGCTGATTGGTAGTTGGTGAAGAGCATTGCATAAAATTTAGGATGTGTTAAGATTATAGAAGGATAAAGTTGGAAGGGACCTGGGAGGTCTTCTAGTCTGTCATGCTCCTGTTGGAGTCTTATTCAGAGGAAAAGGAGGAATAGCCGACAGGGAGTGGGAGTGTGGCTCCGGAGGTTGTGGAGGAAAGTGGGGAAGGGCACAGGCTGGCTGGGCATTCAGAGGAAGACCCAAGATCATCCCCTCTTCATCCTAGGGCACACAGGGAGGAATGGAGAAGGGAGCAATGTGGTTTACGGGGAAGGAAAGGGCCCTGATCCTTTTCATGGGCTGCAGCTGTGAGGACTGTTTAAAAATACAAACTGCACATGACCCAGTGCTGGAAGCAAAGCATGAAATAATTCTAGTCTGTTGGTTCTTATCTGAGTTCTGACATCCTTTCCAGTGTGTGTATTTCAATATCTGTGGACGTCTTCAAGCCCTTATCCTACCTTGTCTCACTAATTGCTTCAGTGTGGTTTGTGTTGTTTTTTCTATTTATAATTTATATGTATTTTGAGTTTATCAGCATTTCTTCCTTTTCACAAGTGTTTGTGGGGGCGTTTTTTCTCCAGTCAATGATAACTGGAGCTTTGAAGCCAAATTGAAGGAATTTAAGGGATTTCACCTGTTTTTATAACTTTGTTGCTTTTGTATCCCACCCTGGGTCATCACAGAAATGTATAACTTACAGTAGAAATGCATAGTCTACAAATTCCTGTGGTTGTGACTGGGAGGAGCAAAACCCTACTTGGTAAAAAGGAGATGAGGGGACTATCACAACTGTTTGTGGATCTGTCTTCAGGGTGAAACAATACCTACGGTGCTTGTATCTCTGTTTTTCTTAGAAAATGCTCATGAAAATAATATCAACATTTCAATGGCGCTTGCTTCTATCCTGATTTGACTCCTCTTACTGCAGAACTACTTGTTTGTATCCATTACAGTTTTATATTTGTCTTTTTCATTTATAGGTTGCTGATGGTTTCCTATTCGTTGTTGGATGCGACAGAGGCAAAATCCTGTTTGTTTCCGAATCGGTTTCCAAGACACTTAATTATGACCCCGTTAGTAGCCTAGTATTTAAAACCCTTCTATGAATAGCTGTGAGTTTGCTGTAAAGAGTCACCAAGGCAGCTTGCTGAGGGCTGAAGAGGCAGCATACAAATGGGTGCTATTTGATTAATGGACCCTGGGTGCTCCTGGTTACAGCACACAGAAATATCTGATAGGCATTGATTGAAATAAGGTTGTCACAATAGGGCATAGAAGACATGCTTCTACTTCATTTAAACTATACTGTACCATCCTTCTCCCATGGACCCATCTCATAAACCTGATAAAATATCCGGGAAACACCAATTTTTTAAATGTAGAATTATCAGATCAGTCCAATAAACTCTTTTTGAATGTAGGTAAATTTTGTTGTATTTAATTAGAACCCTATTCTATTCTATTCTATTCTATTCTATTCTATTCTATTCTATTCTATTCTATTC
>BLBF01000022.1:15839021-15858971 GCA_015471245.1 Laticauda colubrina | reverse complement strand
AACTCATGAGACACAAAGGGTTGGCAGGTGCCTATCTTTGCCTGCCAAGAAAGAAAGCCATACAGAATAACAGAATAACAAAGTTGGAAGGGACCTGGGAGGTGTTCTAGCCCAACCCCCTGCTCAAGCAGGAGACCTTATACCATTTCAGACAAATGGCTGTCCAATCTCTTCTTAAAAACCTCCAGTGATGGAGCAGCCACAACTTCTGGAGGGAAGCATTTCCACTGGTTAATTGTTCTCATTTTTAAGAAGCTTCTCTTTAGTTCCAGGTTACTTCTCTCCTTGTTTGGTTTCTATCCACTGTTTCTTAACAAAATAGAATAACAGAACAACATTTTATGGAGAACTTCTTTGAATTGTAGTGTTGTAACTTTAAACTTTCTTCTCGTATTAATCTGAGCAATTTGATCCATACCCCCCATCTCATCACTCATAGAACATAGAATGACAGGGTTGGAAGGGACCTTAGAGGTCTTCTAGCCCAACGAGGCAGGAATTCCTATTCCAGGGGTGGGATCCGACAGGGTTAACTACCAGTTCTGTCATTTACGTGGTTTGGTGATTTACGATGTGCTTCCCTGCACGTTGCCGGCATACCTGTAAATCATCATCAGCATGCAGAGAAGCAGCCTTTCAAAAAACTCTTTTTTCCTGCTTCCTGAAGTTGCAGAAATCAGGAAATAAAGGTCAGGTAAGAGCCCGGGCGGACAGGTGGGCAAAAACATTAGCAGACATAGAACCGGTTCTATGTCTGCTGCTCTTTAGAGCTACCGGTTCTACAGAGATGGACAGAACCAGTAGAAACTCACCCCTGCCCTATTCCATTTCAGAGAAATGGTTGTCCAATCCCTTCTCTTGCCCTTCTAGTACTTTGGAAAATAGGTTGACCCCCTCTTCTTTGGGGCAGCTCCTCAAATATTGGAAGGTTGCTATGATGTCACTCCCTAGTCCTTCTTTTCATTAAACTAGACCAGGGCTCTTCAAACTTGACAACTTTAAGACTTGTTGACTTCAACTCCCAGAATTCCTCCTCCTCCTCTACTATCACGTCGCCTTTAGTTCTTCTTTTAACTAGGCTAGCATCTGTGCTTCTGTGTTTCAGATTAGTAAATCTGAATGGATGGAAACTAATAAAGGAGAGAAGCAACCTAGGACCAAGGAGAAATTTCCTGCTAACTTTTAATTGTTCCAATTAATCAGTGGAATGACTTGCCTGCCTCCAGAAGTTGTGAATCCTCCAACACTGGAAGTTTTAAAGAAGAGATTGGACAGCCATTTGCCTGAAATGGTACAAGATTTCCTGCTTTAGCAGGAGGTTGGATTAGAAGACCTCCAAGGTCCCTTCCAACTCTGTAATTCTGCTCTAATCCAAAAATATTAACCCATTTTAGTCCATCAGTTTGTTTCTCAAAGGAAGATACCTTCGAGAAGCTCTGAAGCAGAAGACAACAGATGGTTGTTTCTTTTGTTGTTGTTGTTGTTGTCCTATTGTTGTTTCACCACACTTGATCTTTGGAGCCTGGTGCCCCAATCAGGAGAAAGATACAGAGACTTCCAGATTCCAGCTGAGCAGAACATGGGAGAGGTTAACCAAGGGAGAGGGAGTTCAGAGGAAGACCCAGGCCCAACCCCTCTTCAACCTAGGGCACGCAGGGAAGAATGGAGAAGGGAGCAACGTGGGTTGCATGGCTTATGGGGGAGGAAAGGGTCCTGATTACCTTCATTAGCCACAACTGGGAAAACAGCTGCATACTGAGTGCAGCATCTGCTGGGAACAAACATGAGTTTATCCTGGGTTGTCTTTGCTTTTCTGTGTTCCTGGTGTCTTCCCAACCGTGCTGAGTTATTGCCATACCTTCACATCTGGAATTCTTGCTCCTGCCCTGCTGGACTAATTACCTCATTTTGCCTTGGTTTTGCCTTGGATTTATACAGATTTTGTTGATCATATTTTGGACTTAATTCTCTGCAGCGAAAGGCTGTTCCTAAGAGAGTTTTTCTCCAGCCCAGAAGGTAACCAGGACATTGGGGGTAAAGTTGGAGCAAATAAAGGGACTATTATTGTTTATTTGAGTGTGTTGCCTTTGTGCCATGCCTCTTTGAGTCATCACAGCATGGGACTCAGAATGCCAACTTAGAATAATTTAATACTAAGCAATTAATTGAAATGATTTAATATGAGAGATGAGATTTCAGTGTTAAGTCCCTGACTCTGCCTTAGACGTGAGAGGAGGGAAGCTGAAGACAAATTATTATATTTTCTGCCAAAGATATTTCTTGTCGATGTAGGTTGTTTGGAATAAATGAAATTAAATTTGATTTAAGTTCTTAGTTGGGAAGTTTTCCAACCCTGTGAGTCCTGCCATTTGTTCTCATTCCTGCCATTCCAATTCTTGCCTAATAAAATAAAAAATAAATAAATCAAGAAATGTTAACAGGCAGGAGGAATGATTGTCTTAAATAAACATTCTCTCCATCATTTTACTTGTGTTTTACTCTCTCTCTCTTCCTGAACTCAGCCCTTTGACGTTACGTCTTTCACACCACAGATAAACCCACCATCTGTGAACCCCTGCTCCTGATTTAAAACTGGGTGCAAAGAGCAGAAGTTGTTAAGAGATTCAGCACAGTGATGGGATTTAAATAATTTAACAACTGGTTTTCTGCCCTAATGACTGGTGGGGTGGGTGTGGCCAGGAGTGTGAAAGGCAGCACTCAGCTTCATGAACCTCCCTGGGAGCAAAAACAGGCCATGGGTGGCCCCTCTGTGCTGCACCCCCCCCCGCACCCTGTTTTGGGCCTAGTGGGCCTCCTGCAGACCCCTGGGAGTAAAAACAGACTATAGGGGGGGCATGCCATACCCCCATGCCCCATTTTGGGCCTACTGGGCCTCCCTGCACTTACCTGGGAGCCAAAATGGACCACAAGGGGGCTGCACTGCGCACACACCCTTGCACCCCATTTTGGGCCTAGTACATTGGTGCGTAACTTTTTTGGACTCCTAGGCTGAAAATTGTGCACTCGCATGCCAGCAACCAAAAGTTAATGTGTGCTTGGGTACCCCACACCCCCTGCACACCACACATCTCTGCACATGTGCATACAATCCTCCCCCATGCTGTGCATTTTTGCACATGCGCACATGAACTCCCATGCACCCCATGTGTCTCTGCACATGCATGCACATCTCCTGTGTACCCTGCTCCCGTGCATGTGCACCAGATACCCAACAATCAGCTGTCAGGCGGGTAGCGTGTGTGCATGCGCAGTGGGGCTCTTCCATGTGACTTCTCATGTGCCGGCAGAAGTGGCTCTGTGTGCCACTTCCAGCATGCATGCCACAGGTTCACATCATGGGCCTAGTAGATCTCCCTGCACTTACCTGGGAGCTAAAATGGGACAAGTCAGCAATTTAACAACCGGTTTGGTGAAACCGGTGTGAACTGGTTGAATACCACCACTGGATCTAAGGTTTGTTTCTTGAAAAGTTCTGGTTAAGAGAATTTTTTTTTTTGTTTTTTGAACCGGTGAACATAAATTTTGTAGATTATCCCAAAGTAGTGGGAAAACACTCATCCATTCACCGCAGTTTGGATGCTTAGTTTGCCATTATAACAGTAATCTCTAATATAAACTACAGCAGTCCTTGACTTACAACAGTTCATTTAGTGACCATTTGAAGTTACAACAGCACTGGAAAAAAGTGACCTAGGACTGTTTTTCACACGACCATCGCAGGACTTCCGTGGTCACCTGATCAAAATTCAGCTGCTCAGCAACTGAGTCGCATTTATGACAGTCGCCGTGTCCCCTTTTGTGACCTTCTGATGGGCCAAGACAATGGGAAAGTCAGGTTTGCTTAACAACCGTGTTGCTAATTTAACGATGACAGGGATTCACTTATCCAATGTGAGAAAAATTGTGAAATGGCTTAAAATGCATGTCTCACTTCACTGTCATAAAGGTTGAGCTCAGTTGTGGTTGTGCGCCTAGGACTTTCTGCGCTAACTGGTCTTAATCCTGGTTAATCTCTGGAAGTCAGAGAAGGCTGCTTGGGTGGGGACAGGGTTCGAAATGTCTGAATTACGGTATATAAAGAGCCAGTATTGCTGTCTTCACATGCCAATCATTCAAAAACTCTGATAACAAACTCTGTTTAGACTTGTACAGAAACTTTTCTTCACTAAAAAGAATTCCAAGTATGCTCATAAATATTTGTCCATTGGCTCCCTCTTGGTCAAAGGAACAGACTCTTTTTATTCACTTTCTCGTCTCTATTAGACCACCCAAATCAGGGTGGTTCTGGAGGTTCTTCAGCAACAAAGAGGATTAGGGGACTAAAAACTAAAATTATAAGGAAGAATTGCCAGACTTGGATATGGCCAGTCTAGAGAAAAGAAGGACTAGGAACTCCCAGAATTCTGCAACTTTAAGAGGGGTGGACTTCAATTCCCAGAATTCTGCAATTTTAATAGGGGAGGACTTCAGCTCCCAGAACTCTGCAACTTTAATCCTGCTGGCTTGAGGAATTCTGGGAGTTGAAGTCCACACCCTTCCTTAAAGCTGCTGAGGTTGAGAAAGCCTGCTTTAATGGCTGCCCAGGAGGCAGATATTCAAGGGATGGGAGTTTCTCCTAGGGATTTGCAAAGCTGTGGAGCAAGATTCAGAACAGAGCTGGAAGGTACCTTGGAGGTCATCTCATCCAACCCTCTGCTCAGGCAGGAGACCCTATTTCCTTTCAGACAAGTGGCTGTCCAGTCTCTTTTTAAAAACCTCCAGTGATGGAAGCACCCACAACTTCTGTTCCTCCAATTAATTGTCCTCCCTGTTAGGAAGTTTCTCCTTAATTCCAGGTTGTTTCCCTCCTTGGTGAGTTTCCACCCATTCTTTCTTGTCTTCTGGTGCTTTGGAAATTAAATTGACCCCCTTCTTCTTTGGGGCAACCCCTCAAATCCTGGAACTCCCTAATTCATGCCCCCGTAATTCTTCTTTTCTCTAGACTGGCCAAACCTAATTCCTGCAAACCCTTCTTCATATGTTTTCTTTTGTCTCCAGGCCTTTAATCCTCTTGGTTGCTCTTCTCTGCCCTTTATTCCAAAGTCTTCAACAGAATCTTGCAAGCAAGGAGAGGGAATCGCTCAGGGCCCGCATCGATTTCCCCTACACCCCCCCCCCCTCAACCTCTCTCCAATCCCAGCCCAACTACCCCTTTCCACACGCCCCCAATTGAACCCCGGACTGTCAGCCCAAATCCGTACCCCTACCAGGTCTCTATTTCTCGTCTCTTTCTCTCTCTCTCCCTTTCTCTTCCTCCGAGCGCAACTTTTGGAAACAAAAGTTTCTTTGTTGTTGCAAACTCAAGTTTCACCATCCGCCCACGGGACGGAAAAATAAGGACTGGCACCGTCGCGCCCACCCCCCCCACTGCTTAAAAGTGAGGGGTGTGGGGGGGGGAGCAGAGGGTCAGCCTCGCGCGAGAGCCAAGGAGCGGGAGGAAGAGAAGGAGAAGGAGGAAGAAGAGAAGGAGAAAAAAGAGGAGGGGAGGAAGAGGAAAAGGAGGAGAAAGAGGAGGGGAGGAGGAGGAGAAAGAGGAGGAACATTTCCGCGGGGGAGTGGACAGTGGCGGGTTTGGCCACGCGTGGGGAGGCTCCTAAACGCCCCCTGCCCGCGTTTTGCCCCCTCCCTTCAACCCCCTCCCCTTGTTAGTCTGTGTTCTCCCCACAGCCTGGATGCTCCCTCCCTCCCTCCCTCCTCCTTTCCTCTCCCGTTGCCCATCGCTCCACCTTCCCCTTCCAGCCTCCGGGATCACCCCCCTCCCCTTCTTTTGGGGGGGGGGCGGGGGGGGCGGGAGCAGTTTGGGAAGGAGGAGCGACTTTGCGCTACACCCAACTCCTGTCTGCTTTGCTCGGGGAGAAGGCGCAGCTGGGCATGCTTTGAGTGTGTGTGTGTGTGTGTGTGTGGAGGAGGGTGGAAGCCCCGGAGCAGCGGCGGCCACAACTTCGGGACTCCTCCGATGCTGGTAAGTAAGTGGGGGGGGGGGGGCGACCCTGAATCCTTCCCACCCTCCTCTGGCTTTGGAGGGTGGGGGAGGTCCTTGGTTCTTTGGTCCTTGGCCAGAAAGTTCGCCTCGGCACCAGGTTCGAAGCCTCCCCCACTCGCGATCGGGTTCTGGGGTGGGATCCCCCTCCCCCTCGCTCCGCGTGGACTGGGGAAGGGGGTCTCTCCAAGTGCCCCGATCCCGGGTTCCTTCCACAGCAGGAAGTGTGGAAGTTGGAAGAGCTCATTGGCTCGAAGGTTGAAGGATTTCTCCCGGGTCTGGCGCGGCGTGGGTGAGTGGCTGGAGGATGGCTTGATCCGGGGCAAAAGCAGAAGTGGGTGGGTGGGTGGAAGTGGAAGGGACTTCCACGCGGCTGGAAAGAGCATCCTTTGGAAAGCTGCTTGGAAATCCCCCTTGGCGGATGTTGGAGCAATTGTCGGCGGAGAAAAAGTCGGTGGGCACCGCCGTTGCGCCCTTTTATTTATTTATTTATTTATTTATTTATTTATTTATTTATTTATTTATTTATTTATTTATTTTTTTGCGCTCATCCTGAGGGCTCCGCGGGAAAGGAAGGGCTCTCGAGGGCTTGGCCTGCCGGGGAGGGGAAAAAAAAAATATTGTGCAAATCTTTCCCGTGAATATTTTGGGCTGCGAGTTTCAGGTTTCCCCCTTAAGGCTCGGCGGCTTACTGGCTGCGAAATGTTAATTAGTCCCCCCCCCCCCCCCCCCCTCTTGTGGTAACTTTCTAATTAAAAACCGAGTGGCTGGTTCAATAAAATAAGATTAAAATAAAACAAAACCTGAACCCAGAATGGCAGAACTTGAAATCAGCTTTTCTCCCCCCCAACAGCCTTGCAGTTTTTACTATTGTTACTATATAGTTTTTTATATTTTTACTACATAGGTTTTTTTTTACTATATATATATATATATATTTACTATATAGTTTTTATATTTTTATTGTATAGTTTTTAAAAATATTTTTACTATATAGTTTTTTCAGTATATATACATTTACTATATAGTTCTTGTATTATATATATATATATATATATATATATATATATATATATATATATATTTCACTATATAGTTTTTACTATTTTTACTATATAGTTTTTTTACTATGTATATTTTACTGTATTGTTTTTATATTTGTACTATATAGTTTTTTTTTACTATTTTACTATAAAGTTTTTTAAAAATATTTGTACTATATAGTTTTTTTTTACTATATATACATTTACTATATAGGGTTTTACTATATATATATATATTCTATATAGTTTTTATACCATGTATATATTTTACCATAGAGTTTTTACTATTCTTCTCATCCATCCTATTACCCATCGCCTTCTACTTATGGCTATAACCTTGTTGCTTGTACCTTTACGTTTATGTTTTATTTAGTTTCCTAGTATGATTGGATTGCTTGTTTAGTATCCTAGGACTATCAGTAAATGTTGTATCTTATGATTCCTTCTGATTTTTTTTTATGTACACTGAGAGCTAATGCACCAGAAGACAAAATCCCTTGGGTATTCAATCACACTTGGCCAATTAAAAAATTCTATCTTCTATCTTGCTGCAGAAGGAAGATGGAATTGGATTTTAAAAAGAGAGAGGAGGTGGGTTAAACAGAGAGGGGAGAGAGAGGGAGAGGAAGAGAGAGAGAGAGATTTACAAACTTTTTTTTCCTTTAAAAGAAATCAAAAAATGATTTTTATTTTTTTTTTGCATTATGGCCTGTTTTTGCCAAGACTGGTTCTTGTTGCCCTTACTTGGGAAATAAAAATAAATTTATGGAGCAAATGTACTGTATATCTCTCTTGTTCACTGTCTTTCAGATGAGCTGGATAGATACACCCCCTCCCTCTCTTCCTGTAGTAGCTATTTATATTTTAGGTGGCTTTTAAATCCTGCCAAATCTCCACTCACTGTGCCTGCTTGAATGTGGAAGTTTTTCCATGGACACAAACCTCTTCTCTTTTTCCCCAGCCTGTCCTTTGCCATGCCAGCTGCTGGTTGCTTATTCAGTGGAGCAAAACAAACCTTCCCCCCCCCCCCAACTAGCAAAAAAATGAAAATACTGGAACGGTTTCGTTTACAAGAGGAGTTGGGAGGGAGTAAAATAAAGAGAGGGTGACCCTGTAGCTTTGAAGCTCCGGCCTCTTGGGTGGCTGGGGGAGTCTCAGTTCATTCATGGTGTCTTTAAACCTCTTTTGATGTTCTCAGGGGTGTGTGGAAGACAAAATGTTTTTGGGAACGGAGGGGTGAAACCATAATAATGTTTGTTTGAATAGTAGTCATCATTTTTCCAGGCACCTTATGGAGGAGAAAGTGACTGACTCATGAACTTTTAATGAGTTTGGTCTTGTCTACCCAAACCTCTATCAGAATAACAGACTGACAGAACTGAAAGGGAACTTGGAGGTCATCTAGTCCAACCCCTCATCCAAGCAAGAGACCCTAACCCTACACCATTTTTGACAAATGGCAGTCTAATCTTCTTCTTAAATGCTCCAGTGATGTTCCACTGACTAATTGTTCTCACTGTCTTGAAGTTTCTCCTTAATGCCAGGTTGCTTCTCTCCTGGGTTGGTTTCCATCCGCTGCTTCTTGTCCTGCCTTCAGGGGCTTTGGAGAATAGCTTGACCCCCTACAATCCCACTGTTATTTCCAAGAGTAAGTCTGTGTATGTACACAGTGGCTTGTTCTGATAAATATGCAATGAGTTGTGTTTGCAAATTGTGTTTTCCCTCCAGCTTTGGTTGGGTTCATCCATTCTGCTAAAGCAAGGGTCTTCCAACTTGGCAGGTTTAAGACTCAACTCCCAGAATTCCTGAGCTAACATGACTGGAGGAGGAATTCTGGGAGTTGAAGTCCACAAGTCGAGTTTGAAGACCCTCTGTGGTTTGTCTGCTTTGAATTTAAAACTGCACACCAAGGTAGCCATTGCCCTAGGCCAACCAGGATTGACGGTTTGGTGTTGTGCCAACCAGCCCAGTTGTAGCCTGGGAAACAAACTATGACTTAGTTCCTTGTGTGTTCCAGCTATGGAGAGCTTTAGAAAGATATATTTGTCTCTTTGTGTTGTGGATTTTTTTTTAGTGTGCATGAGAGAGCTGTATGTTAGAGAAGATGCATTTAAAAGATTTTACAATGGGTTCATTCTTTGTCTTCTGTTTTCCTGCCACAGAGTCTGGTTGTCTGTTCTAAAGTTGACCCCAAAGGACAGGAATGAAGCAATTCCTTCCTTTATTTACCATAATCTAAGGTTTCTGTCCAGCTGTGAAAGAAAGTCATTTTATAACTTGTGATTTCAAATGACTTGCAAATTCACATCCTTCCTTGTGTGAAAGAATCTGTCTTCTAAAAAGCCCAGGAATTCATTTGAGTAAAATGAAAAGGGCTTGGGATGGAAACTTAGAAAAGAAATATTTCTTTCCTTGTTGTGTTAATCTGCACATGTATGACTAGGACAAAAACCCACACTGCTCTTAGATGGGATAGTCAACTGATTCATCTTGTGTTGTGTTGACAATGGATTTATTGAAGATATGAATATGAAGGTGCATAAAATTAGATAATTTCCATGAGGGTTTGGTTGGATTGGGTGCAAGAATTATTATCTCCCATCACGATGAGGTTCTACTACTGCTTATAAAATTGAGGCCAAGTACCAGATTTGGAGCTGATATTTTGATTTGTGCAGCAAGAGTTGTCAAGTCTGAAATATCTTATCCAATGCAGTTGTTTCAACTACTAACTCTTTAACAGTTTTAATTCTAACTTAATGTTTGTGAACCTTGTTTCATATTTAGGAGGTTCCTAAAGGCATTTATCTAAGGTGAGTAACATCTGTATCACATTTTTAAATTATGATGATGATGATGATGATGATGATTCACAAAAAATGACAGTGTACACAGTAAATGAGATAACTATGGTATATTATTATTATTATTCACAAAAAACTACAGTGTACACAGCAAATGAGATAACTATGCTGGGTTTCGTATCACAAATCACTGGTTGAACCCTTCCCAAGCATTTAGGACTGTGTGATATATCCGCGGATTATGTGAGCAGATCCCAGTAAGGCGGCGTTCTGCAGCTGACCAATGGTGATCTTGTCAGTGCCAATTGTTTTCAAGTGCTTGCCTAGGCACAGCACTCAGTGTGCCCAGTACCACTGGAACCACCTGCACTGGTTTATGCCAGAGTCCCTGCAGTTTGATTCTCAAATCCTGATATCTGGTGATTTTTTCAAGTTTCTCATCGATTCTGCTGTCACCAGGTATGGCAATGTCGACGATCCACACATTTTTCTTCTCCACAATCGTGATATCCAGGGTATTGTGTTCCAAAACTTTGTCAGTCTGTATTCAGAAGTCCCACAGAAGTTTTGTATGCTCATTTTCGACCACTTTTTCAAGCTTATGATCCCACCAGTTCTTCGCTACAGGCAGATAGTAGTTGTGACACAAGTTCCAGTGGACCATCTGAGTGACTGTGTTGTGACATTGTTTGTAGTCAGTCTGAGTAATTGTCTTGCGATAGCTCAGTATATGATTGATGGTTTCGTCCGATTCTTTACAGAGTCTGCATTTGGGGTCAAGAGCAGATTTTTGTATTCTGGCTTTGATTATATTCCTTCTGATGGCTTGTTCTTGGGCTGCAAGAATCAGGCCTTCTGTCTCTTCAGTGTTCTGTTGATCAGCCATCACCGGGTCTTTTCCTTATCTATTTTCCCTTGGATCTTTTCAAGGAACTGTCCATGCACTGCTTTGTTACAACCATCTGTCAGCCTGAGTTTGCATTGCTGTTTTCTTATATGGATTCTTTATTGGCCAAGTGTGACTGGACAAACAAAGAATTTGTCTTTGATGCATATGCTCTCAGTGTACATAAAAGAAAAGAAACATTTGTCAAGAGTCACGAATTATAAGGTACAACACTTAGTGATAGTCAAAGGGTACAATAAGCCATCAAATCATACTAGGAAACAGTCCATATAAATTGTAAGGATACAAGTGACAAAGTTACAGTCATACAGCCACAAGTGGGAGGAGATGGATGATGAGTGATGACAAGATTAACAGTAATAATAGTGCAAATGTAGTGCAAACTATTTGTAAATAGTTGAATCATTTATTAAAATTATTACATATACGCATATAAATATATACATTCATATACATTTAGCTATAATTTTTTAAACTCCATTCTCCTTATTTCTATTGTTCAACCAGTTATTCCAATTGTTCCAAATTTCATAATACTCCAACTTTTCTTTATCCTTTAATTTTAATGTAAGTTTATCCATTTCAGCACAATCTAAAAAATGTTTGATATAACATTTCTTTGAGGGCATGTTATTTCATCTCCAACATTGAGTGAATACCATCCTTGTTGCTGTCAATATATGTAGTAAAATATATTTAATCTTTTTCCTATATTTTCCTTTGGTTATTCCCAACAAGAATAATTCCAGTTTAAACTCTATCTGCTCTTCCACTATTTCTTATATCCAATCCCATATTTTAGTCCAGTAAATAAATCAATCAATAGCCCAACGCTGCTTGCTTCAACGGAGCATAAAAGTGTAACACCAAGATTGTGTATTAAATCCATTTCAATATCTACCGTAAGTAAAAGACAAATAATTGGGTTGAATAACAGTCAACAGTTGAGAGTTTTGTGTTGCTGCTTGCTCAGTGCTTTTTTTCTTGGTCTAACTCACTTTTTAAAGCTTAGAATTTAAATGCTTTCTTGTCCCAACAGCAAACGGTGATTCATCCATTAATGTTCCATGTCTTGCTTGGTTTTTACTTTTATTTGTTTTAAATGTCATTTCCCAGTGAATGATTTTTTAAAGCATTGTTCGAGAGTCATCCAACCACTCTGCTGTTGTGCCAAAATTAGAGTAGCAAGGATGGGCTTTTGCTTTGTGATGACGGAGTAGAAGGAGGCCCTGATTTAATGGACCACCATTTAATGGACATTTGAAGCAACAGACTTGCTTGTTGTATCCAAAATATTCCGGTTCTGGCAGTTAAATGGAGATTTAATGCTGCATCATTTGCAAACTGCAATGTTCGCAGAGATTTCCATATGCATGAATTGATGTCCTTTTTGGGTCTTGGGTGCTCCCTGAGCTTGGTTATTTTCTTGCAGACATTTCATTACCGAATTAGGTAACATCATCAGTGTTAGGAGCGAGTGGGAGGAAGAGCGGGGAAAGGAAGAGGATTGAGGGGTTTTTGGTGCTCCCTGAGCTTGGTTGTTTTCTTGCAGACATTTCATCACCCAACAAGGTAATGTCATCAGTACTAGAAAGAGTGGGGTTGTGGAGGAGGAGGGAGAGGAGAAGGAGGAAGAGGTCTGAGGGATCTTTGGTGCTCTCTAAGCTTTGTTGTTTTCTTGCAAACATTTCATTAACCAACTAGATAACATCATCAGTACTAGAAGGGAGTAGGGTTTGCTGTCTTTGTGTACTATTGGTTGTCCTGTCATTGTTGGTGGAAGTGGTTTCATTAGGCTGTTGTTTACTATTAGCTTTATTGCCTGAGTTGGTAGTTCTTTGATTAGGGTATTGTTTACTTCTTGCTTGTTGGTCTGGAGTAAATCTTGATCTTAATCTCCCACTTATCTGGCTGTTGATTTCTATCCAGGAAGTGCTTTATTTCTTTCAGATTGTCTCTTTTGATGATATGTACATGTTGTTTATATCTCTGTGCCTGTTGATGGCCGATTTGGCTGAATGCCAGGCCTCCAAGAATTCCTCTAGTATTTTGGGGACTTAGCTTGTTCTAAGGTGCTCATAGTTTCCCAGCTGAAACTATGGTGGAGTCTGTCTCTGTACAGGTATTCTTCGACTTACAACAGTTCATTTCATGTCCATTCAAAGTTACAACAACACTGAAAAAATTCTGATTCCGGCCTCTTCTAGGCCCGTTTTTGGCTCATTTTGAGCCTGTTTTGGTCCATTTTTTGGCCCATTTTGGGACCATTTTCAGCCCATTTTTTGGCCTGTTTTGGGCCTGTTTCTCGGCCATTTTCAGCCTGCTTTTCGACCTACTTTCAGCAGGCAGAATGCTGTACAGAAAACTGTTTATTTTTTGCTCTGTATCAGAGTCTTGTTGTTTTGTTTAATAGGATTTCTAAACTACCCATCTCACCTAGGTGTCTCTGGACAGTTTACAACATCACAGTAAAGTGATATAAATACATAAATCAAAATATAGGTGAAGAACAGAATGAAGAAGAAATTCAAACTGACGCATAAAAATAAAAAAGCATGTGAGGCACTAAGATGAATGCTGCAATCTTGCAGTTGGAAGGGAGACATTGTTACCTATATTGTCTAAATGATTAGTAGTAGTAATTGCCAACTTGGGCCCCAGATTTTTGTAAAATGTTAGTGTGTAGCCATCAGCGTTAGTGTGTCTTGTAGGATAGGCAGTTATAGTACAAAAAATGCCCCAGGGTTTATTTTCAGCATTATACAGTTGAGAGGCAGGGCCTTAAACTGAAAGGATAAAACTCTCGACTTTTGACTTTTTAAACACCAACCCTAAAAATATCATGTTTTTTCAAAAACTGGATAAACTGCGTTACTTTGGCCTGGTTTCCACTCTATTCCCTAAGTAGCTTTTCTGATTTTAAAGATGAATGTCAAACCATTTGTAAAAAAAAACACAATATGGAGAGGGAACAACTAATCCGTATGAATCTCATATTTTAATTCAAAATGAGATTTTAAGGTTTTTTTTTTTAAGTAGGCTGTTGGAATTGGGTTTTCTTTCAGCTTTGCTGGAGAGTTTGACAGTAAATTGGTTGGAAAGCAGATGAAAGAAGAAATGAAGCAAATTTTTGTGCTCCCCAAAATTTAACTCCACTGTAAATATACTTGAGAGGAAAGACATTTTTCCAAAGAGCTTTGATATACGCCAGCATGTATAGATGTATATAATGTATCTCCCTTTATACTCACATCACACAGGAATAAATAAATAACCTTTTCCAATAATTTTCCATATCTTTGTGTCCCCGAGGAAAGATCAAAGGGTATGGGATATTAAGCCTGAGTTTTAAAATCAAGAACAGCGAGGTCCTTGGTGCTCTCTGAGCTTGGTTGTTTTCTTGCAGATGCTTCATTACCCAACTAGGTAACATCATCAGTGCTAGAAAGGAGTGGGGTTTGCATTGTATCATCTGTATAATAACATTAATGCAGATTAATGCAGTCCCTGAAAATGTTTAGCTCCCATACAGAGGGAGCTTATCCTTTGCTTTCCATGTGTAGAGAAAAGAGGGAGGTTTTCAAAGAGAGACCTTCCCTTCATCTTCAACTCCTAGTAAACCCACCTTAATTCCAGCAAGAGTCCAAATCTTGCTGGGAAATGCTCCTTTGTATCTGCATGCCTCTTTACCTTTTTCCAGAAGCCTTGTGGTATGTAAATATTCCTCAGCGCGGTTGGCGTGTTGCCTTGAATTCAATGCCAAATAGGTTCACAAATAATATTGCTTCAGAAAGCAAACCAGTCTTTTCCCAAGATTGGCCAGAAGCTGGGTAGGACAGACTTCAGAATTTGTTGATGAGGCTGCTTTACTGTTTATTTGTTGATGAGGCAGCTGTGGGACACAGCTGCTTCCTCTCATGCCTTTTTGGAATTGGATCTGGAGGAGTTGCACAACTCTGTTCCTTCTGGAATTGAATCTGGAGGATTTGCATAACCCTGTTCCGTTCTGGAATTTAATATATCTACAGAAAATGGGATTTGTCTCTACTGCCTCGGACCACGAGGCTTAAGACATTTTTTTTGGATCCTGTACTCTAGATACAAAATCCCTGCTGTGCATGGTAGCCCCATAAACACCATCTAAGCATCACTGCCTTTCTGCACATATCAAGCCATGCTGTGCAACTCCTCCAGATCCAATTCCAGAAAGGATCATGCATGGATCACAACTCGGAGGAATTCTGGTTAAATTCCAGTTAACATCTAGAAGATGAGTAATTTGGAAAGAACTGCATTGAGGAAAAGCAAAGCTAAAGCCCTCAGAGCAAAATGATCAAGGCCTGATAGCTGATCTCCAAGTAGGAAAGTCCAGAGGCTGTTGGAAAGTTGGTGAGCCGAGAAGAACAAAATTGTTGCATGCTTGGCGAGCAAGAAGGAAAACATTTTTGAATAGTTGCGATTGTGTTGTGTTATAGGTAAATTCTACCCTTCTTAAGAAAACATGGTGGAGAACTTATCTGGATGTACAAGTTCTCGTTGAAACATCTACCTCAATTTGGATCTACATCCTTAACTGCTTTAAGCTTTGAGCGATGAGGGTGAATCAACTTTACAGCAGGAATTTTGTAATACAAGGAAAGGGAAACAACATGGACCATAAATTAATGGATATATTGAATTACCTTAACAAAATACAAAGCAACAACACGGCAGGAGCTTGATAGTTTATTGAAAAGAACGGGATGGGCTCCTAATGACTTAACTAGTTCCCATGAACAATTTAATCCAGTATATCTCAAAAGTATGTTAAGGTGAGTGCTTTTTTTGGCTTGTTTGCTGCCTTTCCACACACTGATGAAGTCTTGAGCCTTGCAGAATGTAGAATAACAGAGTTGGAAGGGACCGTGGAGGTCTTCTAGTCCAACCCCATTTCAGACATATGGTGTCCAATCTTTTATTTAAAATTTCCAGTGTTGGAGCATTCACAACTTCTGGAGGCAAGGAGTTCCACTGATTCATTGTTCTAACTGTCAGGAAATTATATATATATTTTACTTACTGGTAACGTGTGAAATTGCAACTGATTGCCTATAAAATCATCTTTTAAATATTTATCATTAATGAGAAGAAGGAACCATTGTTTCTTCAAGTTTGGGTACTTCCCTGCTCTTTGTTGTAGAATTCACCATGAAAAATGCATTGGTTGATTAATTTTACAATCCATTCATATCCAACAAAGATAAAATACAAGAACTATTTCCAGGATAAAGAAGGTAAAAGAAATACAACAATAAAATACCTATGTGATAAATATACAGACACAGTATTCAGTTAAATATTTTGCCTCTGATATGTTCCACGTAATGGATTCTTAGTTGAGTTGGCTTGTCTAATAAATTTAGCAATGTGCAGATATTACAACCCAGGAACAAATAGAACAATCTACAATTCAGATCACAATGGGCTGTTTTTTTCTCCCCAAGCAGGAATCTATGTATATGTAAATGTGAAATACCCCTCACACATCATCACAAAATCTCCAGAACCGTAAAGCCAACAAACTTGAAATTTGCCACATATGTTCCTCTTAGCTTCTAGGTGCTCACTAAGAAAGGATTTTTTGAAATGGCCATCAGAACATTAGTATTTCCTATATTATCATTATTAACACACACTGATGCTAAGGAGTTCTACTTCCCCTCCCCACCTGAAAAGAAATCTCTTCCAAATGCAAAATACAAGCAGAGGAGATGTTTCAGTTTCAGTTTCACAGCACCAGGCAGCTTTAGTAAGAACAGTTGAGCTAAGCCCTGCCCAGGATCCTTGCTGTCTCCTTCTTGTTCACACAGCAAATACTGTGTCAGTTTCCAAACAGTCCTCAACTCATTTACACACTGGCAGGATGCTAGCTAGATGAATACCGATGGATGCTGGTAGGCAGAAGCAGAATTCCCCTCCCTTATTTTCCTCCCAAAAAACAGTCCGACTACATAGTTTCCGAGCAAAGCACAGGTATTGAGCTAGTTTTAAATATCTAAACCTCATAGGGCACAAAGTTTTTTTTTTTTTAATAACTTTTATTATAAAGTAAGGCTTTCAAGTACTTCATCCTGGAGTGTTTAAAGTTTTGCAAATGGGCAGAAGGATAGCACAGAACGCATCTTGGTAAGAGAGTGTAATTGTATAGATTATGTATTGCATAACCTATTATTAGAACTGGAGTAGATCTAATCTATGGATCTTATTCTAATTTCAAAAGAGGCACTTTCGTGGGACTTTGTAGTCCTGGAATCTGTTGGAGATCTACCCATGACATTTCACTGTTCTG
This sequence comes from Laticauda colubrina, assembly GCA_015471245.1. Classification (NCBI taxonomy): domain Eukaryota; kingdom Metazoa; phylum Chordata; class Lepidosauria; order Squamata; family Elapidae; genus Laticauda; species Laticauda colubrina. The sequence goes on along the minus strand of BLBF01000022.1, from coordinate 15,841,849 downwards.
CATTTCTGGAGATCAGGAGCTTCGAATTCAAATGTTTGCTTGGGGGTTGCATTCTTCCTTTCTTCCTCTGATCAGCTTTGGAGCGTGAACAAGACAAATAGATTGTCCTCGACTTACAATGGTTCATTTAGTGACCGTTCAATGGTACTGAAAATTGTGGCTTAGGACCAATTTTTCACATGATCATTGCATTCAGAGGCTTGGCAACTGGCAAGGACTTATGACAGTTTAATTTAAAGTTGCCAAAGGTTAGAAACTTCATTATATAGTTAGTTTTTTTCTCCCTTTTCCTTCAATAGCAGGGGAATCCTATTTGTTGTAAGACTGCTCAGGAGGCTAAATTAATGAAAAGAACCAAATAGCAATAGCACTTAGACTTATATACCGCTTCGTGGTGTTGTTACAGCCCCCTCTAAGTGGTTTACAGAGTCAACCTCTTTCTCCCAACAATCTGGGTCCTCATTTTACCCACCTTGGAAGGATGGAAGGATGAGTCAGTCTTGAGCCAGTGAGGATCGAACTCCTGGCAGTGAGCACAGTTAGCCTGCAATGCTTCTAACCACTGCACTTCTAGGGAAGGTGAATGAGAAAGGGAATAAGAGGGAAGGAAAGGAAGGAAGGAATAGAATTTACAGTATATAACACTTCACAGTGCATAAGGTCAGCCTATTTGCCCCCAACAATCTGGGTCTTTTTTTTTATCGACCTCAGAAGGATGGGAGGGTAGATGAAGCAACAGTTGGAGAGAAATGAGCCCTGTATGAAATATTCATAACTTTCAATCAAGCTTCTGGAGAGAGGGAGACAGAGACAGAGAGGGGTGGGAGAGAGAGAGAAGGAGAGACAAAGAGAGACAGAGAGAGAAAATGAGGTAGACAGAGACAGAGAGAGACACAGAGACAGACAGACAGAGAGGGAGACGGAGAGAGGAAGGGGGAGGGAGAGAGACAGAGACAAAGAGACACACAAAGAGAAAGAGATATAGAGACAGAGGGAGAGGGAAGGAGGGAGAGGAAGTGAGAGGGAGAGGGAGGGAGAGGGAGGGAGAGAGAAAGAGACAGACAGACAGGGAGAGAGAGAGAAAGAAAGAGGGAGAGACAGAGGGATTGAAAGACAGAGAAGAGAGAGAGGGAGAGAGAAGGAGAGAGGAAGGGAGAGAGAGAGAGACCCATGCAGAGAGAGAGAGACCCATGCAAAAAAAACAAAAAAACCCAAGGGAGATACCCATGTTAAAAGATGGAAGAAAAGAGCTTCCAGAAATTTCCCACCATCGCTCCTCTGATGTTGCTCATGCCAGCCTTCTCCAAGTTGAATTCAAAAGTTTGCGGTTGCTTTAAGGCGAGACAATTGCAAAGGCTGACCTCATTCTGTCGTGTGGTTTTATGAAATGGGGACACGAGGTCGTCCTTCTCCCCCACCCCTTTCCTCCCATCCCTCAGAGTAGCCATGATTACTTCCAGGGTGACAATTGGATGTCACCTGGTGTCATTCTCATGTTTGGTGGTGGGAAGCGTGTGAGAAGATGAATGGGGATTTTTAAAAATAGAACGTCATAATGGGTGGGGTGTGTCCTGGCATGCAAAATGAAATAAAATAAATAAAATTTCTGGAATGGAAATGGCAGTTGTGTGTTTCTTCAGTGACCGGAATGGAAGTGGCGGTTGTGTGTTTGTTCAATGCCCAAAATGGAAATGGCGGTTGTGTGTTTGTTCAATGCCCAGAATGGAAATGGTGATTGTGTGTTTGTTCAATGCCCGGAATGGAAATGGTGGTTGTGTGTTCATTCAAAGCCTGGAATGGAAATGGCAGTTGTGTGTTTCTTCAGTGACCGGAATGGAAATGGCGGTTGTGTGTTTGTTCAGTGCCCAGAATGGAAATGGTGATTGTGTGTTTCTTCAGTGCCCGGAATGAAAATGGTGGTTGTGTGTTTGTTCAATGCCTAAAATGGAAATGGTGATTGTGTGTTTGTTCAATGCCCGGAATGGAAATGGTGGTTGTGTGTTTCTTCAGTGCCCGAAATGGAAATGGTGGTTGTGTTTTTCTTCAATTCCCAGAATGGAAGTGGTTGTGTGTTCTCTTAAACTGGAATTTTCTTCCGCTGTAAGAGAAGACGTTGTCTTTCTGTACAAAGCAGGAAGTCCTTAAGGTACGACCACCATTGAGCCCAAAATTTCTCTTGCTAAGTGAGATATTTGTAAAGTTAACATTTTATCACCTTTCTTGCCACAGTCATTAAGTGAATCACTGCAGTTCTTCACATAGTTGTTAAGTGAATCCGGCTTCCTCATGGACTTCACTTGTAAGAAGATCGCATAAGGGGATAATGTGACTCCCGGGATACTGCAACCGTCATAATATGAGTCAGTTGCTGAGAGTTGGAAGTTTGATCACGTGACCATAGGACCATGATGGAAACCTATGCCACGCATGCCAGAAGTGGCACACAGAGCCATTTCCCCTGGCACGCAAGAACTTGTCTGGAAAAGCCCCACTGCGCATGCTGCCACCAGACAGCTGATTGTTGGGTATCTGGCACACATGCACAGGGCAATCAATGGGAAACATGCATACATGTGCAGAGACATGCAGTGCATGGGGGGATCATGCATGCACACACAGATGGATGGGGTGCGGAGGTGATTGCGCACACATGCACAGAGATGTGTGGTGTATAGTGATCGAGCACACATGCACAGACACACAGCGTGCTGCAGGGGATCATGGGCGCAGGCAGAAGGTGTGTGTGGGGAGGCCAGCATGCATTTCCTTCTGAGTGCTGGCACGTGAGCGAAAAAGGTTTGCCACCACTGTCATAGGGGATGCTGCAA
>BLBF01000022.1:15821626-15834905 GCA_015471245.1 Laticauda colubrina | reverse complement strand
ACAACAACAACAACAACAACAACAATAATAATAATAATAATAAAAAACAAAAAATAAAGCTCAGACTGACTACAAACAACGTCGCAACGCAGTCGCTCAGATGGTCCACTGGAACTTGTGTCACAATTTCCATCTGCCTGTAGCAAAGAACTGGTGGGATCATAAGCCTGAAAAAGTGGTCAAAAATGAGTATGCAAAACTACTGTGGGACTTCCAAATGCAGCCTGACAAAGTTTTGGAACACAATACCCCGGATATCAGGATTGTGGAGAAGAAAAAGGTGTGGATCGTCAACATTGCCATACCTGATGACAGCAGAATCGACGAGAAACAACTTGAAAAAGTCACCAGATATCAGGACTTGAGAATAATAACAATAACAATAATAATAATATATATATTTTTAAAAAAATAATTCTATGTGATCTCTTGAATCTGCTCTTGGCTTGTGAACGGTGGTTTGGGATTGATATCTTGGGTTTAAAATTTCAAGAGCTTGCCCTGTTTTATTTCAAGCCACTGGCATCATGTCCGATTCCAAATTGGCTTTTAAACTAGGTTCCATAAAGCAGATTTGGGAAATGACTGAATTATCCTGGTTTGGAGTGAGGCATGAAGAGAAAGCTATCTTTGTGGTTTGTCTAGACGGCCCCACTGCTGATGCCTCCTAATAAATCAGACAATATTTCCGAGTTGTGTTGACAGAGAATTGGGAGGTGGGAGAAAGTTTTAGGCCAGCAGGCTGGTTGACTGGGTGTCTTCCAAGGGTTTAGCAGAGTTTATAATTATATTTTGAGCATTTTAGGCTTGCAAAAAATAACCCCCCGATGTTTTTGCCAGTAAATTCCCTTGGCGCCTCTGATTGGCTTTGCAATGGATCTGAATTTTGGATGCCCCTCATCCAAAGGAGAGTTACCGTAATACAATCCTAGATTGCATGAACAGATGGATAGTTTCAAGATCATGAGAAGTGACATGCTGTTTTATATTGCATTGGTGGGACCATATTTGGAATATTGTTTCTAATCATGGTCACCAATGATACAAAAAAAGATGCTACGATCCTAGAAAGACTGCAGAGGGAACCCAAGGGTGCTTTTTTTCAATAGGCAACTGGACTTACTGGTTTTGCTTTCAAGACATTTTGTGTCATGTTCCCATCGGAGCCTGAATCTGTGGGGGAAGATGAGAAAGAACTGGAGCCGAGGTAGATAGAGGGGTGGCTTCGTTGGCTTGGGAGGAATATGGGGAGGAGCAGGCTGAAGCAGGCCAGGGCCTTTCAGGATTGGGATGCCTTGTAGGCAGGGAGGAAGGAGAGACATGAGAGACAGAGCTCAGGCCATGAATAAGGACTGTCCGTTCTGATCCATGAGCACAGAGAGTAGAGAGAAGGCGAGAACAGCACAGACTGAGAGACTATTCGGGAGGGGGGTGCCCCGTCCCTCTTCACAAGGCATGTCTGGGGACTGAGACTTTAGGAGATGCTCCGAGCTCTGTTTTCGCTAGCAGAGGGTTACAGGAGACCGTCGCAGTTGAAAACGGAACTTGGGAGCCTGTTTTCACTGGCAGAGTGCTCAGGGCACCACAGGTGCCCTCGACACGAGTGGCGGCAAACTGGTTATGCCTCTCATGCTCCTCCCAAGGTCAAACACAACCCTGATGTGGCCTTCAATGAAATCGAGTTTGACACCCTGCTTTGGGAGCTCTCTCGCACCCAAACTCATAAATACTACATGTAGGAATACAAAGAAAGAACCAAATGTTTGTCAAATGCATTCATTTTTGGGAATCCATTCGGAATCTCAAGTTCAGGCATTAAGTGAGACACTGCAATTGTTAAGTTGGTCACTTGGTTGTTAAGTCTGGCTTCCCTATTTGACGTTGCTGGTCAGAAGGTCACCAAAGGTGATAACATGATCTTGAGGAGACGGCAGTTGTTATAAATACGAATCAGTTGCCAAGCCTCTGAATGTTGAACAGGGGGATGCTGCAAAAGTGTGAAAAATAGCCGTACAATAGCTCAACTTTTTTGTCAGTGCCATTCTTCACTTCAAACAGTCACTATGTCGAGTCTTGATATGCTCAACAATAACCATTGCGGGTTGTGGCTATTCCAGGGGAATGGTTGCTGCCTGCCAATGTCCATTCTGTTGGGTCAAACTCTCCGCTGCTGCTCTCCGCTGCCTACTTGATGCTGTTTGATGATGCTGTTGATGATGATGATGATGATGATGATGAGGTAGGTGACATCCAGAGACTGATGACATCGATAGCCGGCATTGCGTGGCTGCTGAAATGGAGGGGATTGCTTCCAGCATCAGCACCTGGCTACCGAATGGACTGTTTATTATCCAATTTAGATCATGGCTACTGGGGGGGGGGGGTGTTCAAGGGTTGGGTGGTGGATGGAAGGTGGGTTATGGGGCAGATGTGGACTCAGACTATTTAGGTAGCTTCACGAGGGCTTACTTTTCATGAATGAGTTGCCCTGTTCTTTGTTTTGGATCCTGCTGGAGATTACATATAGCAATAAAGGATCCCGTTTTGTTTGACCAGGACTTGGCCAGGACATTGAAACACTAAATGACTTGTAACTCAAGGCTCACCAGTAACCACAACTGGGCTCTTTTTAAGGAATCTGTTATGTCTTAAATTGTTAAATGGGTCACCTTTTCATTAAATGCTGTTAATTTATAACAGGTGCTTAGTTCTTTTCTTTTCTTTTTTAAAGAAAACCCATTATTTGATTCATATATAAAAGTTGCTGCCAACCTCAAAATTCACTTCACAAGTCAAGTTAGGCCTGATTTTGGTAGAAATAGTATTGAGTTTGTGCACAGCTGGTTGTATCAGAAGTGCAAGGTTTTTTTTTTTTTTTTTAAAGTGCTTAAAAAGGTATTTATCACACTTCCTTGCTATATTCTATTTGGTGATTTTTTAAAATTACTTAAGGACCGGCATTCATTGATGCTGATTAGTTTGCAAGAACTGCAGGCCCTATAAACACTATTTAAAATTAAATCTTGACACTTCCCAGAATAGCTGATTAGACGTGTTGGACTATATAATTGCTATCCAAATTGTGGATCGATAATGAGACTGTATTTTAACACTTGGTGACTATCTGGCTGGGGATGCTATATCGAAATATTTCTTTAAAAATATTTTTATTGTACATTTTTCCTTAATATCAGTGGTGGGATTCAAATAATTTAACAACCGGTTTTCTGCCCTAATGATTTTTTCTAACAACCAGTTCACCACAGTGCTCAGAAAGTTAACAGCCAGTTCTCCCAAACCGGTGCGAACCGGGTGAATCACAGCACTGCTTAATGTATATAAAGATTCCATTTTAAATTGTATTTTATCAAGTTCCATTTTAAATAGTATTTTATCAAATTTCATTTTGAATTGCTTTTATTAAATTTTAGTAACAAATTGATGCTGGAACTTTGCATTTTGACATGGCCCAAGGGCTAATCACTAAAGTCTTATCATTATGTATATAACAGTTCCAGTTATACAATGTCATTGATTATATCAATCCCTCTTTTTCTGCCCCATCATGTTATACAACCTAGTTAAAATGATCATACAGTATAATCTCTTTTGATTCCGTGGTGTTATGCATCAGGATTATAACTATTATTTACTCATTTCTATCACAAAACGCCATTACAATTCTCATTTTGTGCATTTCATACCATGTTCACATGCAACCCAACAATCATTTTATTTGTTTATTTCATTTATTTATTTATTTATTTATTTAATTGTTTATTCTTATGTATTTCCATATCTCTGTATTTATTTATATAAATAATGAATCAAAGAAGCTTTTCGGATAAGAAGCGAAATGTCTTCAAGGAAAAAAAACAACCAGAAAGTCCAATTGCCTCTTGATAAAAAGCACTTTTGGGACAACCATGACCTGGAGGACTGAGTATCTCCATAAAAAGAGTTTTAGCTTTTAGGGGAACAAGTAGAAATCCTTAAGAATTAAGCTGGTAAAATGAACCCATAGGAATCCTCTGTCCTTAAGAATGAGCTAGGGTTAAAAAAAATCACAGGATTTAAAAATGTACTTTATTACATTTTCTTCATGCTGTGATGCGAATGCAGGCCGTACATACGCCCAGAATTTGAGGCCAACATTTCTGTCGCTAAGCAAAACATTTGTTAAAATGAATTTTATCCCATTTTATGACCTTCTTTGCCAGAGCTGTTAAGTGATTTACTTGCCGTTGTTCAATGAGGAACTAGCGTTGGGAAGGGAAATCTGGATTCCCTTTGATGTTGCAACCATCATAAAGATGAGTCAGTTTCTGAATTTTGATCAGGGGATGCTGCAGTGAAAAACATTCCTGTCACTTTTTTTCATTGCCATTGTAAGTTGGAATGGTCACTAAACAAACTGTTATAAGTCAAGGACTTATAGAGGTATTTTGGAAATACAGGTACTTTCTTCGCAAAAGAAAAGAATTCAAAGACTGACTTTTGAGGCAAATGGAGATGGAACCATTGTAGAGCAATGTATTTTCTTCTGTCTGCAAATTTTGCTACCGGAGCTTCTCAATTCTGTCTAAATTCGTCATTGACTCTTTGCTATTTGTGGTCTGCTTCCCGGGAACCCTGTTATTTGCCAATTATGTGCTTTTCTTAAAAACTGTGATTTAGAAGGCAGAGTTTAAACCCCGCAATCATGCATTGTGTCAAGGTGCACAAAAATAAAAATAAACCACCTTGGGTTATGTGAGAAGGTTTGGATGGAATAGCGACAGAGAAATCTGAATTTCATTAAGGGACATAAACTGCGAGCAAAAGATATATTGAGCTTAAAAGAAATGGCATTTTAGTTTGGTTTTGGGTTCCTGTGACTATTTTTATGCTGGTGGGCAGCGTTGAAACTCCTTCAAGCATGAATTATTCCAACAGAACTGGGTGTTACAGAGGTGGAGTTAGAAAAGGAATATTTTGCATATATTTATGTATATGATAATTTTATATTGCATATGATAATTAGAAAAGGAATGATTAATATTGCATATGATAATGTCTATAATTTCATCTTGCATATGGTCAAATACAATAACTATATTTAAGAGAATAAGACAAGGAATAATAATATTGCATATGATAATGTAGATGATATTTATATTGCACATGAGAATTAGAAAAGGAATAATTAATAATGTATTTGATAACTATACAGTAACTTTATATTGCATATGATAACTTAAAAAGGAATAATTAATATTGCATATGATGACATTTACAATAACTATATTTATGAGAATTAGAAAAGGAATAATAATGTATTTGATAACTATGATAACTTTATATCGTGTATGATAATTAAAAAATGAATAATTAATGTTGCATATGATAACTATACAATAACTTTTATGTTCCATATGATAATTAGAAAAGGAATAATTAATATTCCATATGATAATGTATACTATAACTTTATATTGCATATGATAATTAAAAAAGGAATGATTAATATTGCATATGATAACTGCAGAAAGATTATTGTGACACAAAAATTTGGGAAAGCAATGATCTACAGATAGCTTTCAATTTATGGCCATAATTGGGATGATTTAAAGACCCTGGCACTAGATGGATCTCATTAGGACAGACAACCTGTAACATCCCCGCCCTCCCCACTTTAGTAGGTCAAGTATATGTAACTAGGAGAAGATGATCCTTCAAAAAACTTGGTTCCAAGCCACGTAGGGCAAGGGCCTTCAAACTTGGCAAATTAAGACTTGTGGACTTCAACTCCCAGAATTCCTGAGCTAACATGACTGGAGGAGGAATTCTGGGAGTTGAAGTCCACAAGCCTTAAAGCTGTCAAGTTTGAGAGCTTTAAAGCTCTCAGGATGTAGATCCCCCTGATGTAGGGCTTTAAAGAGGACAATCAACACCTTGAATTAGACCCAGAAGTAAATTGGCTCCCACAGAAGGGATGACATATTGGCACACCTAGGCAATGCCCAAAACCTTTGATTGAGGAGCATAGAAATAGCTCTTCATCAGCAAAAACTATGCATATCTTGCATGTTATGTACAACAACATTATGTGTAATTTAATAAGGGTGTAATGTATAGACAATAACCTTAAGGAAGTGTGTGGAGTTCACCCAAGTTCAGCTTCTTCCTGTTATTTTAGCATTTCCCAGATCTTTTCACACATCAGAATAAAACTGCAGATGCTTTGGAGAGATACTTTGAGGAGTACACTTCTTAAGGAGAGCCAGGTGTTTTTACAATGCCTAAAGGGTCTTGAAAACGATGGTATTTTGTAGTTCAACTGAACATATTCCACACTGTGAAAAAGAGGGGGGGAAATGATTTTTTTTTTTTAATGGCATCTCAGATGGTACAAAAGATCTAAATAGTTCAGAAGGTCACCTTCAGGAAATGAAGTTCTGTACTGATGGAGAGAACAAAACTGTTCTGTATAAAGAATAGTAGACTCCAAATACAGGGTTCTGATTGGCTAAAGAACTTGAATGGGGATTGGTTCAAAGGAACCAATCCACATAGCTGCTCAAAGGCGGCAAATATTAAATACCTGTCATTGGCTACAAGCCGGCAGAGAAAAACCTATAAAAGGCTGCCGCAACTTGAGCCAACGTTCCGTTTTCCAACTGTGTTATAAAATAAAGACTTTGTTGTTGGAACCCGGTCTACCTCGCGTTTTTCTGGACGGAACACTGGCGACGAAGGTGGGATCGTCCTAAACGCGAGACTGAGCACGCGGTGACAGATAAAACCAGATGAAGAACAATGGCTGGAAACAACGCGCCGCCCGCACCCTTCAATCCCAATGAAGAGGATTGGGAATCCTACGTAGACCGTTTCCAGATGTATCTGGAGAGCAATGAGATGGAGGAAATCTCAGACCAGCGCAAGAGAGCTGTTTTCTTGACACACTGTGGGCCCGCAATCTTCAAAATGGCCAAGGCTTTGGCGAAGCCCCGAGATGTAAAACAATTGACTTGGACAGAGCTCCAAAGAACATTAAAGGCCCACTATGCACCGGTGGTGTCAAATTTAATAAAGCGGCACGAGTTTTATCAGAGAGACCAGAAAGAAGGCGAAACCATCGCTGATTTTGTGGCAGCCCTCCGACAAATAGGGGGAGTGTGCGAGTTTCTGAACTTAGATGAAGCGATGCGGGATCGAGTAATATTGGGGTTTAGAGACTCTAATATACAGAGCAAGCTACTGAATAAACCCAACATATCAGTAGCCGAAGCTATTGCAGAAGCCTCGGCCGCTGAAGCCGCGAAAAAATCAGCGGATAAAATGAAACAAATGAACGCGAACAACGACGAAACAAGCCTGGCCAGAGGGAAAAAACAATCTCCCACCACCACTCATTACGAAGAATTCGATGAGACGTCAGAATCCGGGGAGGAAGACAATGAAATCCACCGCCTATACACCAACAAGAAAGGGCGTGAAAACAGAAATCGGTGGGAATGTGCTGGCTGTGGGGGAAACCATCCTCGAGCCGATTGCAGATTCCTCGATGCCATTTGCAGAGCATGCAAGAAAAGGGGGCATATTGAGAGAGTCTGCAGGAACAAAAAGAATTACAGCCCCAAAAGACGCAGCGACTCCCCAGCAAAGACTGAGCCAAAACTATCCGAGAGAAAATGGCAGCAAAACAAGCATGCGAAAGGGAGGTTGACTCTGGATCTTTCCTATCAATGGTGTCATGGGACACCATAAAAAAACTGGTCCCAGACATCAAGATCCAGGAACTCCAGAGACAAAAACTAACCCTCAAGGACTATCAAGGAAACCGAATTCCTGTAGTAGGCCTAGGACATTTCCAAGTCGCCTACAGACAACATGTCGCAGTACTACCATTAACGATAGTCGACCGAGATAGACCAAGCCTCCTGGGCATCGAATGGTTCGCACCATTGGGCATCGGGATGACCGGAGTAGACCGGGTGCCGCAACCGACTGGGAAGAAGACCTGATCCAAGAATTCCAGGACATTTTCGATGGCTCCCTAGGCAGGTATCGGGGGACCCCAATTTCTTTTAGTCTAGACCCCCAGGTAGCCCCTAAAAGACTAAAGGCCAGACGAGTTCCTTTTGCTCTAAAAGCAAAAATAGAGGAACAACTAAATAAATTAATAGATCAAGGGGTTTTAGAACTGGTCAACCATGCTAAATGGGAAACACCAATTGTAACGCCGATTAAACCAGACGGGTCGGTTCGAATCTGTGGCGACTACAAGGCTACCCTGAACCACGCGCTGCAACAAAGCACATACCCGGTGCCAGTCGTGCAACACCTATTACACTCTCTTGGGGGAGGAAAAGTTTTCGCTAAACTAGACCTAGCACAAGCTTACCAACAGCTCCCAGTAGACCCCTTAACGGCTGAAGCACAAACAATAGTGACTCACAAAGGGGCATTCAAATGTAACAGACTCCAATTTGGAGTAAGCGTAGCCCCAGGCGTTTTCCAGAGTCTCATGGAACGCCTGTTAAATGGTATAAAAGGGGTCGTACCATACTTCGACGATGTCCTAATTTCGGCCAAAGATGCAACACAGCTTAAGAAAAGACTTAAAGATGTCCTAAATAAATTCAGAGAATCTGGCCTTAAAGTAAAGAAAGAAAAATGCTGTCTAATGACTGATCGCATTGAACTTTTGGGATATTTGATAGATGGAGAGGGCATACACCCTACCAAAAAAAAAAAGTCAGAGCTATTAAAGACGCACCAGAACCAAGGAATAAAACTGAACTGCAGGCATTTTTGGGACGAATAAATTTTTATAACATGTTCCTACCCCACAAAGCAACAATAGCGGAACTATTACACCGATTACTGGATAAGAAAACAATTTGGACTTGGGGGTATAGAGAAAAGAAAGCTTTCCAAAGAATAAAAAACTTATTAACATCAAACACCGTTCTCATCCAGTTTAGCAACACACTGCCATTGACGGTAACCTGCGACGCCTCACCATTTGGAGTCGGTGCCATCCTGAGTCACCAATTGCCAGACGGAAGAGAGGCACCCGTCGTATACTATTCAAAGACTCTGTTTAAAGCCGAGTGAAATTATAGTCAATTGGACAGGGAAGCCCTGGCAATCGTCGCCGGAGTAAAACGCTTCCACGAATATCTATATGGAAGAACATTTGTAATAGTAACGGACCATAAACCGCTACTTGGAATTTTGGCGGGAAACAAACCAACACCAAACATTTTATCCCCGCGAATGACTAGATGGTCAGAATTCCTAGCAGCCTACTCGTATACTCTGACACATCGCCCTGGGAAACAAATCTCCCATGCAGACGCTTTGAGCAGAACTCCGCTACCAATTATAGAGGAAGACCCAGCACCAACGATGACCACCTTGCAGATAGAGACATGCCCAAATCTGCCCATATCTGCAAATGATGTCGCCAGAGCCACCGCAAAGGATCCATTGACTGCCCGTGTACTGAACTGGGTAGGTAAAGGCTGGCCGGAAAATCAAAAAACAGAGAACTTTAAGCCTTTCCGGACCAGACAAACTGAACTTTCAATTCAAAAGGGTTGTTTGTCATGGGGTGATCGGGTTGTTATCCCCTCCAAATTACAAACGAGGGTACTCAATATGCTTCACGAAGGCCACCCGGGAATTGTTAAAATGAAAAGCCTTGCTAGAAGCTATGTCTGGTGGCCGGGTATAGATAGGGACATCGAATACTGGGTAAATTCGTGTAACAAATGCCAAAGAAATAGGCCTTCCCCACCACAAGCACCCATAAGGGACTGGGAAACCCCACGAGGCCCCTGGTCACGAATCCACATCGACTTTGCAGGTCCAACTAAGGGACATACTTTCCTCATTGTCGTAGATGCATACTCAAATTGGCTGGAGGTTAAAATTATGCCATCTACGACAACTGAAACCCTTATTAAACAACTGGACAAACTCTTTGCGACCCATGGCCTGCCAGACGTCCTAGTGTCCGACAATGGGCCACAGTTAATGAGCATTCAATTTGAACAATACCTAGCCTCCCTAGGTATCACACATGCCCTAACCGCGCCGGCCCATCCGGCTGCGAACGGCAGGGCAGAGAGAATGGTTAGATTTACAAAAGAAGGGTTAGAAAGAATGGACATTGGGGATGTCCAAGATAAAATAAATCGCCTGCTCACCCTCCAGCATATCACACCCAGTACCATAACAAACAAAAGTCCGGCGGAACTACTAATGGGGAGAAAACTAAGGTCGCAACTAGACAGATTGCACTCAAACTATACACCAGAAAACCTCCCCGACTCCTCCACCCGGTTCAGGACATTTGAAATAGGCGACCTAGTCTATGCAAAAAATTTTACCGGGGACCCATTATGGCTACCAGGAACAATCACGCAAATTACAGGCCCCCGGTCCTACTGACTAACCATAGACGACGGCAGGGAATGGAAGCGGCACATAGACCAGCTTCGTTCCCGAAACATCAAAAGAAGTACAAACACAAAACCACAAATATTAAAAAATGACGAAAACCAAACCAAAGAGGGGGGGGAAATACGAGAAAATAAAGAACTGTTAAAATTAAATACAGAATACAATAGCAATCAAAAAGAGCATAAAAGAGACTTACAGTTAGAAGACAATCGTGCAGAAAGTCCAGACGAAGGGGCCAGCCAGGCCAGCTCGACCTGCCTGGAGAGACCAGGAGGGAGCGGCAACACCACCGGCCTAAGAAATCTAGGCGGCAATAAAAATGGCTGACTCACCCTTCCAGGCGGTTCCATGGGAAAGAACAAGAGAGACAGCAACCCCATCCGAACCGGTCGAAGTCTTCAACTGGAATGAACCGCGCAAGTCCAGTCGAATCAAAAGAAGCCCCATCTACCTGTGCGACTACGTCACCACGTAGGACTAAGCCAAGAGGGGAGGGGTGTTCTGTATAAAGAATAGTAGACTCCAAATACAGGGTTCTGATTGGCTAAAGAACTTGAATGGGGATTGGTTCAAAGGAACCAATCCACATAGCTGCTCAAAGGCGGCAAATATTAAATACCTGTCATTGGCTACAAGCTGGCAGAGAAAAACCTATAAAAGGCTGCTGCAACTTGAGCCAACGTTCCGTTTTTCAACTGTGTTATAAAATAAAGACTTTGTTGTTGGAACCCGGTCTACCTCGCATTTTTCCGGATGGAACAAAAACAAAGTAGGGAAAAAGGAAATATACATAGCAAGGAATGCAGACAAATAGGAGAAACTGGCTCTGTGCAATTCGGATAAAAGCTAATAAATTGGATCGGCTGTTCCAAGGATTGCTACTTAATTGTACCTTCCATCTGGGCTTCCTCATAAGCAATTGGATTGTAGCATTTTGCGGAGTTCTTCCGTTTCATCATATAATTTTTTTTATTGATGAATAGAACTGATGAATAGCTGTGAAGAGGGTGATTTTTCTTTTTTTGCTGTGAATAAAAGCTGCCAAAATAACTTAACATTCCAGTTTTGGCTTTGGAGTCTTTCAAAGTTGCTAAACCAATCATGGTGTTCTCCTCCTTCCCCTTCCCCTCCTCTTCCTCCTCCTCCTTCCTTTCCTTCACCTCCTCCTCTTTCTCCACCACCATCATTATTATTATTGTTGTTGTCGTCATCATCATCATCATCATAATCATCAATCATCATAATCAGTCATTATCTCCTTCTCATCCTCCTCTTCCTTCTCCACCCCTTTACCTTCCCCTCCTCACCTTCACTTTCACTTTCACCTTCTCCTCCTACTCCTTTCTCCTTCGTCTTTTTCTTCTCCTCCTTTTCTTCCTCCTCCTCCTCCTCCTCCTCCTCCTCCTCCTCCTCCTCCTCCTCCTTCTTCTTATCTTCCTCCTCCTCCTCCTCCTCCTCTCCTTCACTTTCACCTTCACCTCCTTTTCTTCTGCTTCACCTTCTTTTTCTCCTCCTCCTCCTCCACCACTATTTCATCTTCTTCTCCCCCTCCTTCCTCTCCTTCTTCTCCCTTCTCCTCCTCCTCCCCCCCACCTTCATATATTTAAAAAAGAAAATCCCCTCCCCTGCAGGAAGTAGCTTCCCACCTTCCTATAAGGGTTAACAATGTCATAATCTCTTCCCTTCCTCTTCATTAACGAACATACAGCTCTCTCTTCCCTAACCCACTTCTTAACAAGAGGCAAATCAAAGAATTAAACACCTTCTCCCATCCAATCAGCAGCAGAAATATTCCTCTTCTGGAATATTGACGTTGGTCAACGTAAACTCCTGCAATTCCTTCAGTGTAGAAGGTGATCCCAATAGACCCATGATTGATGGTCTCTTCCTTTTAACTTAAGATTGTTTGGGAAAGAAATGTTCCCTTGCGGTCAACTTGTTCTTGGACGCTGTTATTAAGCCATATAATGAATGTCTGAAATGGGCCAATATAGGAAATGAGAAATGCCAGACTTCTTGGGGGCTGTTTAGATCAAGAGGAAATCTCTTTATTGAGGCCAAAGCTCATCCCAGCTACATAACTTTGGTCAGCAAAAAGGTCAATGAAAATATTTCTTAGCAATAATCTTCAAAAAAACCCAAAACCAATGGAAAACTGCCAAGCAGTGCCCTGTGGCTTACAGTGGTTGGGCGGTGAAACTGATACTAAATGTCCTTCTTCAAAGAAGAATTACAATTCCTGCGTGGTGAAAACCATCAGGATCTTGGTTGGATGGGATGGCTCAACATAAGTTTGGCACCCTTCCTTTCGCACTCCTTTTGGTACAAGCCCCCCAAAAAGGTCAGGTCTGCACACACAGGTGGAGAGTATCTTTTGCACAAGGGAGGTAGATATTATATAGAGTATGCTCAAAAGCAGGCTAGGCACATGTAATAATGGGCAATTGATGTCATCCTAATTGGAGGTGCACATCTGTTCTTGTATATTATGACAATTCCATTCTGCTCTTGCTCAGTTTTCATCTATAGGTTGCTAAGAAACACAAGATCTACACTACTGTTTAGCCCAATTTTAATCTCAGTTTCCCTGTTTATTCTTTTGACCTCTCTTAGTTTTTGCTACTCTGTACTTGCATTCCCTCCCTTCCCTTCCCTCTCTCCCCCTTCCTTCCTTTTCTTTACCTTTTTGCCTCATCTTCCTTCCTTCCACCTTTTTGTCTTGTCTTCCTTCCTTTCTTCCTACCTACCTACCTTTTCTTTACCTTTTTGCCTTGTCTTCCTTCCTTCCTTCCTTCCTTCCTTCCTTCCTTCCTTCCTTCCTTCC
>BLBF01000022.1:15784819-15804569 GCA_015471245.1 Laticauda colubrina | reverse complement strand
AGAGAGCACCAAGGAACTCTCATTTCAATTCTGTGCTACAAATATTCTCTTTTAACAATCACTAGCTGATAACCTGGCATTGCCTGGGTATTTATTTATCCTAATCCAGTATTAGACAGGAAAAGCCCTGATTTCAGTGACATGGAAGAAATGTAATCTATAATGTTGGATTCCCCCCATTACCAAAGAGAGACCCCTTGTGGAGTACTGTGAACCCGATACTATGGCAACTCCACAGCGCTATACAGTAGAAGCCATTTTAAGGCAGTACGGTAGAAGCCACTTGAAGGCACAACAAGCTGTATCTAAACAGAACACACACCCTGAGAGGTGTTGGGGGTATCTTATCCCCACAGTATTTGTTTCCAGAGAATAAGTAGCAATCTGTGTACCAAGTTTGGTTGAAATTGCCCGAGGCGTTCCAGAGTTATGCTGAAATAATAAATATAGATAGATAGGAGAAGATTATTATTGGGATTGGGTCCAAGAGAAAAAGACATGTCTGCTTTCAGAAGTTGAAGACCAGGAGCAAAATTCACCTTCTCACATGGTCCAAAGCACAAGATTTGAAGATCAAATCCAGAGCACAGCAAACTTTTGATCCGCCATATTGTGCAGTTCACATTAGATCTGTCCTTCATAATGGCTAACATAAAGTCTTCTGCTTCAAAGGTTTGGTGTCCTTTGATAGGCCTATCTTTCACTGAAAGTCATCATCCCTCTCGTGTTGAACGTAGTAGGGCTGTTTATTATTCTTATTATTTAGCCTTTTCTCTTCCTACATCTTTACTTCTCTTTCCATCCTCTGTCCCTCTTGCCAGTCTTTAATGGCCAAACTTTCTAGCATGAAAATCAAAGTGAGCCAGATGCAGTATGAAAAGCAACGGATGGAGCAAAAATGTCAAATGTTGAAGGTCTGGTAGATTGGTGGATTTCCATGGCTCTTTACCATCTTGTTTGTCTTCATTTTAAAACTTTTTTTCTTTTTGGTGTGGTGCATGTATGGATTTTTTTTCTCCTCCTGTTCCTACATAACCCCACCCCCCCGATGTATGTCTCCAACTAAACCAAAAGTATCTGTGTGCGTTTCTATTTTATTTATTTTTATTTAGCCTAATACACAAAACCATCAGTTGCCAGTTTCTTTCTTGAAATGCGTTAAGCTGAGCTTTTAAAAAAGAAGCACCACCTCAGCTTTCCTTGTTGTAAACCAATATTCCATTTGTTGGGGCAGCTGTATTAACCTCTTACATCTTGGCTGACCAGTGTGCCTTTATTGCAGAGAATATTCCTTGATTTTTGGCCTATCCACATTTTTTTAAAGTTACATTGGATTATTAGATCCTTCTGGTATTTTGATTTTATAGAAAGGGAGGATCCCAATTGACTTCCTTTCCAAAGAACCAAAGAAGCTTCTTGGAGGAGAAGCAAAACATCTTCTATCATAGTTTATTCATTTATCCATGTCTGCATTTTTTTCTTATGCGCAAATATACAGAGTACACAGTTATATTCCTACACATACGCTATTTTTAAAAAATCATTTTAAGCATCAAAGCCTGCTTGAATCATTTTTTGTTTGTGAAAGATATCGTTGTAAGAACTTTCAGTCTGGACTCACTTCCACTGAAAGCAGTGAGGGTAGAATTGTGCTTGTCGATATTGTACACGTAATTGTTGGTGAAAACGTGTCATGCATGAGCAAATGGTAACGAAGATCCTTAAAATATCACGTTTCAGTTCAACCCAGGATACTGAATGTTTAAATCAGAGATGGATTATGTTTTTGGCTGGAAGACAGGTTATTTTTATATTTGCACAGGTAAGGTTTAACTTACAACCATTTGCTTAATGGCCATTTGAAGTGACTTATAACAGATCATCAAGCTGACAATCATTTCAGCACTCCCGTGGCTGCATGATCCAAATTCAGATGCTTGGCAATGGATTCATATTTACGATAGTTTCAAAATGTTCATAAAATCGGCCGTGGCTCACTTAACAACCACTTTATATATCCATAGAAAGTCTGGTGGTCCCAATTATCGTGGTAAGTTGAGGACTGCCTGTGATTTAATTGACACCTTTGAAATACCATTATTTCAAAATAAATGAATGCCATCTCTACTTTAAACAGCCAAGATTGGTTTAAACCTGTCCCTTTTTAGAAGTGAAAAACAAAATAATATATGTATATATTTTCCCCCCTGTCTGCTCAGGAAGAACTATTGTCTTTAAAAGAGAAATTAGAACAGAAGGAATCAGAGATAAAACGATTGCATGAGAAACTGGTCCTTCAAGTCAAAGAAGACATTGACATCAATGACAAAGGTGAGATGGAAATTGTAAATACCTTTTTTTGTGAGGGATTCCAGGAGTTGAAGTCCATATAGTTCAAGCTGAAAGCCACAGATCTTAAAGTTGCTAAGGTTGAGAAATTCTGGGCTAGATGGTTGCTTATTATTTTTTAACAAGCCAAATGGCAACTCATAAAACATTTCTATGCCTATTTTAGAGTTGCCATGAACAGAAGGGAGAAGGTGTGGAGAAATTTGAAAGAGCAGTGCAGCAGTTTGGAACTGAAAGTGTGTTCCATTTATATCTTGCAAAAATTATAACTCTGCTACTGGAATTTCTGCCTCACAAATCTCTTAATTGGAGAATATGATTGATGACTCTTGGCTATGAACATGATTAGAGAACGTGATTGATGACTCTTGGCTATGAACGTGTTTCACTGGAGAATATGAATTATGATACACTCAGAGGGGTGGTGGGGAACCAGGGTCAAGGGTGACAGTGAATTACGTGTCTCAGAATCGGCTTCATACAAGTCATGCCAACATATTTGCTCCTAGTAAAACCTTTGAAGCTTTTGAAACTTGGCTTGATGCTCGTGATTTAATTAGGGCAACTGTAGGAATCCTGACACCAGGAACAAGTCAATTGTATTTGCCTCTCCCCCTATACCCTACCTGTAAGTCACTAGGAGAAGCAAATTTACTTTGGACATTCTTAAAATTAGGCTGAACAATTTCCTTTTAAAACACGCACCCTAAAAACTAAGCATTTACCCGTTGAATTAATATCAGCAAATATGAAATGGTGTTGAAGATTTTAGAACAAGGAACAGCTAAATGTGCACCTTTAATAAAAGCTAAACAAGCACGAACTTTTTAAATAAAGTAAGAAGCCACAAATTTTTGATTTATGGCATTGTAAACTGGTTTTACTTTCTGAAGATGTGTGAACTCTGAGTGTAATAATTAGCTGATTTATTCAGTTTAGAAGTCATTCAAGTCAATTTGTGATTCTGGACAGCTTATCAAATTGCAATCAATGCTGCATTTTATCCATTTGAGAACAAGGTGGGTGTGTTTGGTGCTTTTTCAAACCTTTTAACCAACAAACCATATGAGTTGTATTAGTTTGTTAATTTAAAATTGTTCAATTAGCTAAATTTAATAGCTAAATTTTAAAATAACTGTACATAATTAAACCTTTGAAATGATAAATCATCTATATTATTGCAAAGGTTTTACATTTGATGGGTTACCCAATGTCATGATGCAGATCGTTATCAGTGGCATCCTGTGAGCCACGAATAAAATGTTTGCATTGTGCTTTAAAAGTGAAGACATTAAGATGTGGATGATTTTAAAAATCAGGTCAATCTCAACTGTGAAAATTTAGGAAGTGATTTTACTAGTTGCTCCCTCTTGATCCAATTTCACAAGGTAGTTGGGGGTAGGAGATTTGTAGTAGGCATGCTAAGTGAACTGTTTTTGAGGTTCTAGATTTTTACATTAATGTTGTGGCTTGTCGGCCACCACCAGCCGAATCAGAGGAGCAGGAGGTGTGGAGTCAGGGTCAGCATCAAAGCAACCTGGGAGCTCCGAGGGGGAAGAGAGAATGGAGCTGGCAGAGAGAAGGGTGCAGGCAGAGACTTGGCCATCTCTCAGCCCTCAGAGTCAACAGCCTCCAAGTCTGGAGGTGGCTGAAGAGGAGGAACAGCTGGGTCCAGTGCCTGATGTGCAGATGCGCAGAAGGCAGAGGAGAGGAGAGCAGTGGAAATCTATGGGCTGGTACTCGGGATGGAAGAGCCACTGCTGGTAGCAAAGCCCCACCAGAGCTCTGGGAAATAAAAGACAGGTGGCAGAGATGAATAGATGTGGCAGACTCCTTGTCAGAATTCTGGCAGTTACTCCAATTAAATCATGAGCCTTGAGCCACACTCCCAAAACTAAAGAGGGTTGATTTGAAATTAACATTCTACATCTGGTGCTAACCTGCGCATAGCCAACTCTGAGATACGTAATTCATTGTCATCCTTTATCCTGCTTCCCCCCCCCCCCCGCTCTGGGTGGATCATCCAATGAAAAATGTCCATAGCCAAGAGTCATCAATCATGCTCTCCAATTAGATTTTTGCGGGGCAGAAGCTTCAGTCATCTAATCAGTCTTTAAAGAAAATATGAATGGAATGTACTTTCGATTCCACACTGCTGCCTGCTCTTTGAAACTCCCCCCTTTTTTTCAGTTGTCAATGTTTTATGAGTTGACACAACTATTCCTTTTGTGGCCAGCTGGACTTGTTAGCCTGTGGTGAGAAAGAAACTTTTTTTACCAGAGCTGCTGGCACTCCTCATAAAGGAATCATTGATTTAACTACAGAGGGTTTGTCATATTCAGGGAGCTGGGTCAGAACAATTTGTGAACAAATCTAGTAACAAATGTGCTACAGGAGGTTTGACGTTGATTTGTCTTGCACGTGCTTCAACACTTGGAATCTAATTTTTTGATCTCATGGGTCTTCCTGCACAGATGACAATTGTAAAAAGAAGCTGAAAGACAAAAGTAAGGGTTTTTTTTAAAATGTCCTCTCTCCAACATGTTTCACACATTATTTTCCCAGTAGTGTTTCCTGCATGTATCATGTGAAAACCATATTAACAAAACCCCTCACCTCATCTTCACCTTCATTTCTAGTTCAGCGAGGGAAACAGTAAAGGGTAACTTTAGTAAATTTACAGGTGGTCCTTGACTTACGACCACGATTGAGCCCAAAATTTCTGTTGCTAAGCGAGATGGTGGTTGTTAAGCCCCATTTTACGACCAGTCTTTCCACAGTTGCTAAGTGAATTGCCACAGCTATTAGATTAGTAACATGTTTATTAAGTAAATCTGGCTTTACTTGTCAGAAGTTTTCCAGAGAACAATACAACCGTCATCAATATGAACCGGCTGCCGAGAGTCTGAATTTTGATCATGTGACTAGGCTGCTGTAGTCAAAGGTGTGAAAAACAATCATAAGTCACATTTTTTCGATGCCGTTGGAACTTGGAACAGTCACTAAATGAACTGTTGTAAGTTGAGGACTACCTGTATTTTCCCTTTAAGGGAAGTCATGGATTTCTAATAGCAATAGTTCTTGGTTCACAGTTGGGAACACGCTTAGCATATAACGCAAAGGTCTCCATTTCGGTTAGACTGGATTGATTGAATTGATCTGAGAGTAACAAGTACCTTTGATAAATTCCATTCTCACAAGTCTAATTGATTTTATTTATCAGAGATCACAAAATGGTCCTTGCTAGCATCTTCTACTGTTTTTTTGGGGGGTGAAACTAAGGCTGAATAGCAATAGAACTCAGACTTATATACCACTTCATAGTGCTTGACAGCCCACTCTAAGTGATTTACAAAGTCAGCATATTTTCCCCAACAACCTGGGTCCTCATTTTACTGACCTCAGAAGGATGGAAGGCTGAGTCAACCTTGCTCCAGTCAGGATCTAACTGCTGGGAGTGGGGAGAATGAGCCTGCAATTCTCCATGCTGGCTACTGTGCCACCAGGAAGGAGATTGAGAAAGGGAATAAGAGAGGAAGGAAGGAAGGATACCACTTCATAGTGCTTGGCAATCATCTCTAACCAGTTTACAGAGTCTGCCTCTTGCCCCCAACAATCAGGGTCCTCATTTTACTGACCTTGGAAGGATGGAAGGCTGAGTCAACCTTGTGCCATTCAGGATCGAACTGCTGGCAGTGGGCAGAGTCAGCCTGCAATTCTCCATTCTAACCACTGCACCACTGCACATTGGCATGACATTTTATGGCAGTAGAGACATCCACCTTCTTGTCCTAAATCTCTCATTTCAGAATCACATCAACATAATCCATCACCATGTTTTTTCCTACTCTTTTTATGTTTCTTTACCTGTTCCATTTTCCAGCATCTTGTTTGCAGCTGTTGATGTTATTTCATCAATGTTTTAATCTCTGGAGATTTGTAACGTTAATGACAAATGAATAAGATTGAGCATTCCCATTGTATTTTGCAGAGCAACAGTTGTGTAGTTGGTAAGAGTGAGTTGAAAATCAGAAACTCGTCATTTTTAGAATTCCCATTTTACATTGCTTTTGAGTCCTTCACACATTGTCCCCTGATTTAAAATTTGTCACTGTGGTTAACATTGTGTTGACTTCAATTTACAAGTTGGCTTGCAGTGTCTTTCAATGCTGCCAGTACTGTAATGGATGAGAAGTGTGCAAGGAATGACGATTATTAATCTTCAATGCGCATGATTGTCACATGCCCCTTTCTCCATTAAAAACTAATTTGATTTCTTCCTGTTTAAATTTGGGGTTTAACTGAAAGGAATCTAGCTATAATTTTCCCAGTTCTTGCTAAACTATAGAGTTGGTCAAGATTGGTTTTCTTTCTAACCTTCCACGGGAATGTAAGCAGTAGTCTTTATCTTTTAGGTGTTGAAGTTCAAAAGATGAAGAAGGCCGTGGAATCTCTGCTGGCAGCAAATGAAGAAAAGGTAGGCATGAACGTAGGTTCAAGAAAAGGTAGGCATGAAAATTTTCTGATTTTGATTTTGGTAACTCAAAAGAAAGTATTGAGTTGGTAACCCTGAGGTCCAAGGCTAGTCATAAAAGCTGGAATTTATGAATTCTGCTGGAGTTTTTAAGATCAATAAAGAGTTGTCATGTTGTTTTCATGACCCAAGTAGGTAACAACATCAAGGCTAGAAGGGAGTGGGTTTTGTGGAGAGGAGGAGGAGAAGGAGTAGTAGTACAGAAAGCGGGGGGTGAAAGCGAAGGAGAAGGCAAATGGAAGGGAGGAGAAAGAGGAGGAAGAGAAGGAGAATAATTAGAAGGATATGGAGAAGAAGAAGGAAAAAGAGAAGGAGAGGGATGGGAGGAGGAGGACTGTAGGGTCCTTGGTGAGCTCTGAGCTTGGTTATTTTCTTGCATACATTTCATTAACCAAACTAGGTAACAGTGCTAGTGATATTACCTAACACTTACACTGATGATGTTACCTAGTTGGGTAGTGAAATGTCTTCAAGAAAACAACCAAGCTCAGAGAGCACCAAGGACCCCACAATCCTCCCCCTCCCCCCTTCTCCCCCTCCCTTTCAGCACTGATGATGTTACTTAGTTGGGTAATGAAATGTCTGCAAGAAAGGAACCAAACTCAAAGAGCACCAAGGACCCCTTGCTCTTAAGATACCGGAGCTTCCAGTGCTTTAGAGTAAAGCATTTTGCTTCACATTCAATCCTGGGAAAATACCTGGATGTCTTCAGGTATCACAGATAGAAGTTGCATTTACATTCTTCCATTCAGCGTGTTGTTCAACCATACCACTGAACCATAACTGTGTTAAACAGGTGTTTTATTTCTAAATCAGTTTGATGCTCAGTCAGGATCTCCTGCTTTGGGCAGGGGCCTGGACTAGAAGACCTCTAAAGTCCTTTCCAACTCTTGTTATTCTATGCCTTTAAGTGACTCAAAGAGAGGCCTTTCTTTGTTTTAGGATCGGAAGATCGAGGACCTTCGCCAGTCCCTCAATCGCTACAAGAAGGTGCAGGATATGGTCATTTTGGCTCAAGGGAAGAAAGGTACAGAATGCCACTCCATTCCATATTTTCTATTCCATATTTTCCATTCCATATTTTCCATTCCATATTTTCTATTCCACTCTACTTGCAGAATGGCAAACCCGTAATGCCAAAGAAGACGCTTGATCTGTAAATTTCTGATTTTCTATTCTTAGGCAAGGATGATGAAAGTGAGGAATCTGGGAGTCCAGCATCGGTCTCCTCAATTTTGTTAGAACCACAGAATCTAAGTGAAGCTGACAAAACTCCTTCTTCCACTCTGCTTTCAAGTTCTCCAAACCATGAAGAGTTGAGGACCACAAATTCCGAAGAGGTATTTCAATTTTTTCCATCCATTAGCTTCCCTTCCAACACTTTCTGGGAAACCGAATGGGTATTCAATTTAGAACATTTTTTTAAAAAAATATTTGTACTATAGACCTTAAATTATATCAGAACTTGACAATTTCAAGTTATGGAGCTTGTGTTACACTTCTGTATTAGGCTAATAAATAGAATAGAATAGAACAGAGAATAGGATAGAATAGAACAGTACAGAACAGAACAGAATTCTTTTTTGGCCAAGTCTGATTGGACACAGCAGAAAGTTGTCTTGGTGCAAATGCTCTCAGTGTACATAAAAGAAAAGATACATTCATCAAGAGTCAAGAATCATAAGGTACAACACTTAATAATAGTCACAGGGTACAATAAGCAATCGAATCATACTAGGAAACAGTCAATATAGATTGTAAGGATGCAAGCAACAAAGTTACAGTCATACAGTCACAAGTAGGAGGGGATGGGTGATGAGAAGATTAATAGTAATAGTAGTGCAGACTTTGTAAATAGTCGGACAGTGTTGAAGGAATTATTTGTTTAGCAGAGTGATGGCGTTCGGGAAAAAACTCCCCTTGTGTCTAGTTGTTCTGGTGTGCAGGGCTCCATAGCGTCATTTAGAGGGAAGGATATCCAGGATGTGAGGGGTCTGTAGATATTTTCATAGCCCTCTTTTGGGCTCGTGCAGTATACAGGTCCTCAATTGAAGGCAGGTGGGTAGCCATTGTTTTTCCTGCAGTCCTAATTACTCTCTGAAGTCCGTGTCTGTCCTGTTGGGTTGCAGAACCAAACCAGATAGTTACAGAGGTGCAGATGACGGACTCAATCATTCCTCTGTAGAACTGGATCAGCAGCTCCTGGGACAGTTTGAGCTTCCTGAGTTGGCGCAGAAAGAACATTCTTTGTTGTGCTTTTTTGATGACATTTTTGATGTTAGGTGTCCATTTTAGGTCATGTGATATAGTAGAACCTAGAAATTTGAAGGTCTCTACTGTTGATACTGTGTTGTCTAGAATTGTAAGAGGTGGTAGTATGGGAGGGTTTCTTCTAAAGTGTACCACTATTTCTATGGTTTTGAGTGTGTTCAGTTCCAGATTGCTCCAGTTACATCACAAGTTATCTGTTGTCGCTTGGTGCAAAATACGATGTTTTTTTTTTTAATTGTAGAATTCCACCCAGCTCCACACTAGCGTCTTGCAAGTTTCCATTCCTTCTTTTTCACAACCGTTCAGACATTCAGAAGAACAGAGCGAAAAAGGAAATGTCCCATTCAAGATGGAAGTTGAAAGTGAAAGCAGGTAAGAACACTTTATGCAATACTTCCTAGGTTTTTCGTGAAGAAATTGAACGTAATAATTTTTTTTAGATCCATATACTTCTGGTCAACTCATAAAATATTTCTAGGGTCTTTTTAGAGTTGCCAACAGAAAGGAAGGGGGGAGCAGCATGGCAGCTTGGAAATCGAAAGTGCATTCCATAAATAGTTTTTCAAAGATAGTAAATAGGTGACTGAAGTTTCTGGTGCACAAAATTCGAATTGGAGAGCATGATTGATGACTCTTGGCTATGGAGGTGTCCCATTGGAGAATATGAATTATGATACACCCAGGGGTTGGGGGAAAACCAGGGTCAAGGGTGACAGTGAATGATGTTTCTCAGAGTTGGCTGCACCCAGGCAGTGCTGGACATGTTAACTACCAATAAATCCTTTTGAAGTTTTGGAAGTTTGGCTCGAGACTCATGATTTAAATGGGGGGAACTGCCAGAATCTTCACACTTTTCTCACAAAATGAGAGGTTGGCCAAGGAAACATAATACAGGCAGTCCTAGAATAATGCCAAATTTCTGTTGCTAAGTGAGAACAGTGTTGAGTTTTGGGCCATTTTACAAGCTTTCTTGCCTCAGTTGTTAAGTGAATCACTTCAGTTGTTAAGTTAGTGAGACGGTTAAGTGATGGCTTCACTATGGCTTCCCCATTGACTTCACTTGTTGGAAGGTCACAAAAAGGGACCATGGGACCCCGGGACCCCATCATAACTACGAGTCAGTTGCCAAGTGTCCAAATTTGGATCATATGATCACAGGGATACTGTAACGGTCATAAGTGTGAAAAACATTCACAAGTCACTTTTTTCAATGTTATTGGAACTCCGAACAGTCACTAAACAAACTGTTGTAAGTCGAGGACTGGCTGTATAGAGTGGTTGCAGGGATACATAGATAACAACTTTGGTAATGTTTGCCAATTCCAGTAGGAGAGAATGTGAAATAATTTTTCCATAGTCGTGGTTGTTATTATCCTGCTGAGACCTGAACCAAATCCAATGATTTTGATCTTAGGGGGACAATATTTTGCCAGGGTTTTTGAGAAAAAGCATCAAGAATTCAAACAGATTTTTTTGGGGGGCGGGGGAGAACAAATTCGATAGCATTTAGACAGAGATGAGAACATTCCTATGCTATTTTGTGAACTTCTCATAATTTTCCTTAAAAAAACGGAAATTTCGTTCCAATACAACTCACGGGTTGCCGTCAAACTTAATTTTAGAATAATGAGCCTGGACTATATTTCTTTTCTGTCGAGAACAATCTCCAGAACCGTAAAGCCTACGCACTTGAAATTTGGCCCGTAGGGGCTCACTAAAAAAGGATTTGTCATCAGAGACTTAGTATTTCCTATATGATGATGATGATGATGATGATGATGATTATTATTATTATTATTATTATTATTATTATTATTATCATTATTATTATACACAAAAATGACAGCATAAACAGCAAACAAGATAACCATGCTGGGTTTTGTATCACAAATCACTAGTCGAACACTTCCCAAGCGTTCAGGACTATGTGATGTATCGGCGGATTATGTGAGCAGATCCCAGTAAGATGGCCTTCTGCAGCTGACCAATGGTGATCTTGTCAGCACTAATAACAATAACAATAACAATAACAATAATAATAATAATAATAATAATAATAAGTTTTATTGTGCTCTGATGCTAAGGAGTTCTACTTCCCCTCCCGACCTGAAAAGAAATCTCCTCCAAATGCAAAACACAAGCAGAGGAGAGGAGTTTCAGTCTCAGTTTCACAGCACCAAGCAGCTTTAGGACAGAACAATTGAGCTAAGCCACGCCCAGGCTCCTTGCTGTCTCCTTCTTGCTCACACAGCAAATACTGTTTCAGTGTCCAAACAGCCCTTAACTCTCTTACACACTGGCAGGACGCTAGCTAGATTAATACCGATGGATGCTGGTAGGCAGAGGCAGAATTTCCCCCTCCTTTATTTGCCTCCCCAAAAACTAAGCCCGACCACATAGTTTCATAGCTAAGCATGGATATTGAACTAGTTTATTCATATTAGTAACTATTATTTATAATTTTTATCATTTATTAGTAAAATAATTTTATTAGTGATGATACTATTAGATAAGGCAGTATTGTTAAGGCTCTCTTTATTTTCTTTTAATTTTCTTTTTGCAGCGAAAAACACCCGGCAGTGGTTTCCATAGAAACCCAACTAAGTGATACAAAAATGTAAGTATCCTATCAAAATTTAAATCTTGACACATCCGAACTCCAAAACTATTAAACTCTTTTATAGAAATGCCTTTGTGTTGTTGATAGGGATTTGGTGCCTGCAGGGATGGTGGAGTCAAAAACATGGCTGCCATTTTGACTTTTCTGCCCCTTCCCGGCATCTACAGCTGGTTCTTCCCCTGCTTTTATTTCTCTGCTGCTCTTCCAGTTACTCTAGCTCAGTTTCCCTTTTCTGTTACAGCATGAAACATCTCCAAGCAAGCTGTATAGCACCAGGGATATATCGAATTTTGTAATATATATATTCCCAAATAATTTCTGGCTAGGTTTTTCTTGCAAGGCAAAAAAGAGAGATTGATTTCTGGCGCTCCTAAATTAATCATTAGCATTGGCGCTTCGATTAATCCAAGTTATGAAACAGTTTTTGCTGGACTGAGGTGCATATTTTTGTAACCGTTTCTAACCCACTAATTATTTCATAGCAAATACCTGAGAGAATATTCTCCCTACAGGTTTAATCAAAGAGGAATGGCGGGCTGTGAAGGGGAGATCATACCAAATGTTGAAATCTTCTTGGTTACCAAGTGATTACTAATAGTACAGATAGTACTCAACTTACAACAATTCATTTAGTGACCATTCAAAGTTACAATGGCACTGGAAAAAATGTGATGGATGACCATTTCTCACACTTACATGTGATCAAAATTCAGATGATTGGCAACTGACTCATGTTTACAATGGTTGCAAAGTTCCAGGGACTTGTGATCTGTTTTTGTGACAGGGTCAGATTCATTCAACAACTGTGTTACTAATTTAAGAATTGTGGTGATTCACTTAACAGCTATGGTCATAAAATTGAGTACTTAACAAATGTCTCGCTAAGCAACAGAAATTTTGGATGACATTGTGGTCATAAGTCGAGGACTATCTGTATTTAAGGGGTTTTTAGTGAAAGGGTGTAATGACCCAGAGCGTGGCACAAAAGCGACAAAGTCACAAAAGTAGGTAAAGTCCCTTTAATTCCTCCAACTTGGCTCCCAATGTCCAGTTATCATTGGCTGGAGAAAAAAACTCTCCCAAGAACAGTTTTTAAAGGGAAGAAATTCAGTCTGAACCCAAAGTACATAAAGATTATAAATAAAAACCACCACAAACCACGCTGCAGCAATTGTTTTCCCAAACCCCAAAAACTTGAACCTTAGACTGTCTACTATTGACCTCACCCCTTTCCTAAGAGGTCTGTAAGGGGAGTCCATGTACTCATAACTGTTTTTATTATCTTGTAAGCAATTGACAAATAAAAATAAAAAATAAATTAACGAGACATAGCATGGTAAGGAATTGCAGACTTTAAAAGATAATGAAACACACACAGTTGGGAGGATGCCAGAACCCAGATAAGACTTGACAAACAAAGATAATGCATGCTTTGCTTCCAGAAAGGTACTGTGCGCAAACACCTCTTTATCCTGTTTTCCCAGCTGCAGCTAATGAAGGGAATCAGGCCCTTTTTCTTCCCCATAATCCATGTTGCTCCCTTATCCGTTCCTCCCAGCATGCCTTAGGATGCAGAGGAGGTGGGCCTGGGTCTTCCTCTGAATGCCCAGCCAGACTGTGCCCTTCCCCAGTTTCCTCCCCAGCCACTGGAGCCACATTCCCTGTCAGTTGTTCGACCTCTCACTCGGAATCCGACTCCAACAGGGGCATGACAAAGGATTTTGGAAATACAGATCCAGATCATCAGAGTTGGAAGGGACCTTGTAGGTCATTTGGTCCAACCCCCCACCCAAGCGGGAGACCCTACACCATTTCTGACAAATGGCAGTCCAATCTCTTCTTGAAAGTCTCAAGTGATGGTGCTCCCACAACTTCCGAGGGCAAGCTGTTCCATTGGTTGATTGTTCTCACTGTCAGAAAGCTTCTCCTTATTTCCAGGTTAAATCTCTCGTTCAGTTTCCATCCATTATTCCTCGTCTGGCCTACAGGAGCTTTAGAAAATAGTTTGACCCCTTCCTCCCTGTGGCAGCCCCTCAAATATTGGAAGACCGCTATCATGTCTCCCTTGGTCCTTCTCTTTACTAGACTAGCCAAGCCCAGTTCCTGCAACCGTTCGTAGTATGTTTTAGCCTCCAGTCCCCTAATCATCCTGGTTGCTCTTCTTTGTACTTTTTCTAGAGTCTCAACATCTTTTTTATCATGTGGTGACCAAAACTGGATGCAGTACTCTAGGTGTGGTCTTACTAAGGCTTTGTAGAGTGGTATTAGTACTTCCCTTGATCTTGACTGTATCCCTCTGTTAATGCAACTTAGGATTGCATTAGCTTTTTTTGCAGCTGCTGCACACTGGTGGCTCATATTTAGCTGGTTGTCCACTAAGACTCCAAGATCCCTCTCACAGTTACTACTATTGAACCTGGTTTCACCCAGTCTATATATGTACTTTTGGTTTTTCTTGCCTAAGTGTAGGACTTTTCTCTACATTGAATTTCATTTTGTTAGATACGGAACACTACGGCCAGTGTTCTAGTCTGTCAAGATCCATCTGGGTGTTAGCTATTCCTGCCAGCTTAGTATCATCTGCAAATTTGGTAAATTCCCCTTCTATTCCCTCATCTAAGTTGTTAATGAAGATATTGAAGAGTTCTGGGCCTAAGACCGAGCCTTGTGGCACCCCACTGCTTACTTCCCCCCATGTAGACTTAGACCCATTAAGGACTACTTGTTGAGTACAGTTTGCCAGCCAGTTGCAAGTCCATCTAGTGGTGGTGCTATCTATTTCACTTTTTTCTAGCTTACTAAGAAGTAGGTTGTGGTCTACTTTATTGAATGCCTTACTGAAATTTAAATATATTCTGTCCACAGTATTTTGCTGGTCAGCTAATTTAATCACTGTGTTGAAAAATGAAATAAGATTGGTTTGGCATGATCTGTTTTTAACAAACCCGTGCTGACTGTTAGTTATTACTTGACTTGTTTCTAGATGTTGGCAGATCTGTTTTTTATTATCTTTTGCAGTTTCTTCCCGGGTATTGATGTCAGGCTGATTGGTCTATAGTTTCCTGGGTCTGTTTTTTTCCCCTTTTTTGAAGATGGGAACCACATCAGCTCTTTTCCAGCCCTCTGGTAGTTCCTCGGTGCTCCAGGATTTTTGAAAGATAATGGTGCAGTGGTTCTGAGATGACCTCTGCCAGCTCCTTCAAAACTCAGGGAAGTAAAGGCCCTGGTGATTTGTTTTCATCGAGATCAAACTGGTATTTTCTTATTATTTTTTTGCTTATTTTAACTTTTATTTCTGGTCTGTCTTTTACAGTTATGTTTTTGGTGGGTTGAGCTATAGTTTCTTTTTGCGTGAAGACAGAGGCAAAGAATGAGTTAAGCAATTCTACTTTCTCTCTGTTGCCTGTTACTTCCTTGCCGTCTTCTCTTTTTAGTGGACCTACTGTTTCCTTGATTTTTTTCTTGTTATTTATATGTTGGAAGAAACTTTTTAAATTATCTTTGACTTTTGTTGCAGTTCTTTGTTCTGAGCCTTTGCTTTCCTGACTTCGTCTTTGCAGATTCTGGCTATCTGCTGATATTCTACCTTAGTTGTATGTCCTTCTTTCCATTTTTTGTACTTGTCCTTTTTTTGTTTCAATTTGCCAAAGAGATCTTTGCGTAGCCGTGCTGGTTTCATCTTGGATTTCTTGTTTTTCTTTCTCAGTGGTATTGTGCTGGTCTGGGCTTCTATGAACATACTTTTCAGAGTTTCCCAAGATTCTTGAGTTGTTTTCCCCTTTAGGATTTTCATCCATGGAATCTTTCCCAAGTTCTCTCTGAGTATATTGAAATCAGTTCTTTTAAAATCCAAGACTCTGGTGTCATTGTGTTCTATTGCTTGTGTTTGTGTTATGTTGAATTCTAATATGACATGGTCACTCTCACCCAAGGTTCCTACAGTTTCAACTTCCTCTATCACTTCTTCTCTGTTTGCTAGAATTAAGTATGGATTTCCCTCTAATTTCACCCTCTACCTTTTGGACAACAAAGTTGTCAACTATGTTGGTTAGGAACTTATTTGATTTCTCACTTGGTGCAGAATTAGTTTTCCAATTGATATCAGGATAATTGAAGTCTCCCATTACTATTGTTGTGTTTTTCCTGCATATGTTTGTTAGTTGGCTGGCAAATAGGAGACCTGTTTTTTTCTGCTTGATTGAGTGGCCTATAATATATGCCTATGGCCATGTCATTCTTTTTTTTCTTTTATATTGACCCATATGCATTAGGAGGTTTTCATCTTTGGTTTCATGCATTTCTGTAGCAGTATAGCGGTCCTTTACATACAGTGCGACTCCACCTCCTCTTTTATGGGGTCTGTTTTTTTTAAATAGTTTGTATCCTTCTACCAGGATATTCCAGTCATGGGTTTCATCCCACTAAGTTTCTGTTATTCCAGCTATATCATATTTACCTTCATGTGTTCGTAGTTCAGAAAGAGAGATAGAAATTGAAGTCCTATGGACTTGTTTGGAGAAAGTTTATCAAATTATCATTAAATATATCATAGAGGGAGGGAGACACATGAAATCAGAACAGGATACTCTGAACTTATAAGAAGTCTTCCAGCTTTTCCAAGGGATCTTCTGATATTTCTTTTACAGGAAGAAAGCTCCTTCAATTTTGGACCATTTGAGAGAAAGCTGATTTTATTTTTGTTGTCTTTGAGACAAACTTGATTCCAAACAAGTCTGTGCAATTTTCCTTGGCAATGATTTTCCAGAAATAGTTTGTCCTTTATACCTTCCTAGAGTTGAGAAGGATTAAATAGTCACCCAGAGGGTTTTGTGCCTTATGCAAAACCAGAATTTAATCTTCTGGTTTTTAGCCTTATATCTTAACTACTACACAAAGCCTGCTCTCATTTAGGGGGAAAAAAATAAAAAATTTACCTTAGACAAGGGTTTCATAATTTTAAAGTCTCTTTTGCACAGATATCACATACTAGGAGAATAATTTCTCTTTGCTATTATGGAAGCATGACTTTTCAAGCAACTGGTCCTTTGTGTGACAAATCAGTTTGGAAATTAAATCTGAAAACTAAAACTAAATGAAAAAAGAGACAGCATGTTCATTTTGTGCATGACTTGAGCATTGAAGAGGTTTATTCGTTGCATATTGTCATTTAAATCACACACACAAAAAACAATGTGGTTTGATCTTCTGTGCATCTGGTTTTGGAAACTTAGTTTGAAAAATTGCAGGAGAATGAATTTTCAGAGCTGATGTGCATTTGCAAAGTGTTATATACTGGGACTTTGAGGATAATGGATTCAGTTATATGAATCTTCATACTCTTGAACACATTTATGATCTTTTTAAATTTTTAGTCCCATAATATCAATTAATTTTAGAGGGAAATTGAATCTTCAGGAACGATTAAATTGGAATTTATCAAGTGATTCATTTCCCTGTTTAATCAGACTCATTGGGTTTCTTGTCTGAGCTAAATTAATATAATGAAAATGTGCCAAGTGAAATATTTCTGTATAGTAGCAACTCATTACCAGTTAATACAGGACTGTGAATCCTGACTTATGTTTCATGTAAGCACAATCATTACTTAGAAAAATTTATTGACCAACCCACCAATTTTCTCTCTGGGGTCCTTGGAGCTCTCTGAGTTTGGTGGTTTTGTGGTAGTTCACCAGGACCTGATGATGTTCATGAATGAAGACAAATAGATGTGCCCCAGGATAACATTGCAGGATTCAATCTGCTAGAAAGAAGTTCCCTGAAGATGGGCTCCAACATGAGTCCAAAAATTCAGAAGACAAAACCTCTGGTCCCTGTGACTGACTTAGATTGGATCCTGCAACTGATGATGTTCTCTAGTTGGGTCATAAAACATCTGCAAGAAGACCACCAAGCTCAGAGCACCAAAGACCCCACTGTTCAAACCTAAGTTTCAAATATTATCTCCTATCCATACCAGGCCTTGTTTGTCGATGTGCTCACATTAGGGACAAAGTTTTTATTTATTTATTTGCAGTTGTGTGCAAAAATATTTAGAATTTAAAAGACTCCATCCCATGTATTTGGAATTCAAACACGACTTGAAATGATGGCTCTAAACTTACCAAAAGTGTTCTAATGGCATCCCAGTTATTCTGAAAGAAATTCCAAGCTTGAAACAACAACCCAACCAGTCTGAAAATTTATTCACCCCTATAGGTTCTTGACCCCATGCATATCAGAACTATCCTTGAATAATTCTAACCAATGTTGTTTTTCCCAACTGGAAAAAAAAATCTTGAGAGATTTTTAGCCTATAGACATGGGCTAGATTTTCAAGGAATAAGATGTGGGAAACTATTTCATTTTCTTGAGATACCCAGTTTTTTCCTTTGGTGAGATATCAATTGGAGAACTTCCTCAACTAAGTTTTACATTGTTCATATTCCATATCATCCTGTCTTAAAAGATGGTGTAATTTGTTTGAATTTTTACCTTGCTGATTGAATGTATGAGACCCAAATTTCAATTTTTATTTGCTTATTTTTCTTATAATTTGTTCCAAAAGTTCAGCTCTAAAGAAATCTAGCAGTCTTGGAAACTTGAAGAAAGATGCCTCAGAGGTAGGTAATCCTACTTTTTTTTTCTTTTAAAATATTCTTATTGATGGTTGATCTGCTATTATTAACTCATGCTGTTCTTTTCAGTCCTTTATCTGTATTTCATGGTTTTGAAATTGCCTGTGAATATTAATTACTTAAAAATAATTTATGTGCTGGAAGCTTCATTAAATATTTCCAATCATACATCATTCTAGCTAGGTTTATTTTGAAAAAAGAAATATAGTGTTTATAATTTTACTAGAAAAAGGTTTTCATTTGTCTCTTTTTAAACAAATGTCTAAACATAATAAAACAGATTATTTTATAAGATACAATCAGGATGTTTTATTAAGTTGTGTGTCATAGATGACTTGAATTGAATACATTTTAATACAATTAAATGAAGAGTGATTCAATGAAATAGCAATTTATGTGACTTATTTAATATACCCAATTCTTCTCCACAGGATAAAGAGTCCAAAGACAAGCTAGCAGAGGTAATGGGATAAATAGACAGAGCTGGTTGTTTTTCTGTCATATTCCTCTATGTTTGAACAGTGTCCTCTTTTGTGATTACAGACCAGTTCACAAATTTTGCAAATGTGCATGCATTACAAAATTAAGAGAAATGTAAAAACTGAATGAGAA
The DNA here is from genome assembly GCA_015471245.1 of Laticauda colubrina. Taxonomy (NCBI): domain Eukaryota; kingdom Metazoa; phylum Chordata; class Lepidosauria; order Squamata; family Elapidae; genus Laticauda; species Laticauda colubrina. The sequence continues at coordinate 15,785,548 of BLBF01000022.1, read as the reverse complement.
TTGTATTTGGGATGGAAAATACAATTGCAATAATTAGAATAGCAATAATAATCTTTCACTCTTACATGTTTTATCCATGACCTGGTCATCGAAACTACACAATTATGGATGAACCATGTAACAGTGATACCCACTGTCATTGGGGCATTTGGTACCATGTCCAAGAATTTTTTAAAATAATCAAGAAATTGCAGCTTCTTTCAATATCACCAGCGGAACTGCAAAAAACTTTGCTACTCGGAACAACATACATTTTAAGACGATATTTGGTTGATGCCTAGGATGCTGGCAGCAACCTGTATCGACCATCAGTGCCAGTCGATTATATTTATGATACATTTTTAAACGTTCAATTGACTAAGTTTCATGTTGAATGAATAAAAGTTTATAACAACAACAATAATAAAATAAGAATAATAAATTGTGTGTTATTCCCCTAAAGGGCTACCTCGTATTTGGAAATCATGAATTTATCAGACTTGAATACTCTGATTCTACAAAAAACCCCTTGGAACAGCTTATATCCTCCAACGCTACCTGAACATTTCCTAGGTCCTTGATTAGGACTTGAGCTGTTGAGCTACCAACCAGCCCCAAAGGCTGTGAATATCACTAAAGATTAACTAATAACAATAACAATAACAACAACAATAACAACAACAACAACAACAACAACAACAACAATAATAATAATAATAATAATAATAATAATAATAATAATAATAATAA
>BLBF01000022.1:15762149-15784809 GCA_015471245.1 Laticauda colubrina | reverse complement strand
AATAATAATAATAATAATAATAATAATAATAATAATAATAATAATAATAATAATTGGTTGATACCTAGGATGCTGGCAGCAACCCATAACAACCATCAGCGCCAGTCGATTATATTTGTGATACATTTTTAAATGTTCAGTTGACTAAGTTTCATATTTAATAACAACAACAACAACAACAACCCAATGAAACCACTCAGTATATTATCAAGTTCTGGGTAAATCTAACTCACCATTTTGGCAGGCAAGTTAAAACCAAAATGTACAAGGACACTTATTCATATTTTTTTTAAATATATGTCTTTAAAGTTCTTGAGAATGTCATACCTCTTGTGTAATACAGATCATCATAGACTTGTCACCACAACTGAACCCAAAATTTCTGTTGCTAAGCGAGTTTTGCACCATCTTACGACCTTCCTAACCACCGTTGTTAAGCAAATCACAACAGTTGATAAGTTAGTAACCCGGTTGTTAAGTGAACCTGGCTTCCCCATTGCTTGTCAGAAAGTGGCAAAGGGGGAAATCACATGACCCCCCAGGATATGGCAATCATCGTAAATGTGAATCAGTTGCTAAGTATCTGAATGTTGATCACATTATCATGGGGATGGTGCAGAGGTTGTAAGTGTGGAGAATGGTCGTAAGTCCCTTTTTCCAGTACTGTTGTAACTTTGAATGGTCACTAAATGAACTGTTGTAAGCTGAGGTCTACCTGCAATAGGATTCACATGCATTTTGAGGAGGCTATCTTCATTTGACTTTTGATCTTTCCCACTTCAAGACTCTTGTGTCACGTGATGTCACGGACTGTGATTGCAAAGTTGACTTTTTCTTTTTCTTTCTTTTTTCCCTCCAACCAATCAGAATAAATCACCGGTGGAGAATAGCAAATATGTAACCCTTCCTTGCAAGTCTCCAGGCGAAGAAGAGGTTTTCGGATCACGCAAAGTGAGGTCGTCCTTCGGCCGAGGTTTCTTCAAGATCAAAAGTAACAAACGGACAGCAAGCGCACCTAACTTGGGTAGGTCCAGACGTAGAATTCAACTTTTTATACTTCATAGGCAGAAGGAGATGAAATACTCCACTCTTATTATAGTACATCAGGGTTGTGATTTAAGAGCTGATCAGCTGCTGTAATGATGTAATAATGGGAATGGGAAATAATGGGAAAAGTCAGCAAGGTTTTGGCTGTTATCCCTTTAAGAACCTGTATAATAAGGAGAGGCCCTGTTAGGACAGTGCTCTCTCTCTCTTGCTTGTGTGTCCTTCCCTGCTGTAATTTGCTGCTTGTTTGACCTCTTGTGATGACCCGGGGCATGGCACAAAGGCAACACAGTCAAATAAGCAAGAAGAGTCCCTTTATTATTTCCAACTTTGCCCTCAATGTCCAGGTTACCTTTGGCTAGAGAAAAACTCTCCCAGGAGTAGGCTTTAACGATAGAAAATTTAGTCCAAAACAAGGTGCACACAAACTGTAACAAAAAATCCAAACAAATCAGCTGCAGTAATTAACTTGACAGGGAAGGAGAAGGAATTGCAGACTTGAAAGCACAGAAAAACTCACACAGTTGGGAAGATGCCAGGAACACAGATAAGCCTCGAGGATATGAGATAAATTTGCTTCCAATAGCTTGTTGCACGCAACTTCCCTTTTTAAACACTGTGTTCCCAGCTGCAGCTAATGAAGGGAATCAGGGCCCTTTCTCCCCAGTAAGCCATGCAACTCATATTGCTACCTTCTCCATTTCTCCCTGCATGCCCTAGGATGAAGAGGGGGTGTGCCTGGGTCTTCCTCTGAACTCCCTCTCCCTTGTTTTTACCTATCCCCCTGCGCTGCCCAGTCGGACTTTGCCCTCCCCCAGTTTCTTCCCCAGCCAGTGCAACTACACTCCCTGTCAGCTATTTGGCCTCCCCCTCCAAATCAGATTCTGACAGGGGCATGACACCTCTGCCTACAGTAAGTGTATGTATAACATATGTTCTTTTGTAGATAAAACCACTATTTATTACAAACCTCTGTTTGCTGCTATTGCTCCTGGGTTGTCTCACCTAGTAAAGCTGTGTGCACACTGGCCTAACATTTTTCCATTTGCAAAATGCAGAAAAGAGGCATTGGGTAGCTGAAGGAAAGCACACCAGTTGTTTCATTCAGTATCTACAAAATTCAAACTTACCCTTGAGTTTCTGCGAAAGTATGCCCAAAATAATATCAGGCACAGGTAATCCTCGACTTATGACCACAATCGAGACCCCAAATTTATGTTCTTAAGTGAGACATTTGTGAAGTGAATGTTGCCCCATGTTACGGCATTTCTCCCCACTGTTGTTAAGGGAAGCAACTGCAGTTGATAAGTTTGTAGCCTGGTTGGTAAGTAAATCTGGCTTCCCCATTGATTTGGCTTCTCAGAATGTCACCAAAAAGGGGGGTCGCAAAAACTGGGAAGCTGCAATGGACATAAGTATGAACCAGTTGCCAAGTGTCTGAATTTGGATCTGGGGGGGGGGGGGTGTACAGCAAAGGTTGTAACTCTGAAAAATGGCTGGGAGTCACTTTTTTTCAGTGCCGTTATAACTTTGAATGGTCGTTCAATGAACTGTGAGTCAAAGACTGCCTGTTGTGCACACTGTGTTTGGTGATTAATTTCAAATGTGATTTTATGTACTTAAATGCAACTCTGTTGTGTAGTGATAATCTACATGCCTTTGCTCTTATGCCAGTAGCTGTGGATCATGCCATCTTGCCATCTTTCCACTAGAGAAAAAAAAGACATAGATTGGACAGTAATGTACACACACACACACACACACACACACACATGGACTCGAGAATCATGCAACATTTTTAGGCTAAGTATACTAGGAAGTGCAGCTGTAGAGGAAGGAGTGGCAGAACCTGGTGGTGGCGTTAAAAGAGGAATTGGCCTAGAATCCCTACATAGTCACAAGCAGAGTCCGGCCAACTCCTCTGCAGCTACAGGGTTGAACTTCCACTGCTCAGCAACCCAATCATGTTTACATCTGTTTGCGGCATCCTTTGATCACATAACTGCTGTTTACTATGGGTTCCTCCCCCAAAACTGGCTCTTATTTAGAGGTTTTGGCAAAACCACATCCGGAGCAAACCACTGGGTTTGTTTAACGATGGCTGTCTGTTCTTAACAGCCATGGCATTGGCTTCATGACCTCATCAGCTTCTTAACAATGATCCCAAAAAACCATAAAATTGGATAGGCGCCATTTTAGGTACAGGTAGTCCTGTATGTGGAGGAGTATCTCATTTAGGAGAGCTTACTCACTCTAAACCATGTCGATGTCTTAAGGTGTAATCACAATTGTCTTGCTTGGTGAATGTTGGAATGTTCTAATATAATCCACTAGGTCTCTGTGTTGAGCATGCTTTGGGTCTTTAGGGTATTCCTGTCTGACTTGAAGATGTTAAGATTTTATATGTCTTATCTTGTTGCCCTCCATATATTCTTGTGCATCTGGTTTTTGCATTGTTTGGATGCCTGAAGACCGCAGTCGAAGTGCCAGTGCGCCCATCTTAGGTATAGTAGAACACGCATGCCTTACCTGTGCCATGTTTTAAGAGCTGCTAATGTCCAGCCATCAGTCAGTCATGCATGGCCCTTGACCATGTCTTCTCCTGGCCTACAACCTTCATTCCCTCCCTCTTGTCGTTCAACTCTCCCGCTCAGTTTACTAAGAGCTTATGTCTTTGGAGACTATGCAGAATATGCACAAAGAAATATGTGCAGAATATTTTGACGTCGGAATATCCTGACTTCTGACATGTTCTCCTCACTTCCTTGGAAAGACTCGGAATTTGAAAGAGTCATCGGAAAGGCATTTATGGAGACACTCAATTATCCAGGTCATAGTTGTCCCAAAGGTGCTTTTTTCCCCAAAAGTCAATTGGAATTTCTTGCTTTTTTTTTTTCTTTGAACACATTTTACTTCTCATCCAAGAAGCTTCTTCAGTTTTGGATGAGAAGTGACATGTTTTCAAAGAAAAACACCAAGAAAGTCCAGTTGCCTTTTGGTGGGGGGAAAAAACAACCCTTTGGGGTTTCCTAACAGCTTACATTATTGTTAGTCTTGGTCAACTTAGACAGGTTGGAAATAAATTAATGGAATTGCAGGTATTAACACTAATAGATCTCCTTCGAATCAAAGTTGATTCCTGATGATTGAAGAATACAGATTGCTTGCTTTCTATTAGATATGTTGAGAGTTTCCCAATCTAAGAGTGCAGAGAAAAGATGATTAGGGGATTGGAGGCTAAAATATATGAAGAACAGTTACAGGAATTGGATATGCCTAGTCCAGTGAAGAGAAGGACTAGGAGAGACAAATATAACAGTCTTCCAATATTTGAAAGGCTGCCCCAGAGAGGAGGAGGGGGCCAAACTATTTTCTCAGGCATCTGAGGGCCAGACTAGGAATAATGGGTAGAAAATGATCAAGGAGAGATTCAAGACTTTATGGTCTTGATTCTCAGTCCTAAGCGTGACCTTGCTTAGTTTCAAAACTTGGGGAAGTTGACCAACAACTCTGACCAACATTAATATACTGCTGAATTCAACTCATAAGGTTCATCTTCTCCAAAACGGGCCATTCTGATCTTGATGTGGAGGTGCTTTTCCAAAAGACAACTGTACTTCAGAACTGATGAAGCTTCTTGCATGAGAAGCAAAACCTCTTCAAAGAAAAAAAAAATCCAAGAAACTCTAGTTGCCTTTTGGGAGAAAACCCCCCCACATTTGGAACAACTATGACCTGGATGGCTGAGAATCTCTGTAGATGCCGGTCTGACGACTCTTTCAAATTCAGAATATTTACAAGGAGTGGAGTAGAGCATTTCAGAAGTCAGGATAGTCTGACTTCAAAATATCCTGCACAAGTCCGTAAAGCCAAAGGGTAGGTATGTTTTTAGATGTCAATTCATATAGCGAGAACAAAATACATTTCTGGAAAAAGTCATTCTTTGCATAACCAGTTGTTTCATGAGCCAATCTTCTATTATGCTCCTAAAAATCATTTCCATTTAAGGCAGTTTTAAGTGGGAAGAAAAAAAAAGAATTGGATTGACTTTTCAAATAATTAGCTTCAACAATGAGTTTAAGAATCTCTCTCTCTCTGTCTCTCTCTCTCTCATCTATCTAATCCAAGACAGAACACAATAATATGTTTGTGTTGAATGTTAACACTTTTCTGTTGCTGATACAGGTAATCCTTGACTTACAACAGTTCATTTAGTGACTGAAGTTACAACGCACTGAAAAAAGAGACCTATGACCATTTTTCACACTTAACGACCGTTGCAGTGTTCTCACAGTCAGGTGATTAAAAAAAATCAGACTCTTGGTAATGATGGTTGCAATTTCCCAGGGATGTGAAATCCCATTTTGTGACATTCTGACAAGGGGAAGCCAGATTCACTTAACAACCATGTTACAGTCCCAACTGCAGTGACTCATTTAAGAACTGTGGCAAGGAAGGTCTTAAAACAAGGCAAAACTCACTGAATAACTGTCTCACTCAGCAACAAAAATGTTGGGCGTAAGTCAAGGAGTATCTGTAGAGAATTCAGCCTAGCTTGCTTTCCTTCTGTTGTCTTTCATACTTGGTCTCTTAGGGACCATTTGATCACAGGTAGATTCAACTGAATGAAGATTCTGAGATCATTCCAAGATCATCGTTTGAATTTCTTCTTCTCCGTCATTCTCTGCAAAGAATGGAGTATTTGCTTTGCTTCCTTTCCAAGCTAACCATTGTTGCATTGGCTGTTCGTGAAATCCCTGAATGCGTGTGACTGCTTAGATGCTTGCATGGTAGTTTGTGGAAAAATTTGCTTGGCATGCCGGAGAATTTTGTCTTTTGTCCAAGGTCCTTTCTGTATTGTGGGGCAGGAAAATGCCTTATGAAGTCATCACAAAAAAAAATGTCCGAGCTGTATTTTCTTTACTTAGCAATGGTACCTATTGGAGGTGTGCAAAGTATTTCCAACATTTTGTATGTATTGCTTTTGTAGGTAGGTAGGTTGGTAGGTAGATAGGTAGGAAGGAAGGACACTGATAAGGGAGGGAAAGAAGGAAGGAAGGAAGGGGAAAGCAAAAAACACTGATAAGGGAGGGAAGAGAAGAACAGAGGGAAGGAGAAGAAAGGACACTGATGAGGGAGGAGAAGGAAGGAAGGAAGGAAGAGGGAGAGAGGGAAGGAAGAAAGGAAAACATTGATGAGGGAGGAGAAGGAAGGAGGAAGAAAAACACTGATAAGGGAGGGAAAGAAGGAAGGAAGGGGGAGGAAAAACACTGGTAAGGGAGGAAAGAGGAGGAGGAGAAAGGACACTATTGAGGGACGATAAGGAAGGAAGGAGGGAGGGAGTAGAAGGAAGGAAGGACACTGATGAGGGAGGAGAAGGAAGGAAGGTGAAGGAAGGAAGGAAAGAAGAAGGAAAACACTGATAAGGGAAGAAGGAGAAGGAAGGAAGGGTAAATAATGTAACTGATCATTGTTCTTCAACCAATTATCCAAAATTGCATTTTGTAGCTTTCACAGTCTTTGTTTATATCATAGTGATTGTTCAAAACACACAGAGGATAGATGGTTGCAAAAAAGGACACCCTTTTTTTGACACAATGCAGGGTTAAGTAATTGATTTAAAGGCAGAGACCATTCAGGGCTTATGTATGTTAACCATAATTTCTTGATATTCTGGACATTCATCAAAGATATGATCACTAAGCAACACTACGAATAATAAGTTCTACCCGTTCTTGCCCTGAGTTTCTGCCACACTCCATTTATTCCATACATTGCTGATACAAGAGAATTGGGGGAGGAAAAAAAAGCGAGAGAATCTGTTGTAAGGCTTTGAAAACTGATTGGTTAATAAATTGCTTAAAAGGAAGATAACAGTAAACTTCTTTCTCGATTATGGTTTCCTTGGCATGAGAAGGAAAGGTTATCTCTCCAATTAAAGAAAGATGCTTGATGTAAAGGTGATGAACTGAAGAACTTAATTGAGATGTGCTTTTATTTAATAGCGGAGACTGAGAAAGAATCACCTGATCACTTAGATCTGGCTGGCTTCCCTCATCCATCCAAAGGTGAAGAAGGTGGACCTCTTACTCCACCTTCTCCTGACTCCAAGAAGAAAGCGAGAGGAATCAAGAAGTTGTTTGGCAGGTAATGAGGATGTAATTCTACAAAATGCAATCCTGGATGGAGCCCACCAGGCTTACCTTACTGTGAGTTTTATATTCCTTGCAGACAGATGGTCATTTGCATCTTTTTAGAGAGCCATTGCACTTGAAATGGTGCAAATGGATGCGGAGCCTTCTTGGGACTGCTGAAAGGATTGTGTTGTAGACTGGAGATAGATGATGATATAGAAATTGAACAGAGAGCTGTTCAATTTTGGCATAGCTGGCCTCTTTGACCTCTCTTTCAAACTGGTGGTCTTCTCTTTCCTGTCTTCAAAAGGCTGGCCAAATGCAGGTGGACTGCTGAATCTTGTCCTGATGGGCATATTCTCTTATGTTGAACAGCTCTCCCTCAACAGAGGGGGAGGGATTTGAGATCATCTATCTCCAGTCTGCAATACAGCTCCTTTCAACAGTTCCAAGAAAGCTCCACACCCATTTGCATCACTCTGGTGACCCTGAGGACACAGATAAACCTCCAAGTGGCCTCAACAACTCTCTGAAAGGATGCAAATGACCAACTGTCTGCAAGGAGTATCAATCCTTCCCTTCCCCACCATCCAAGTCAGAGCTGAAGAAGTTTCTTGGATGAGAAGCCAAATGTCCTCAAAAAAAAAAAAAACCCAGAAAATCCAGTTGCTTCTTGAAAAAAAGCATCTTTATGAGGTTAATCATAATTGGCCAGGTATTGCTATCTGTTATGTTCCCCTTAATTCCTTCATTCCTCCCGTTCTTTAAATTTGTATTTTTCTTTAGACTAAGAAGAAGCCAGTCCACCACATTTAATCCTGATGATATGTCGGAAACTGAGTTCAAAAGAGGAGGAACAAGAGCAACGGCTGGTCCAAGACTTGGCTGGTCAAGGGATCTTGGGCAATCTAATAAGTAAGACAGAAGGATTGAAGTAACACAGAAATTGTTTCTTTTCTCTTTTTTCCCCTCCTGCCTTATTATGCTTGAATGCAGCTGGGAGAGTTGGACTGTGGAAATAAAATGAAGTGATTTTTATGGGTTACTGATTAAAAAAAGTTGGGGGCTTCAGAATTGGGCCATTATTAGGACAAAGGATAGGATAAGAGGGATCCTTGGTGCAGAATGAGGGGGTCCCTGGTGCTCGCTGAGCTCGGTTTCCTTGCAGACGTTTCATTACCAAACTAGGTAACATCATCGGTGCTGATGTAACCCCACTCACAGGGTTGGGATTCAGAAATCCCAGCAACCAGTTCTTTGCCCAGTTCCTGGCTGGGCATGGCCTACTAGAACTTCTGGGAGGGCCATTTTTCGCCTTCCCCAGAGTTTGGAGGCTTCCCTCAGGCCTCTGGGAGGGTGAAAATGGCCTCCCCTGGGCTGGAGGATCTTCAGAAGCTGGAAACAGGCTCGCTTCTGGAATTCCGGAAGTTTCAAGAGGTCCGTTTTTCATCCTCCCAAGGCCTCCACATAGACCCCGTACTTACCTGCATCCAAAATGGGCCATGTGGAGACTCCTGGGACTGGCGGGGTGGGGTGGCCAGGGCCAGCCAGTTGGCTTAACTACTAGTTCAGCGAACCAGATGTAAATTTAACATCTGGTTCATCCAAATCAGCTGAATCCCACCCCTGCCCTCTCCCTTCTAGGACTGATGATGTTACCTAGTTTGGTAATGAAATACCTGCAAGAAAACAACCAAGCTCAGAGAGCACCAAGCCACCAACCAATCCTTCTCCTCTCCACTGCAAACCCTACCCCTTACTAGCACTGATGATGTTACCTAGTTTGGTAATGAAATCTCTGAGCAAGCAAATGATGAAGCAAACAGAGAGCACTGACCCCTCATTTAAACGCTGAGCTACAAATATTCCCTTCTATAGGAAACTGATAATTCTAACGATTAAGTGAAAAGTATAACTGAAATAACTTAGTCTGAAATTGTGTGTAGAGCATAATGCTTCATGTTGAGGTAATTTCCTGTTAGGAGTATGAGCGCATACAGGGAGACATATAGAGAATAGTGTTTGAATAATACATACACAGCATATAGATACAGTACAGTATCTGTACAGTAAATGTTGGATTTTACTTTCAATAAACGTTTAAGCAAAGTTCAAAATAAGCAATCCAAAGTCATTCACAAGTAAATCAGCCAGTTTTCAATCCAGGGATAATCCAAATATCAAAGTCCAGTGTCAAAAAACAGTTCAGTAACAGACTTACATTAAATCCAGAAATATCAATCAATTAGGAAAAATGGAGCAACAGCAATACTTTCCAACAGAAGGAAACAGAGATACACTCGCACTCTCTTCTGAGACTAAGGCCCAGATAAACCAGATTTCTGGCTCCATCTTATGGCCATTTGAGAAACCACACCTAATTACAGTTTTGCATTTTCTTAAAAATACGGTTTTAAAATGTTTATCCTGGTTTATATATTTCTAACCCAAATAGCTATTAGGTGACTCATATCCCTAACACTTCAAACCCTGATATTCCCCCCCCTCCTCCCATGTGTCACTCTGCATTTCTGAGGATGGATTGAAAGATTATGAACTATTTTCTCTTCCGGAAGATTTAATTCTAGCCAGTCAGGGATTTACTGTGCTTATCCGCTGATTTATCTCCAAGCATTTTTCAAGAGCTTTTGGACAGACTCGATAAATGAATAGAATAGAATTAGAATAGAATAGATATTGGAATGAATAATAGAATGGAATAGAAAATAGTATAGAAAATAGAATACTGCAAGGAATAGAAGAGAAGAGAATTGAAGAGAAGAGTGAATGGAATGAGAAGAGAAGAGAATTCTTTATTGGCCAAGTGTGATTAGGCACACAAGGAATTTGTCTTGGTGCAAATGCTCTCAGTGCACATAAAAGAAAAGATTCATTTGTCAAGAGTCAAGAATCATCAGGTACAACACTTAATGATAGTCATAGGGAATAATAAACAATCAAATCATGCTGGGAAACAGTCAATAAAAATTGTTAGGATACAAAGCAACAAGGTTACAGTCATATAGTCATTAGTGAGAGGAGATGGGTGATAGGAAGGATGAGAAGATTAATAGTAATAGTAATGCAGACTTAGTAAATAGTGGGACAGTGTTGAGGGGATTATTTGTTTAGCAGAGTAATGGCATTTTCTTCAGTGGGACTGGTGGAATGGACCTTAGGACAATCTCTGGAAGACCCACCAAGGACCTAAGTATCCAACCTTGAAACATGGTCTGATTGTCATTATTCCTTTAGCAATCTGGACATGCCGTTTGCTAAATGGAGGAAAGAGCAAGTTTGCAGCTGGCTTCAAGAGCAGGGCCTGGGTTTTTACATCGGCAATGGAAAACACTGGATTCTATCTGGCCAGACTCTCTTGCAAGCATCCCAGAGTGATTTAGAGAAGGTAACACACTTATATTCTTCTCCCTCATGTGCCCTTGGAGTCCTTGGTGCTCCCTGAGATGGGCAGGCATTTTATGACCCACCTAGGAAACATCATCAGTACTCATCTACGGATGAGGTTACCTCATCAGGTCATGAAACGTCTGTAAGAAAATAACCCACCTCAGAGAGCGCCAAGGACCCCACAATTCAATCCTGAGCTATAAATATATTCTCTTTTGTTGGTGATTTGTGAGTTGCAATGAGGTTTGGCTAAGTAGCAATTCATCTACTGTCTGGGCTCATGTTTGATAACAAAGGCTGCCATCTTGTGTCTGTAAGATAGATGTATGTATGTATGTATGTATGTATGTATGTATGTATGTATGTATATGTTTTTTTTTCTGAGTCCAGAAGATCTTATATCAAAAAGAGAAAATTGATATTTCAAATTAGTATACTAGTTTAAATAAATTTCAATAACTATCTAGCAAACTCAAAAAATTAAACCACAGAAGGAATGTAAATGTATGCATGTGTTTGTGTGTGTGTGTGTATTTATTTATTTATTTATTTACAACCACAGTTGAGATTTATTTTTATTTATTTTTATTTGTCAATCACTTACAAGATAATAGGTATAAGTATATACATAGTTATGAATACATGAAATGGGTACATATAAGAAAAAGGAACAATAGGACAGGGATGGTAGGCACGTTGGTGCACTTATGCACATCCCATATTAGCTATTTAAAATTAGTATGTTAGTTTAAATAAATTTCAGTAACTATATAGCAAATACAAAAAATTAAAACACAGAAGGAATTTATATATGTAAATGTGTTTGCGTGTGTATATGTGTATGCAAATATGTATATGTGTGTGTGTGTATAAACTTACAACCACAATTGAGATCAGCTATTTAAAATGAGTATACTAGTTTAAATAAAGTAAATTTCAATAACTCTACAGAAAATACAAAAAAAAAAATCAAAACCAAAACACAGAAGGTATTATATATATCAAAACAAAAAGTCAACAATATCTGCAAATAAACACTTTTTTATAATGGAGAAACAATAAAATAAACCATAGCCTCGGTTCTCTGAATCAAGCATTTGGCCATTAGAAATGTCCTTTTTATGCTACCTGTTTCACAAAGTTGCCCTCACCTGCATTTATAGGATGCCTTGAACAGAAAGGTTAATGTTTATCAAAAGATGTTATTTTGTGTCCCACATGTAGGAACTTGGAATAAAACATCCGCTACATCGAAAAAAACTACAATTGGCACTTCAAGCTTTGGGGTCGGAAGAAGAAAACAATTACGGGAAACTTGATTACAATTGGGTTACAAGTAGGTTTCATTCCCTTTTTTAAAATAACATTTTCCCCTTTTGCTTTGTTTTCCAAGTTTTAAAGGGGATTTACAGAGGTACTTGCCCTGTACAATCACAAGAATATTTGTATATATTGAGCATCTTCATGTTGGTTGCACAATCAGCTATATGTTTCGTCTGGGTTTGGCATTTTTATCCAACTCTGGAATGCTTCCCAAGGTTGTTATGACTGTATCTTCTTATCCTAGCTTCTGAGTAACTTGGTAACTAGGTTGACCCAAAGGTGCTTTTTTTTTTTTTCAAGAGGTAACGACTTTCTGGTTTTTTTCTTTGAAGATGTTTCACTTCTCATCCAAGAAGCTTCTTCAGCTCTGACTGGATGGTGGGGAATGGAAGGATTTATACTCCTTGCAAACAGCTAGTCATTTGCATCCTTTCAGAGAGACGTTGAGGCCACGTGGAAGTTTATTTGTGACTGGATGGTAGGGAATGCAAAGATTTATATTCCTTGCAAACAGCTGGTCATTTACATCCTTTTAGAGGGTTGTTGAGGACACTTGGAGGTTTAATCTGTGTCTTCAGGACCACCTGAGTGGTGCAAATGGTTCCTGTAGTCTGCAATCCCTCTGGAAAATCCAGTTGCCTCCTGAAAAAGAAACTTTGGGACAACCAGGACCTGGATGATGGAGAGTCTCAACGGACTTTTAGCTATGCAGTTTGGGTGAACACCTTTCGAAGGGTGTGGGAATGTGAACAGATTTCCGGAGGGATTGCAGACTCCAGGAGTGAAATAAACAGATAAGCCCCCAAGTAACCTCAATAGCTCCCTAAAAGGGTTGCAAATGACCAACTGTCTGCAAGGAGTCCAAATCCTTCCCTTCCCCACCATTCAGTCAGAGTTGAAAGTCCAGTTGCCCCTGGGAAAAAAAGGCACTTTTGGGACCCTAATTAAGGAACTTCCAAACAAGCTTAGAGTAAACAGCCCAACCAAAGAATCTCCTCTTCCAACAAGACAGACAGGGCATGACAATAGAATATAAATGGAGAGCAAACATCTCTCCTTATTAGCACTGATGGTGTTATCTAATTTGGTAATGAAACGTCTGCAAGAAAAACAACCAAGCTCAGTGAGCACCAGGGACCCCATACAGAAGATGTTTTATCACCCATGATGTTTCATTGATTTGTCCACATTTGTTCACTTGTTTTTTCTGTTTCTAGGGTGGCTGGATGACATTGGGCTGCCACAGTATAAGACACAATTTGATGACGGGAAGGTGGACGGCCGAATGCTTCACTACATGACCATCGTAAGCAAGCTTACTTGTTGTGTCATTGGCAGATGGTCCTCCACTTACAACCCTCAGGGAGCCCACAATTTCTGTTGCTAAGTGAGATGGTGGTCTGATGACTTTTGTCCCATCTTATGACTTTTCTTGCCACATTCATTAAGTGAATCAGTTAGTCACACGGTTCTTAAGTGAGTCTGGATTTCCCCCTTGACTTTTGCTTGTCACGTGGCTGCGACTGTCATACACAGTGGTGGGATTAAATTATTTTACTACTGGTTCTGTGGGCATGGCTTGGTGGGCGTGGTTTGGTGGGAGTGCAGGGGAAGGTTACTGCCAAATTCCCATTCCCTCCCCTGCTTTCCAGCTCCATTCTCCTGTGCAGGGCAACCAAAGGAGACACAGCCGATCAGCTGGGACTTAATGGGTGGCAGAGAATAGATGGGAGCAAGGCCAGTCAGAGGTGGGATTTGCCAGTTCTCCAAACTATTCAAAATTTCTGCTATCAGTTTTCCAGAACTGGTCAGAACCACCTGAATGCCCCCTCTGGAGAGGAGGAAAGGAGGCAGGAAAGGATTGTAGAGGGAGGGAGGAGAGAAGGAAGGAAGACAGGAAGGCAGGCTTGGTGGCCATGGCTTGGTGGCCATGGCAAGGGAAGGATACTGTCAAATCTCCATTCCCTCTCCACCCCACTATTAACCTGCTTTCCAGCTCCGTTCTCCTATGCAGGGCAACCAAAGAACCAGCCAATCAGCTGGGACTCAGGTGGCAGAGAATAGATGGGGCAGGGTCAGTCAGAGGTGGGATTTGCTGGTTCTTCAAACTACTCAAAATTTCTGCTACCGGTTCTCCAGAACCTGCTGAATACCACCTCTGGTAATAAATACAAAGCTGTTGTGAAGTGTCTGAATGTAAATCATGTGACCATGCAATGGTCACGTAAGTGTGAAAAATGGTCATAAGTCAACTTTTTTCCAGGGCCGTTGTAACCTTGAATGAACTGTTGTAAGTCCAGGACTACCTATAGTAGATTCAGGCAATGTTTCCCTTCAATACCTGATTGTGGCTTTGCTCTGTTGTCGGTTCGTTCTTGGCACCTCCATCTACAGGATGACTTGTTGTCTTTGAAAGTTTTGAGCGTCCTCCACCATCTCAGCATCAAACGAGCCATCCAGGTCCTTCGAATGAACAACTTCGAGCCCAACTGCCTGCGCAGGAGGCCGTCTGATGAGGTAGATGCCACTAATATTCAAATGTAAAATTGATTCGTGGTTACCCTTCATTATAATTAATTTTGGGGGGCAGACAATTAATTTTATGGTCAGTTCTTCCCTAGAATTAGAATAGAATTCTTTATTGGCCATGTGTGATTGGACACTCAAGGGATTTGTCTTTGGTGCATAAGCACTCACTGTCAGCATCCCAGAAAACCTCCACTACAACAAATAACACCAAGACAGACATTCTCTCCAAGTTCTTTTTATTAGACTAGTAAACTAGCACATCTGGGAAATCCAGAATCTGAAAGTTCCTGGTTTCCCTCCAATAAGTAAAAAATTACAAATGCACCCTCTGCACCCACCATCACATCACATGCCCCAATCACCATCTGTCCCAACTTGAGATGTCCTCTCACCCAGGTGCAGAAAGAACATGACCTTGACTTGGAAAGCTATTGCTCCCAACAATCTGACCACATACACTCCAAGAAATCCCCTCTCCCATTTTCCTAGGGTCAAGAATGTGGCAATGTGGAAGTGTCTGGTGCCAACATGGCTTCCAAAGCTGACATTCAGTGGACATAAAAAATACATTCATCAAGAATCATAAGATACAACACTTAGTGATAGTCCTAGGATACAAAGTAAGTAATCGAAATCATACTAGGAAATGAAATAAAATAACATAAATCATAAAGATACAAGCAACAAGGTTAGAGGAGAATAGAATAGCAAAGTTGGAAGGGACCTTGGAGGTCTTCCAGTCCAAGACCTCAAGTTCCCTGCTTAGGCAGGAAATCCTACACCATTTCAGACAAATGGTTGTCCAATCTCTTCAACTGAATGAATGAAAGTGAATGAATGAATGAACAGATAGATGGATGGACAAATAAGTTAATGAACAAATGAATAAACGAGCAAACAAACAAACGAATGAATGTTTTAATTTATTGTATTTTTGATTTGTCAGAATAACATCACCCCATCAGAAGTTTCTCAATGGACGAATCATCGAGTAATGGAATGGTTGCGTTCTGTTGATTTGGCCGAATATGCTCCTAATTTAAGAGGAAGTGGTGTTCACGGCGGTTTAATGGTAATTATTCCATTTTTATATCTTTGATGTCTTGGATCGTGTTTAGGTCAGTGCATGGCATCTCCCAGAAGTTCTAGGATTTCCATCTGGAGAGTTTTGCAAATTGACTGGTATTTGTTGAGGAGAAGGTACCGGATGCACAAGGTTTGAAAATCTCATTTTCATGATGTAGGTTCTGGAACCTCGTTTTAATGTCGAGACCTTGGCGCAGCTGCTGAACATCCCACCAAACAAGACGCTGCTGAGACGACACCTGGCCACCCATTTCAATTTGCTGGTTGGAAGCAAAGCTCAACAGGAAAAGCGCGAAGCCATGGAAGGTCCTGATTACGTCCTTCTCACAGCTACTGCCAAAGTGAAGGTATTGGAAGAAGAATTTTTGGTTTCTAGCTTATCTCAGTTTGGGGAATCGATTCAGGAGGAGATCAAGCCGAGACTGAGGGTGGGGTCAAATGTGTCATCAGTTTGGAATCGCTGCACTCCAAAAGTCTCTGTGAATTGTTGATTCTTATCGAACACCAGTTGGCACTGATTGTTAGTCAATCAGATTCTTGTCTGTAGTTAGTATGAAATAAACTCATAATAGTTTTGAACTCTACTTTGGGTCCTGGTTTCTTGTGCCTGATGATGAGACCAGGTGGCGCAGTGGTTAGAATGCATATTGAAGTGTAACTCACTGCTGTCTGCCAGCAGTTCGATCCTGACTGGCTCAAGGTTGATTCAGCCTTCCGTCCTTCCAAAGTCAGTAAAATGAGGACCCAAGTTGTTGGGGGCAATAGGCTGACTCTGTAAACTGCTCAGGGAGGGCTGGAAAGCACTGTGAAGTGGTATATAAGTCCTGAGAGCCGGGAACAATTAGCACGGATGTGCGAGGGGAACCTTTACCTTTAAGCTGCTTACAATGGGTCATGTAGTGAAACATTTGACAGTCCACCCTTTCCTTCATCAAATGTATCTTGTACTGGGGCAGTCTAGTTATGTCTTCGCTTAGCAAGATCAATTCTGGGATTGATTTGCGGTCCTAGACTTTGCTGAACTTTTTTCCTTTCAGCCAAAGAAACTCGCCTTCAGTAACTTTGGGAATTTGAGAAAGAAGAAGCAAGATGATGGAGGAGAAGAATATGTGTGTCCCATGGATTTGGGTCAGGTGGCAGGAACTGGATACAAGAAAGGGTTTAAACCAGGTTTAGATAACAGAGTTTACGACGACGATGATCTGGACAGATTGGAACAGGTATTTCGGGTTAAAACAGAATGATTTGTGGTCTCTCTGTCACTTTCTGTCTGTCTTATCTGTTTCTTTTTCTTTTATTTATACATTTTCCTTTCACATATATAAGTACTAGCTCAATACCTGTGCTTTGCTATGAAACTATGTGCTTGGGCTTGGTTTTTGGGGACGGAAATAAGGGGAAAAATTCTGCCTCTGCCTACCAGCATCCATCAGTGTTCACCTGTCTAGAATCCTGTCAGTGTGTGAGAGAGTTGAGGGCGGTTTGGAAACTGAAAGAGTATTTGCTGTATGAGCAAGGAGGAGACAGCAAGGAGCCTGGGCATAGCTTAGCTTAACTGTTCTGTACTAAAGCTGCCTGGTGCTCTGAAACTGAAAATCCTCTGCTTGTGTTTTGCATTTGGAACAGATTTCTTTCCAGGTGGGGAGGGGGAGTAGAACTCCTTAGCATCAGAGCGTGTGTTAATAATAATAATATAGGAAATACTGATGATCTGATGGTCATTTGGAAAAATCCTTTCTTAGTGGGTACCTAGAAGCCAAGAGGAACATACATGCCAAATTTCAAGTTTGTGGGCTTTACGGTTCTGGAGATTTTGTGATGATGCATGAGTGGTATTTTGTGTTTATATATATAGATTTAGTAAACAGTGTATTTTCTGGGTCATTTTACATATACATAATTCTAGTAGTACCAATATTCTTTGCTTGTGTATAAGGTTTCTCCAACTTCCAATTTCTACCTTTATTATCTAACCATTGATAAAAGAAATCCCAAGTTAAAAAAAAATTCCCTCTCTTCTTTGTCCTTTATCTTCAATGTTAAACTATCCATTTCCGCACAGTCTTCATATTATTTTTTAAATTATCTTTTCATCTGTAGGAGCTTCCTCATTTTTCCAATGTTGTGCAAATATAATTCCCACTGTGGTCAAAACATGTAATATAAAATATGCATTCCCTTTAAATCATCTTGTTCATTTCCAATCTTGTTTTTCAATTTCTGTTTATTGGCCCTGACTCAGTCCTATATAATCTGACAAACTTCTGTAGTCAAAGTTCCAGATTATGGTGGTTCCATAAGTGCTTTCCCAAAAGGTGACTGGGCTTTCTTGGGTCATTTTAACTTGAAAACACTTAGCTTCTCATCCAAGAAACTTCCATGTATTTATAGATGCACAAAAAGCTCCTTGGAAGTGTGAAAAGTTTGAATTCAAAGTTTGATATTTCTCCCCAATCTTACTCCAGCACTGCCTAAAGCTTCAAGAATATGTGTCCAAGTTAGCGTTTACATTAGTGAATACAGTTTTTTTTGATAATACAGGGTTTATATGAATATCACAGTATTATTTTTCCTTCCTTGTAAGATGGAAGATTCCGAAGGGACCGTGAGGCAGATTGGGGCATTTTCTGAAGGCATCAACAACTTGACCGTAAGTCATTGTGTAATTGATACATTCCACTAGTCCTTCTGTCTGAGAACTATGCAGAATCTTTTAATTAATTATTAATTAATTCTCTCTCTTTTCCTTCCTTCCTTTTTCTTCCTTTTTCTCTCTCTTTCCCTCCCTCCCTCCTTTCTCTCTCTTCTTTCTTTTCCTTCCTCCCTTTTTCTTTTTCTTTGTCTCTTTCCTTTCCTCCCTTCCCTTCCCTCCCTCCTTCTTTTGTCTCTCTTTCTTTTTCTTCATATCTCTTTTTTCTTTCTTTTTTTCCTTCCTTTTTCTTTCTTGCTTTGTCTCCTTCCCTCCCTCCCTTCTCCTCCCTCTCTCCCTTTTTGTTTCTTTCTTTCCTTCTCTTTCTTTATTTTCCTTCTTCCTTACTTCTTTCCTTTCTGTCTCTTTTCCTTCTTTCCTTCCCCTCCCTTCTCTTTCTTTCTTTCTTTTTCTTTCTTTCTTTCTTTTTCTTTTTCTCTCTTTCTTTTCCTTCCTCTTCATTTCCATGTGTCTCTCTTTTCCTTCCTTCCCCTCCCTTCCTCCTCTCTCTCTTTCTTTTCCTTCCTTCCTTTCTTTCTTTTTCTTTCCTTTCTTTCTTTCTCTCTCTCTCTCTCTCTCTCTCTCTCTCTCTCTCTCTCTCTCTCTCTCTCTTTCATTTTCTCTCTCTTTCCCTCCCTCCCTTCCAGTCCTTCCATCCTTCCCTCCTTCCTTGCTATGGCGTTTTGTCTGATCTCCAGCCAATTAATTCTTCCAATCTTTCTCTGTCCAGCACATGTTGAAGGAAGACGACATGTTCAGAGATTTGACCACTGGTTCTCCCAGTGTCAGTATCACAGACGAGGACTCGAATGTGTGACAGGGCCAGCTGGGGGACCTATTTGGAGCCCTGCTGCTGTGTGTGAGATGAACACTGCACCTCGTGTGAAGTCATTTGTTTTTGTTTTTTTGCTTCTGTTTGCAAGAATTGATGGTGGAGAGCGGAGTTGACTGTAAGAAGTCTATCATCCAAGTTCTGATAAATTGATGAGATTGGAAGAAAGGATATCCTAACGCTGTTCCTCCCCCCTGGTGTAGCAATTTGTGCCATAAGACTCTGCAGCATAATGTTTTGGGTTGTACAGTGTGCCATAATGTACCCTTGTAATTTTCTTTTTACTCCAGTAATGGAAAAAAAGGGGAAATAACCCTCTGCAAATCTCTGAAATTAGCATCCATTGCCAAGTTAAAAAATATTTTTTTCCCTTTTCAAATCAGCCACGTGTGAAAATCTTGTATGGTTTTTTTTTTAAAATGCAGTTTTTATGTTAAAAAAAAAAATGTATTGAGTACATAATGGGCCAGACATTTTTATACTGTGATGTGTTTTAAAGCCTAAAAACCCAGCTGGATTCTGGAGAAGCCAGTTCATCTTGCAAAATTGCTCTCTGACATAGAGAGCGAAACCACTAAAAATTTCTCTGAACCTGCAGTGTGAAAATTGTCCTGTTCCCTTTTATAAAATAAGAATTTTTTTAATAACATTTTAAATGGTTAGTGGTTGCAACTGAAAATCTGGAGACCAAGACATGCCAATCCCCCTGGATTGCAATTTTTAAAATCTTTTAATGACGAGGAATTGTAGCCAATCCACACTATTTTACAGTATTAAATTCAAATATGAAATCTTGCCTTTGAATAACCGTTTACGATATAACCTATTGAATGTTTATACTTTTTTTTAAAGAAGATAAAGCATGTCTTTTTTTATGGTGGGTTTTTTTTTAAATGATCAGATTGGATTGAAAATCTTGGCCAGCACCCCCTTCTCTCCCTCTCTTTTCTTGTTCCAATATCACTTTCAAATGTTTTCATTTTTAATTTCTTTTTTTCTCTCTGCCTGGAGATGCAAAGATTTGGAATTTACTGTCTGGATTATGGGCTGGTGCTGTAGAGATAGTGTAAACCTCAGTATTGGAATTGCTGATCCAAAGGTTTTTTTTTTGCTCAAGTTAGGTTTTTGGCATGCAGTCAGAAAAATAGCACCAATATTAGCGGTTATCAGTGGATCTGTTCAGCTGAACCTCATCCATTCAGTTCTTGGGAATGTAGTATTTTCTATTGGATAAAGACTTATAACATTTTATCTCATCAAGTCTTGTGTTTCCTGAAATGTTAGTTTTTCAACGGTAGCTGCCTTTGCTTTTCTACTTGCGATGAGCTTTGGTTTCGTTTTGAGATAGGCTGGAAATCAAATTCTTTGCCAATTGGTGCTAATCTAAGAATTTCTGCCACATGCACATTTATTCACAGTTGGAACCAAGATTAAAACTTCATGGTGTTGTTGCTCTATAAAATAATTGGTTTTTGCCTTTTTAAAGTCTCGAAAAGCTTCCTCCATACACAACAAAGACTCCCTTAATAATTTTTTAAATTGGGTCACAACTGTTTGGTTTCACTGGGTTCATGAGCTTGTTCGAAGGAAGGGAAGGCAACATTTGTAAATAAAGGTAATTTATGAATTGAGGAGGATCACTTCTTTAGTTAAAAGCAAAACACTGCCCCTATCAACTTGGTAAAATTCATCTAATACAAAATTGTATCTCCTGCTCTCTAAAAACAAATTTTTGCACTATTTGGATAAAAAAAGACCCAGAAAATCAAGCTCAGATGCAGAAATCACATTAATCCAAAGAATCAAAACGCAATGAAACCAGTTTTTTTTAAAATTGAAAAGCTGTTGTGCATTATGAAGAGAATCAGATATATTAATTTTCACTTATGATGAATATGGCTGTCTTTTTTTTTCTGGTTAGGAAAATAGTTCTTTTTATTACTACGGGTCTGGGGAGAGTAATATAAGGCTCTTAATTAAGCCAAGGGGTTTATATAAATGCACACAAAATGAAATATCATCATGGTATTTTGTTGGGCTGTTTTGTGTAAAACGAGGTCAGTGGAAGTATATGTATTGCTGTGTTAAAGAAATAAAAACCAACTGAAAAATAAAATGAATAATGTTTTTTTACTTATTAGATTGTTAAAGATAACTCAATGTACCTAATTTCACCCAGCTTTCATGCCTAAGGCAGTAGTAGAACTCTCAAGACATATATATGGCTGTCTATATGTATCTATGTCTATCTCAATCTCTATCATCTATCTATCTATCTATCTATCTATCTATCTATCATCTATCTATCTATCATCTATCAATCTCTATCACTCTATCATCTATCTATCATCTATGCATCTCTCTCTCATCTATCTCATCTATCATCTATGTATCTTATATTTATCCTAAGTATCTTATCCATCCATCCATCCATCCATCCATCCATCCATCCATCCATCCATCCATCCATCTCTCGTCTGTCTCTATCTATCTATCTATCTATCTATCTATCTATCTATCTATCTATCTAATCTATCATATATATATCTCATATTTAATCTCTCTCTGTCTCTGTCTCTGTCTCTCTATCTCTATACCGGAAGTAAAGTTATTAGATTTTAATGAGTGAAGTTACTCAGAACTACTAAGCATATATATTATGCTGAGAGAGAGAGAGAAAGAAGGAGGGAGAGGGACAGAGAGAGAATAAAGTTATTGGTATATCTCATCTGTCATCATCAGGCTTCTGTATTGAGTTTGTATGTGGGTCAGGCTCTCACAGTCGCTGGTTTTAAATTTGAGGCTAGCCTATTATGGTGCCAGGATGTTTTTTTCTACATCCTGATTGGTTGGGCGTCTTGGTCTGTGTTTATTGGACTTGGAGTTTGTTTGATTGGTGTTTCTGGTTTCTTCTGTCTGTTTTGTGGCTTTGATTGGCTGGCAACACTCTGTTCCTGTATTGGAGGCTTTCAGTGCAGCTTGGCTTTGCGTGAAAGGACGGCTATCATTTGTTAGGAAGCTAGGTTTCATCTGGGTGCCTGGTGGGGGGGTGTTTGAGCTGGAGGCATCAGAGGGAGTCTGTTTCTGCCCAGGTGTTTGCCTGGCTTGTGGTGTGGAGATCTTTCTATTTGAGAGTGCAGGCTTCCAAATGATTGACCGTCTGGTGGAATCATCTATTCTAGAGAATCATCTATTCTATTCTAGAGAATAGAAGAGATGATTCCACCAGACTGTTCAAAGTTACAATGGCAAGGAAAAAAAGGGATTGTTTTTCACAGTTATGACCTTTGCAGCATCCCCATGATTATGGGATTGAATTTCAGAGGCTTGGCCATTGATTCATACTTATGACCATTGCACTGTCCTGGGGGAGTGTCATGTGATTCGCTTTTGTGACCTTCTAACCAGCCAAGTCCACGGGGAAACCAGATTCACTTAGTGACCGGGTTGCTAACTTTATCAACTGCGACAGTGGCAAGTGTCAGGATCCTGGCAGTTACTCCAATTAAATCATTAGCCTCGAGCCACACTCCCAAAACTAAAAAGAATTTGAGTTGACACACTCTCCTTCCTTCCTTCCTTCCTTCCTTCCTTCCTTCCTTCCTTCCTTCC
>BLBF01000022.1:15728469-15762139 GCA_015471245.1 Laticauda colubrina | reverse complement strand
CCTTCCTTCCTTCCTTCCTTCCTTCCTTCCTTCCTTCCTTCCTTCCTCCTTTCCTGTCCCTCCTCTCTCCCTCCCTCTGTCAGGATTCCGGCAGTTACTCCAATTAAATTATGAGCCTCGAGCCACACTCCCAAAACTTGAAAGGATTTATTAGAAGTTAACATGTCAGCATTTGCCTGGGTGTAGCCGACTCTGAGGTATGTAATTCACTGTCACCCTTGATCCTACTTCCCCCCCCCATCCCTCTAGGTGTATCGTCCAATGAAACACATCCATAGCCAAGAGTCACATCCCAGGGGGAGGAACTTTCTGACTGATGCCCTCTCCTGCATGTACCAGTACAAATGCGAATGGGAGGAAGTCATAAATGTCATCATCACCCCTACCCAAATAGCTGCCCAAGTAATCACCAGATGACAACATTGTGATCGACAAGACCAACCCACAGACGACCTAACTATAAAACCAAAACCCAAAATGTACATGCCATGATGTCCCAGGAAATTCAAGAAATGCGCCCATAGACAAAAACTAAGCAAGAGGGTTCATCGAGCCAGCCAAACCACTATTTGCAACCCCAGTCCTCCTGTCCAAAGAAAAAAAAAAATGAAACTATGAGATTATATGTGGACTTTAGAGCGATCGCTGACAGCAAGAAAAAGGTCATAACATGGCCCAAAACTCACTTAAATGTCTCGCTTCACAACAGAAATTTTGGTCTCACTTGTGACTGTAAGTCGAGGATAATCTGCATTTGTCAGAATTGAGTTTTCAGGCATTAAGAGATGTTCCAGGTTTCAGTTCTGTGAGACCCCAAATTCCAAACTACGATTTATCCCATGGACGCGATGGAGCATATTCTTATAACATAATATCTAATGGGCTTGTGTAAAAGCTGTCCTTGACCCCAATGGAGCCCCAAATTTCTATTGCAAAGTAAGACATTTCTTAAATGAGTTTTGCTCCATTTTATGCCCTTTCTTTCCACGTTTGTTAAGTGAATCCCTGCTGCTGTTGAGCTAGTAATACGGTCATTAAGTGAATCTGGCTTCCCTAATGACTTTGCTCTTCAAAAGGGGATTGTGCGAGCCCCGGCGCCGCTGCTACTGTCATAAATAGGAACCAGTGGCCAAGCATCTGGATTTGGATCATGTGACCATTGAGTGGTATTCCTAAATGCCTGGATTATTTATTTGCACATCCTTGATTATTAAAAACTCTTGTCTGCAGCGATCTGCATCTCAGAATAAAAAAAATTGCAGCAATGGTCGTAAGTGTGAAGAACGGTTGTGTGAATCACTTCTTTCAGAGCCTGTTATAATTTCAGTCATTAAACGAATGGTTGTAAGTCAAGGGATTCCCAAGTCATAGAGCCATAGTAGGGTACACATTTTATTCTGAAATGCAGATAGCCGCAGACAGAGAAAAGGTCCTTTGGAGATACCCCCTCTTCTCCATTTAATAAATTGATGTAAATAATCGTGGCATTTACTGTTTCCCTGAAAATAAGACATTGTCTTATAATTTTTTTTGCCACCAAAAAAGGCACCAGGTCTTATTTTTGGGGGAAGTCCTCCACTGACTAATCTCACTTGCGCATGTCACCCCGGCCTCCTTTTCGCTGTCAGAGGCCTTCAGGAACTACTTCTGTGGCCGGCAAGGCTTTCGTGAAGGATTGAACCAGAGCTTTGTTCTCAGCTCCAGAGGCCTTCAGGAAAGCCATGGCAGCCTTACTAGCTGCAGAAGGGCCAGCAAGGCAGGTTTCCGTGTGTGCAAGGCTTGGCCACAACTGTCCAAAGATAAGTGGTAGGGCAGCTCCGCCACTCCCCATCCCCACCCTGGCTTAATTTTTACCTGTCCACTCTGGAATGGGTGGGATCTTAACTAGGGCTTTTTTTGGGGGGGGGGGGAGAGGGCTTATATTGGGTGCACATGTAAAAATCAAGCTAGGACTTACTTTCAGGGTAGGTTGCATTTTTGGGAAAACACGGTAGCAAGACCATTTTGGTGAGAAACTTAAAAGAAAGGAAAAAAATTATTTTCTAAACATCCATGGGAACTTTTTTTTGCCACAAGTTCTTTGCACTAAGAGCTATCAAATCCTGTTCAGAGTGTCGACCTATGATTGGCTCCCTCTTCTATAACCTGGTTTTGGAACAAAAGGGATTAATTGAAGAGACCCTGATCCACATTCTGTATTTGTGTTTTGTGCATGGCTACCAAAATAACCACACCACAGCTGTGATTCATACATTCCCTAGGAATGTTATAAGACTTGAGTTGCTCTCTCCGAACAACTCATCGGATTGAAATGGGGAGGAAGGGGAAAGTCATTCCAGGTTATTATTTTTAACTTGGAAGAGAAGGCAGATCTGGCTTTGAATCAGATTAGTTGGAATGTTTGAGTTATTTTTTCCCTCTGTTGGAAAATGTGATTGCAGAAAAAAGGATGGTGAAATATTCCACAGCAATGTGCCAGAATTGTAATAGTCGAATACTTATGTGTGCGCTGGATATAATTTTTCATCAAGAGCCTTAAAAAACAAGCCAAAGTATCAATGGGGCTTTTTTTCAGAAAAACTTAAAAACAAAACTTGTCTTTAAACAATTTAAAAAGAAAATACTTGGGGTTTTTTGAATCATTCTCTTCTCTTCTTCCTTTCTTAAGCCTATATGCCAACCATCTTCCCAGTTTGTTTGCAAACTCAAAATGTCTTTGCTTCACATAATTCAGTGTTACTTCTATTTCTTGAACTGTTAGCATGGATGATTGTTGGTGTAATAAATTGATTTGATGAAAAAATTTAAGAGTCTTATACAATTCGATTTCTGTCTAATGGTGTCCAATATATCTTTTGCATCTTTTCCAGAGATTCCCCCCCCCTCTTGATGATTATATTGCATAAAGTAACCCCTCATAACGACTTTACTAGCCTCCCAGACAATTGCGAAATCTGTCCCTTTACCTAAGTTGTTAAAATATTCATGTAGGTTCTTTTTAGTGTCCTTTTACTGTTGTCTTCTTTTGCAAAATAGATTCTTGTAATCTCCATCAATAACTCACACTCATCATTCTCTTTTAACAACCCCATAATCCCTTGCAGGGTGGAATCCGGGCAACTGAATGGAGCTAATGGAGTGTTTACTAGCTGGATGACCTTCCTGTTGCCAATATGGAGTTTTGTTCAGCAGATATATTCTCAGTGTGCCCAGAGAGAAATATCTGCCTCTATCTAGGATTAAACTCACTGTTGTGGTTCGCTGGCAGCAGGCAGAGCTATCGTACAGTGAGGACGAAAGGGAACCAGTCAGAGACTCTGGAGAGGACTCGGATGAGGGTCCTCCATCCAATGCAGGGATGGGTCCAGGACCATCTGAGAGTGGGGTGCTGTCTTCGGTCTTTTGAAGTCTGCCAACAGCGAACCAGAGGACTCAGGGAAGCCTGTTCCCAGTGTGCATGTGTGCAGAGCTGTTGGAAAGTGAGAGCAGCTGAAGCAACTCAGGAGTAAGGCTGGGAGGTGATTGCCCCTTCCATCAGGGATATCAGTCCTCAATGACGAAGAGCTTTGCAGGAAGCAAAGAAGTTCATTAGATTCTGATTCCTCGTTGAAAACCTGCAAACTCTGGTTTGTCTTTGCTGGAACTTCTGCCGATTTATATTCTAGTAATTGGACTTCTGTTTCTTGGCAGCCTTCCACAACCCTATAAGGCGTAAGCTTATCTCAGGCAATTGTGTCCAATAAGTTCTGGCTGGGAATGAAACCAATTCCCAGCGTTGCATTAAAATAAGTTTGATTTTACACTCAGTTTGTTTCCTTAATTTGGAGGAAGCCTGGGTCAGAACACTCGCATCCTCCTGATTGTGAGGAGAGTGTTTCGCTTTTAGGCCATTGCACCACTCACCTATAACTCACATTGTTTTCTAAATACCACTCACAGGATGCTTGGAGGTTACAGGATTTTTTTTAGAAAAATTGCTCCTTTTCCCTTTGATGGAAACAACTACAGGTAAGTCTTTGACTTACAACAGTTCGCTTGGTGATCATTTGAAGTTATGATAGCACCTTTCACTTTGCACGCGGTTGTGTAAAAGCACCGGCCACTGAAACAGGAGAGCAAAAAGAGCCTTCCAATTGATTTTAACCCAACATTAATCAAATCAAAAGAACTCACAAGACATCTTTAGGGAGGGGGAGGAAAGAGTTTTATTTCTACCACAAAGAGTTGAAAAAAATCAAAGA
The DNA here is from genome assembly GCA_015471245.1 of Laticauda colubrina. Lineage (NCBI taxonomy): Eukaryota > Metazoa > Chordata > Lepidosauria > Squamata > Elapidae > Laticauda > Laticauda colubrina. The sequence goes on along the minus strand of BLBF01000022.1, from coordinate 15,757,898 downwards.
GCTGAGTTGGCAGATAATACAAAAAACAGTTTGTTATGAAGAGATCTGGTGTTATGCAGCCTCCATACAGTTAGTAAAAGGTAAAAGGCTGCTTTATTCGCATTAAGCAAAAAGCACAATATAAACTTTTTATTTTCTGCGGCAGGACAGTTGAGCGAAGAATCTAGTGTGGTATTTTCTCAACCTTGGCCTGCTTAAGTTAGGTGGCTTCCAAATCAACTTTGGCCTGCTTAAGTTAGGTGGACTCCAACTCAATTTTTTGACCTGCTTAAGTTACGTGGACTTCAACAGCCAGAATTGGTCTGTTTAAACTAGGTGGACTTCAACCTCCCAGAATTCCCCAGACAGCATGAGTGGCTACTGAAATAATACATGGATATATTTTGTAACTGAGCTACCTCTACATAAATATGGATATGTGTTTAGCTAATTAAAGAAGGACCGCTGATGGCTAGTGCAGTAGGATAATAGAATGACACAACAGAATTTGGGATAAGAGACAAAGAAATTCTTTTAGATTGATATACCCTTTACTGTACTTAAAATATAAGCAGGCCTATAGACTCTTCTCATTCACTAACAGGCTATCCCATCGTCCACCTTTCAACCCCTCCAAACCAAATTGACATTCTTTTTATTTTTCTCAGTGGAGGTTTCTGGGAGACGTCTCTGTCTTTAGGCCCATCCTTTGGAAAATGGTAGGTTTTGGGGAATCTCCCGTATACGCACCCTTATTCCATCCTATGCAAAGCCCAGCTGCAAATTCTGTCCCCAAAGGCCCAAAGGAAGAGTAGAAAATGACTCCTCATTTCTGTCCGATTGGTTTAAGAATTTCAAGACTGGGACCCTCATTCTTTCATGTCCATACTTTGGGAAGGACAGAACCAATCTATCCCCTGCTTTTTAGACGATTATGTTTCTGTAGGTTGGCCGGTTGAGCAATTTCTCCCCCTCCCCCAACCACTTGCAAATGAAGGAGGACACAAACATGTATGGTGGTGCAAGACAGGTGTGCATTTAAAACTTTGGTGCAGAAAAAGCAGGAAGGGTGAAGTTGCTTCCTTCACCTCATCACTTGGAGCTTCCAACTCACTCTTTGGCGAAAAGAGTGCCCAGCTACATTTGCCCATCCGGGATGAAAAAAGCCAAACTTCATTTCATTGCCTTAGGGACAGATTTGATACACACAGCAAAGCAAAGAGTAAGATCTACAACATGGTTAATCAGTCTAGCTGAGGCTTCCGCTTGCCAGGTTAGAAAGACACAAGATGACGCAAGTTGGAATTCCTCTGAAGGTTGGTTCCACCTGTTTACTCTTAGTTTCCGTTACCTGTTATTCCCCAAAGTTCTGTTCCTTCTTTCCCCTACTTCCCCCCTTCTACTTTTTCCTGACTCCCAGTTAGTAAGTAAACCACATCTCCTTGGTATAACCCAATTTCTCCAGGTTGGGAATGCAGGCATACTGGATCATCGGTGGTGGGCCACACATCAGGATGAGAACGTCATCTTCTTCTGGTGGAGGCATGTGTTCCTTGAGCATGTCTTGGTTCACGAAGCCTTGGCTGTAATCCCACTCTGTGTTGGGAAAGATCACGTTTCTCTTATTTTCTCTTTCAAACAAACAAAAAAACAACAACGAGATGCACTAAACCAGTGGTCACCTGGGGCTGTGGACCACTGGTGGTCCATGAGAAAGTTTTTATGGTCTACAGAGAAATGTCCCCCCCAAAGCAATTAATCTTGGCTGTATGGGAACACAAGGCTGCACCGCCCACTTGCTGGCCCCTACCTTTCAGCCGAGTGCAAACCTTACCTTCTGTAGAGCTATGCGAGCTGGAACTGGAAGGTAGGACCAATGGCAGGGGAAGGAAATCCACCCCGGGGTGGCTTGCTGACATTGGTGGGTAAATCGGTCCTATATTCCAGAGCTGCAGGAGTCACAGGACTGGACCTTTGGTCACCCCAGAGCAGCTCCTCCAGTCAATGGCAGGCCAGTGCACCCGGGTGGAGGAACAGCTGCTCTGGGATGACCAAAGGGCCAGTCCTGTGACTCCTGCAGCTCTGGAATATGGGATCAACTTTCCCACCAACATCAGCAAGCCACTTTCAGTCAAAATTCACATTAGTGGGCCATGGGATTTAAAGTTATGAGTTTGGTAGTACCTGAGGTCCAAAAGGTTGGCAACCCTTGCACTAAGGATCTTCAAAGGGGGCTTTGAAATAGATGGGCGGACAAATCTTTCCTCATCTACAGTACCTTCCATTAGTTTTATCTCTTTCTCATGATTGAACAGTACGGTGGGCATGCTTATGACTCTAAAAACTAGAATAGCTAATTTGCACTTGCAAACTTTCTGCCATGAACAGACCAGAGGTGGTATTCAGTTGGTTCGGACAGGTTCTGGTGTACAGGTAGCAGAAATTTTGACTAGTTTGGAGAACTGGCAAATGCCACCTCTGGCTGGCCCCATCCACCACCCTCTTATTTTCCTGTCCTTTATTCCATTGATTTTTAGCTCAGCTGATTTGTGCAGCAGAGCAGATTTCCATGCCTCAGCTGAGCTAAAGAACAGCTCATCTCACCAAGTGCAATCTTTTGAGTGCTGCATGCACAAAGTGCACAGAACCGGTAGCACGTAATTTGGAATCCTACCACTAGAACAGACCTGCCTGAATAAGTATGAAATGGTTTGAGGTTGCTGTGGGCAAATTTTGGATTGCTCTGTACCCAGAACCCTGTGGCTCTCTACTGCTCTTTGGGGTTGAGATACCCAGCCCTATATTTAGTTGTAATTTCTCTCAATGGTACTCTTCAATGTTTAACCAAAGGGGCCAGTCATTAAACAAATTGCCCATCTGAAAAAGGTTCCCTAATTGGTTTAAGTCAAACTGAGTTTGATAGAAGAAAGTATCTTTCGCTCAGGGCCCTTGGTGCTCTCTATGTGGTAGGTTTTTTTCTAGACATTTCATGACCCAACTAGGTAACATCATCAGGGCTAGAAAGAAGTGAAGTTTGTGGATTGGAGGAGAAAGAAAAGAAGAGAAGGACTGTGGGGTCCTTGGTGCTCTCAGAGATTGGTTGTTTCCTTGCAGACGTTTCAGTTCCAGAAGAATCTACTGTCAACCATCTCTTGAAGACTTGCCAAGAAAACAATATGGAGGCTTCTAATATATCCCCAGAAGTTAAGTTTATACTGAAGAAGTCAAGCTCTGAGACTATGGTAGGTAACCTTCCCAAACAGATGAGGGTTTGATTTAAAAACTTAACTGATGTCAATCATGGGTTAATATCTGGATGGGAAAATCCTAGAATTGCAAACTAGGGTAGTGAGCTGGAAAAACATTGGAAGATAGGAAACCACACGACCATCAGGAATTAGATGTGACTCCAAGAAAATTTTACAGGGCTCTGTTATTCAGCCACTAAGCAGAACGTTGGAAAAGGTAAAGGTAAAGGTTCCCCTTGCACATCCGTGCTAGTCGTTTCCGGCTCTAGGTGGTGGTACTCATCTCCGTTACAAAGCCGAAGAGCCAGCACTGTCCGAAGACGTCTCCGTGGTTATGTGGCCAGCATGACTAAATGTCGAAGGTGCACAGAATGTTGTTACCTTCCCACCAAGGGGGTCCCTATTTTTCTACTTGCATTTTTTACGTGCTTTCAAACTGTTAGGTTAGCAGAAGCTGGGACAAGGAACGGGAACTCATTCCGTTACACGGCATTGGGGATTCAAACCGCTGAACTGCCGATCTTTCTGATCAACCAAGCTCAGCATCTTAGCCACTGAGCCACCACGTCCCTAAGAATATTGTAGCATCTTCCAATTTATAACTCCATCTTGGATTACTTACTCTCAGGCGCTCTATCCAATGTGTACCACAGCTTAAACCTGGCTGAATGTTGAGCTCGTACTTCCTCAAGTTCTGAGCGTAACAAGATGTCACTTTCAGTCTGTCCCGGAAACACAACATTGTTGTTTTTATCTCACACATTTCATTATTGAACAACTCAGAATATCGATCCCTCTTAAAAATCCCATGAAAATAAATTGTAACCAGACCTAAAGCAAACCACCCTGGAAGCAAAATTTAAACCATCAAAACGGCTTTTTCCAAAAATAAAAAAGTTAACTACTGGTGGTAATCTTTGAGTCTACTCAAAAAATAATTTCCGTTTAATGTGAATAAATGGTTAAGGTGTTGATGCTGTACCATTATCAAAGTTCAGGCTGATTACATTTAATTGAAAAGCACTTGTTCTGAGCTGTTAATCAACATGCCAAAGTGTTCCACTCAGTTCTAAAATGAATCTATTTCATTTGGGCATTCTGTCTAGAACATTTTAACCACTTCTGGTTAAGAGGATTTGCAACTATCAAACCACTCTGTTGAAAACAACTTAATTGGAGAAGATTTTTGGTTTGGTGTAGAAGGAAACTGATTTGATCTGTCTGGAGGGTAATGGATTTATACTTCTTGCAGACAGCTGGTCATTTGCATCTTTTTAGAATTGTTGAGACCACGTGGAGATTTATCTGCAACCTCAGAGTCACTCTAAAGGGTTCTACAGTTGTACCACTCAGGTGGCCCTGAGGATACAGACAGACCTCCAAGTAGCCTCAATGACTCTCTAAAAGGATGCAAATGACCAGCTGTCTGCAAGGAGCATTGATCCTTCCCCTTCCCATCACCCACTCAGAGCTGAAGAAGCTTCTGGGATAAGAAATGAAACATCTTCAAAAACAAAAACCAAGAAAGTCCAGTTGCCTCTTGAAAAAACACATTTGGGACAGTTAACAAGCTTTTTCTCATTATTTCCTAAAAAAAAAAGGATCCAGAGTGAAGATGGAATATTACAAAAACCAAACTAGCTCATACATTTTGTAGGATATTCTCTTTCTTGTAGCATTTGGAAAGAAATAAGCAAGGCTTACAATTTCATGCAAGCTTCTTTGGAAATAGGGTCCAATGAAAATATTGGAATCAATATTCTGAATAAATCTACATAAGGCTTGAATATTGCTAGCATGAAATATCAGCACCTATCTTATTTATTCTCCACAACATACTTCTGTTGGTTCAATATGCTATTTGTGGGACTTCCAGTTTGAGCTTCTTTGGCAATAGATCAAAGCCTTGTCTCTGTGAGGTTTCGAATTGTGCTTGCCGCTGGAGCGCCCTGAACTGGCTGGTTTCGGGGCTAAGCCACCCTGTAGAGGTGGTGAAGAAGGGGGAGACTGCCTGCAGGGTTGAGGAGAGCCGCATCTCTCCTCCCCAGCTGGCCATTACTCCCTTTCCCGAAGGCGGTTGTAGCGGTGGTCAGAAATGGCCACCACAAAGAAGGACTCGACCGGAAAAGAATGTGCAGGAGGAAGATAAGAACTGAAAGTTTTGGTTGACAGGGTCAAAAAGCAAAAGCAACAAATAAGGTACCCTGGAATTGAAACTATTAAAAAAAAAACCCAATAACATTGTTCCCTAAGAAGATTTTTAAGCTGTGAAGGAGAGAGAAAAAGGAAGATTTGGTTTTCTTTTCTCCTTTTCCTATACTGACAGCTAAGAGACTTAAGCAAGAAATTGAAAAAAAAAAACACTTTGACATTAATAGGCATTTAATGCTGAAAATAAAAAGTCAAAGGGATAATAAAGATTTCTGGATAATCAAAAGCTTTTGAAAACAGGAAAGGGGAGAAAAAGAATAAAAGGGCAGGATCTGGAAGGGAGGAGACTGCTTGGAATTAAAAAGAATTTACAACAAAATCTCAACAAGACTTCCAAAAGATACATTTTAACTGAAACATCGCAACAAAAACCTCAGGAAGAGAAAGTGGGAAAAGAAATACAAAACAGCTTGGGACTATTTGGATTACTTGATGATCTCTGGATTTTTGGTTATTATATTTGAATGACTAATGTCAATCGGGTGGTTGTTCAAAACTGTTTAAAATGGCTCCACTTTTAGAAGAACTGAAAATGGAACATAAAAAGTACAAAGAAGATGCTCAAGAAGGGAGAGGTTCTTTTGGCTTCGTATTTCAGTTCTTAGAAATGGAGATTTGGAACTATGAGAAACAACAAGAAATGCCTGCAGAACAAGAAGATTGCGACAAAGAAGAAGCCATCTTTAATGAACAAGTAATCTTAGGTAGAGGAAAGGGTGGGAAAGAGAATGAAATGTTTAAGATTGGGAAAAACAACCCTCCCCCCCCAAAAAAAATAGAGTGAAAAATTAGTATAAAATCAGAAAGCAACAGAAGAGGGAAATGCAGAAGAGATAATTAGAAGTAGAGAGAAAAGGAGGTAAAAAGGGGAGGGAGAAGATGAGAGGGAAGAAAGAAAGGAAAAGAAGTTATAAAGGACAGAAACAAAATATAGAGAAACAGGGCCTATTTAGAGATAATGGGTGAAAATTTAATGGAAAAAGGGATTCTGAAAAGGTATATAAGATAGTATGGTTATATTAGAAGCAGAGACAATTTTAGAAAATATGAAACAATGTATGATTAAAATGTTTGATAAAACAGCTATTGTAATTCAGTGGAATGCTTGTCAATAAATAAATGTAACAAAATGAATATTTAATGATTTACAAAACACGTGAAGAGAAATGAGGGAAAAATTAATTATGGACATTATACATGTCTTTAAGGAAGTATAATATTTAATTGAAAAGAAATGTTAAAAATGTTAAGATTTTAATGATTATTAATGATAGAACTGAATAGGAATGGAATGAGGGTTTATAATTACATATATTTATAATCCTTTTTTTAAAAGAATATAGTGTGTATTATAAGAATGTACCAAGCAGAATTCGATTGGAAGTTATGTATTATGTATTATATTGAAGGTCATAACCTTCAGGTATATATTGAAGTTTAAATAAGAGTTGAATGGATGTAATTAAAAGATATAAAGGTGTCATACTCCAATTAGTAACCACAGGAGAAAACTTGTTTAATGAGAAAAGATAATATGAAAATGAAACAGAACAGACAAAAGTATAAATATAATGATTTGAATGGAGATGAGATAATCAAAATAAAATTGAGAAAATTAAAAGAGAGGAAAAACTGTATAGAAAATGTAAAATAATATAAGATATGGAATAGAACACAAAAAGGAGCATGAAATTGAGTTTTGTGTCTGTATAAAGAAGTTCAATCCGGGACCATGCTATTTTCAAAAAAGATGTTTTACTTGTATTTTGCATGTGTGAAAACCCAAATAAAACTTTGTTAAAAAAAAACCCAATATCCTATTTGCTTAGTGAGGGAGTGAAGGAAATTGTCCTACCTGGTTAGCAAAGAGTAAATGGCAAATTGTGAGATCTTCCTTGTCCTTTACAATCGCTCGAATGAGTTGCAACATGGGAGTAATTCCTTCAGGGAAGAGAGAGAGAGACAGAGACAGAAAGAGAGAGACAGAGAGAGAAAGAGATAGAGAGAAAGAGATAAAGAGAGAGAAGAGAGAAAAGAGAGACAAAGACACACGCAGAGAGACAGAGGACAGAGAGAGAAAGGGAGAGAGAGACAAAGATACAGAGAGAGAGAGAGAGAGAGAGAGACAGAAGGACAAAGAGAGAGAGAGACAGACAAACACACACAGACAGAGAGAGAAAAAAAGAGAGACAAACACACACGGGGGGGAGAGAAATGGTTAAATGAATCTTGTCAACATCTGCAGAAGAGCAGGCAGAATTGGAGGTGGAGTTAAGGGAGACATCAGCCTGGAGTCCTTATGCTACCATAAACACTTTAACTCCAATCCCTCTTGAATTCCATGGATTCTTTATCTAGCGCCAATTTAGGACTGCATATTAATTGACCAGATCCTTCTGGTGAGCAGGATGGTCAATAAATCATCTTAACTAGAAGTTATCAGGTAATTCTTCCCACCTGACACATCCCACTGAATGACCAAAGGCAGGAAAATACCATTTGGGAGTACCTGTTCCACCTGCAATCATCCCGACGTATTTCACCTGCTTAAGCACCGGTTCAGATTTCTTGTCTTGACGAATCGCAAACACACCTGGAGAGGGGAAAAAAATAATCGGGGCTGAGGAATTGGACTGGCAGCACGTAAAACATCTCAAATCTAAGACATGGCTTTGGAATGCCCATTGATGTCAGAGTTGATGTCTTTTGCCCACTCCTAATCCCAATGATCTATCTAGAAGAAAAACCACAATGGGGAAAATTGTTCAAATATAACCTACATTACTCATTGACTTGCAACCGTTCGAAGTCACAATGGACCAACTTGGGGGGCTACTTCAAAATCCTGCCTGTTGGGCCCGCCCCTGCGGTCACATGACTGAACTTTGGTTGCTGAGCAACTGGGGTGTATTTACAACCATGGTCACCTGAACGTGTTCACCAAAAGTTGATGTTTACTTCCAGGTTTCGGCCAAACCACTCCTATGGCGAACCATCGCTTCTGTCAACTTGCGAAGCATTCCTGACCTGCTTTTGAGTTGCCATAGGCAAGGGGGATGGGGAATCCAACCTCGCAGTGGCATTGTGAACTTGCATTTCAGTCAAGACAAAGCACATTCCAACTGGCAATGTCAAAGTCATGTCCATGGATACCCAACAGCGGCCAGAGAGAGTGACTTCTACAACCCATGAAATTGTTTTGTTGGGGAATGTGACTGTTGACACATCTGGGGGGGGGGGGGGGGTAAACAAGGTCAGAGCCAAAGCGTGGATTAAGTGAGGTCAGAGTTGGTTTCATTTGGTTCATGTTGACATGAAGCTCCTAATAACTGGATTTCTTTTGAAGCTTGGCCTGAGGTTCATGATTTAAATAGTGCATCAATCGGACAGCTTCACTTAGGAACCACAGTGGCCTCTTCGTGACTATGATTGCTGCCATATTCACTTATACAACAATAAAAATAGTCATAAAATGGGATTGGTCCCATGATGGTTATGATGGACTTCTTTAAAACTCCCCCCTTCCATTCTGCTGGCAACTATAAAATGGGCATAGAAATGTTTTATGAGTTGACACAGGCTCCATTACAGCCATAAGTTTGAGAATTCCTTGCAGGATAAATCAGAGATGAAGACAACCTTCCCCAACTTGGTGTTCAGTTTCCAGAGCCTCACCTTTCCCCTCGTAAACGAGCAATCCACTGGGTCCTCGAAAATCAATGGTGTCCCCCATCTTTAGATTCTCCAGATACTGGGACATTTTCCCTCCCTCGGGAAATTTGGGGTGAACCCCCTTGAAATAGATCTATAGGGGAGAAAATACCTTTAAAATTGAATGTGCAGATGAGAAAGACGAAGTCATTCAGATGCCTGCAAATCCATGATGCTCAAGACAAATGGACCACAGGCAGAGGTGATATTCAGCAGGTTCTGACCAGTTCTGGAGAACCGGTAGTGGAAACTTTGAATAGTTCTGAGAACTGGCAAATCCCATCTCTGACTGGAGATTTTACAGTATCCTGCCACGCCCACCAAGTCACGTCCACAGAACCGGTAGTCAAAAAATTTGAATCCCACCACATATAAAAGACATCTGTAAGTTTGTAATCAGATCACACACAAAAAAATGCTTCTATCCTGAAACACTTTCACAACTGATTCCTCTGAAGATATATTGAATGTCAACTTGCATTATCTCAGAACGAACCTGCTTAAAGAAATTATCTTGTTACCCTTAAGAGTTTCTTCTCCAAAGCTTTTACCTTCACTGGGGTAAGATTCATATCTTAATACAGTAGATTATTTTTTTAAATATTTTTTTTTAATTTTTAATACAATCATTCCATCTTCAGTTGAACAGTATATGTTATCTTGGAACAAACATCCTTGTTAAACAATATTCCAAATTACAACATCCTTCATTACATATTAATTCTGCAATATTTAACATAATAATGTCCACCTATTAATTATACAAATTGATTATACAATATTAACGTAGTAGTATTCAACATGTTAATCATATTAACTTATCTCTTTTAACACATCATCTTTAATACGGTAGATTATTAAAGTGAATATTTATCTACCTACCTACCTACCTATCAATCATATAGATAGATATATAGATGGATGGATGGATGGATGGATAGATCGATCAAACCACAAACTTTTGTTAAGTTTTATGGACAAAGAACATGGAAAAAAAGACTGGGAATTTGCTGTTTTATATATATGTTGACAGAAGACAGATGCAGAAAAATGGAAAGATACTTTGATTCCCACAATGGAAAAACAGATGGAACTAGCAGAGATGGCTCAATTAACTGCTTTAATCAGAGAAAAAGATATTATATCAACTTTGTTTCTACTTGGAAACCATTTCTGGATTTTGTGCTCATGATGGAAAAACAACGAAACCTTGACTTTGGTTTTTGTTGATTAGATAAGTTTGTTATAGAACTGGCTAGCACGTATTAAGTATGTAAACTTAAAAACTCGAGTCTGTAACGTTTCTATCTTATTCTACTCTGCTAAAAAGAGTCAAAAGTCAATGCTTTTCTTTTCTTGCTCCCGTGTTCCCCTACATTTCTTTCTCTTCCCTTTCCCCACTATTTCAGTTTTCCTTTGTGCTTTATATCTTGATCAGCGTAATGAAATGATTAAATGTGAAGCTGTTACCTTCACAACCAGATCCACGAATCCTTTGTCGTCATCACTGCTGACAGGCGTGTACGGTCTGATCACCAAATTCCCGTCGATCCTGGCCGAGAGGTAAATATGCTGCCCTTGAAGGTCAAGCAAAACATTCAAAAGATTAAACAAGTGTCAACTCATAAAACATTTCTATGGCTGTTTTATACAGTAGTTGCCAATAGAAAGAGAGGGGAGGAAAGGGGTTTGAAAAAGCAGTGCGGCAGCTTGTAATTGAAAGTGCATTCTATGCATAGTTTTTCAGAGATTGTAACTATCCCAGTGGTCGCCAACCAGTGGGCCAGGGACCACTGATGGTCCATGAGAAAATTTTGGCGGTCCACAGAGAAATGTCACCCTCAAAGCAATTAATCCAGGCTGTTCAGGAGCACAAGGCTGTGCTGCCCACATGACCCAAGGCTTGTGTCGCTTGCATTGCGAACAACACGAGTTTGTGAGGGGAGGGGGGAAAGGGCAGAAGGGGGGAACTTGCCCCACTCGTCCCATGTGCCTGGCCTGGCCACCGGGCTACTTCTTTCCACTTCTTTCTTCTTCGGCTTTTGGATGCACACAAAAAAGCAGCAGAAGTCTCTCTTTCTCTCCCCCAAACTCTGCCAGAAATGAGTCTTTGGGACCCTGGAAGGCCTCCTGCTCCTAAAGGCTGCGTTGGCATGACTAGTCTCATAAAGACTCATTTCTGGCGAAGTTTGGGGGAAAGAAATATTGATTTCTGCTACTTTCCTTGCATAAAGGCAAAAGTCTCTCTCTCTCTCTCCCCGAGAACGGAGCTGGAGACGGTATCCTGTGATCCCAAATAAAGAATGATTGACCAGTAGGAAAACAGGATGGGGGATTTTCCTGTAGACTTTTTGGAGGGATTTTCCCAGGGTCTCTGGTCCATAGGATTTAAAGTTATGAGTTTGGTGGTCCCTGAGGTCCAAAAGGTTGGCAACCCCTGGACTAGGTGACTGAAGTTTCTGCTGCGCAAAATTCTGGAGAACGTGATTGATGACTCCAGGCTATGAATGTGTCCCATTGGAAATATGAAATATGGTACACCCAGGGGGTGGGAGGAAAACTAGGGTCAAGGGTGACAATGAGTGATGTGTCTCAGAGTCAGCTACAGCCAGGCAGTGCCGGACATGTTAACTCCCAATAAATCCTTTTGAAGTTTTGGAAGTTTGGCTCGAGACTCATGATTTAAATGGGGGTCACTGCCAGAACCCTGATAGCAAGACAGACCATCATTCAGCTTCCTTAACTTAGCTTTGCCTCATTATTTAAGGAACTAGTTTGCATTTGATGATGCAATAAATAAATAACAATAATAAAACTAATAATAAATAACAACAATAATGAAACTGTCTATCCTCTCAGACATTACTTTAACAGCTCTTTTAAGTCCTTGGTTTGTACTTGGAACTGAGAAGCTTTTAAACCAGTCTGATTAAACCAGTCCCAGTTTGATTCCATTTAATCAAATGGAAGATTAAATCTTAAATAACAATATTAATAACAAGTTGACAAAGTTCTTGAAAATAAACAGGTCAAGATCCTGAGTTCCTTTTTCCAGTGCTGTTGTAAGTTCGAATGGTTACAAATTAAATTTTGGGAAGGACGACCTGTACTGAAAGCAAAACAATAAATGGACTGTTTTTTATTTTTTTGGGGGGGGGGGGGGAGGGGGAAGAATGGGGAAGGGGACAGCTAAAATAAAACAGGTCAAAGCTTGTGAATGCAGCCCCCCAAAAGATAATTGATCATTGTTTGCACTGTTATTCTCTGGATAAATTCCTGGAAAACGTTATGCGTAGCGTGATGGGTGTTTTTGAGAGAGACACAGCAGAATATGCTTTTTATTTTTTCGTATCCTTGAAGTTTATACTACTCCCATGGTTGCAAGGCACCAACACCACACACCACAGCTGTTTCCCTGTGCAAAATGCCTCTGGCAGAGGAAAGGAGCAGCTGGCTTCCAATTACGGATTCCACTCGGCAACCAAGGGAAGAAAGAAAGGCCAAAACAAAAACACGGAAGCCATGGTTGCAAATTCGCTCGATACCCATCCAGGGCTTTCTCCTGGCCACAAACTATAAACAATCACAATTGTGTGTGTGTTGTTTTTTTTGTCTAGCGTGTCACACTGGGAATTGGGTGGCACCAGGAGAAGTAAACAACTAAATATTCTTTGTGAGGATCCAAAGAGTAGCCATGTCGGGATGATCTATGGAAATTCATGGATCAGGATTAAATTAGCAGGCGGTCTCTTACTCAGCAAGATGGTTGTGTTTTCTTCTGTTATTAGTTCAGTTGTGTTTAGCTTTTGGGTTGGGAGTTTGGGCTGCGTGGATGAATTTTCCTATTCATTTAAAGAGTGGGTCTAGATCGGTTTAAGTTTAGGTAGAATTTTTCCACCATCAATGCACTCTTCCTTCTAGCTAACAGAGTTTTTCTTTAAAGAAAGAAAAAAAATAAACCAAGGAAGAAGAGGAGAATGAAGACAGGAAAAAGAAGAGGGAGGAGAAAGAGAAGGAGGAGGAGGAGAAAGAAGAAAGGAAAAAAAGAGGGAGGAGAGAAGGGGAAGAAAAAAGAAAGGAAAAAGAAGGGGGAAGAGAAGGGGAAGAGGAAAAACAAGAAGAGGAGGAGGAGGAAGGAAGGAAGGAAGAAGAGGAGGTAAAAGAAGAAAGAAAAAATAAGAGGGAGGAGAAGGCAAAGGAGAAGAAGAAATAACTTTCTTTCCAAGTCCACAATTCAATTCAAATATGTCAATTTTTTCCTCTAGTCCGCCTCCAAGTACCTTTATTTTAACATAAACAGCTTACCCACAGGAAGCCCCAACACATGTCTTGGGCTTGGCAGGGCAAAGCGAAACTTTCTGGTGTCATGACTGACGTGCTGAAAAAGAGAGAAATAAACGTCATAAAACTAGAGAACAGCTCTACATGTCCATCAAAGACCAAATGTCTATAATCGAGATACCTTGTCTGCATTTCAGAACTGTGCAAATTGAAGAAATAAACACAGTTCTCAACAGCACCTAACCAAGACTGACTGCTTGATCGTCTTTCGTTGTTTATGGAACTATCTGACCAAACAATTGAAAGTCAACCCTTCAGTTACACGTTTTGGGCAGGCCACATATGTAGGACTTGGAATAAGAGTTGGAAAGTCTTCTAGTCCAACCCCTGCCTGAGCAGGAGAACTTATGCCATTTCAGACAAGTGGCTATCTAGTCTCTTCTTAAGAACCTCCAGGGATGGAGCAGCCACAACTTCTGGTGACAAGTTGTTCCACTGGTTAAATGTTCTCACTGTTGGTAAGTTTCTCCTTAGTTCTAGGTTGCTTCTCTTCTCGATTAGTTTCCACCCATTGCTTCTTGTCCTGCCTTCAGGTGCTTTGGAGAATAAGTTGACCTCTTCTTCTCAGATATTGGAAGGCTGCTGTCATGTCTCCCCTAGTCCTTCTTTTCCCTAAACTAGCCATGCCCAGTTCGTGCAACTGTTCATCATATGTTTTAGCCTCCAGTCCCCTAATCATCCTGGTTGCTCTTCTGTGCACTCTTTCCAGAATCTCTTTTTTAGATTGTGATGACCAAAACTGGATGTAGTATTCCAAGTGTGATCTTACACAAAGGATTTATCAATCAAGCGTTACTAGTACTTCACAGTATTAATACTTCACATAAAAGAGGGCAGGAACCTAACTGCACAGCCATCAGCTAAATCCATGATTATTATTTTTTGACCCTACACCCACACATATTTGAGGCTGCAGTGATAAGTCTATAAAAGTAAAAGATAAAGGTTCCCCTCGCACATAAGTGCTAGTCGTTTCTGGCTCTAGGGGGCGCTGCTCCTCTCCATTACAAAGCTGAAGAGCCAGAGCTACGAAGACGTCTCCATGGTCATGTGGCCGGCAGGACTAAACACTTTTGAAGGTTGCTGTTCCCTTCCCACCAAAGTGGTCCCTATTTTGCTACTTGCATTCTTTACATACTTTCAAACTGCTAGGTTGGCAGAAGCTGGGACAAGTAACGGGAGCTCACTCCATTACGTGGTGCCGTATTATGAACCGCCGAGCTGCCGACCTTTTTCTGATCAACAAGCTCAGCCACCACTTCCCTTGACAATTCTATAGCAAGTTCTAAACAATATTCAACAAAAGAGTCCAAAAACACCACACCACATCATGACAACCCTTCTTTCATGCGTGGATGGGACACAGATCAGATCAATAAATCCAGACCCAGAGCTAAGGTCACATATTCAGGCAATAGAATGAGTTACATTCATACAGCAAAACAGTTTAGAAAGCTGGCTGCTCAAATGATCCATATTTTTAATACTATCTGCCAATACGCTCGCATAAATTAGAAATCAGGGCAGCTACCGATTGAAAAGGTTAAGTTTAGCCTTTTAGTAAAAGAGCCCAATCAGGAAGAATCATTCTGAGGTCGATCCACTCCATTTGAAATAATAAATATGGGCGTATTAGATCTTCCAATTTTACACACAAGGCTTTCTACTCGATTTATCAAGTTACATGGCGATACAAGCACGGTACATCAAACATCTCTCTAACATTACTATTTTTCCATCAATGCAGAATGTTATTTTCCATAGTATGTTCTATTGCTTGCAAGCCCACCTAGAGTTACTGTGATCGAGTAAGCGTCTATAGAAAATTTCTAAATAAATTTAAATGTAAATATCAAGGAGAGTTGGTTCAATATCCAGTTTTTCAACCTCTCTGTATTACGAAAGGCCACAGCACTAACCTACATTTTGCAATATTTCTCAATGAATATATAATGCCTCAAAGGTTGATATAGATAAAACTGCCACATATCAACAGTTAAGAAGTAGGAAATATTTATTCCGCCTACTTCAATCTTGGTTTCTTGGCATACTGACATCAGTTTGGGTATTAAAACATTTTTAAAAAAATTGGGGAGAGAGAGAGAATGAGGGAGAGAGAGGAGAGGGAAGAAGGGAGAAGGAGAGAGAAGAGAGGGAAAGAGAGAGGAGAGGGAGGAAGGGAGAGAGAGGGAGGGAGGGAGAGAGAGAGAGAGAGAGAGGGAAAGAGAAATATAGAAAGCAATTTATGTGTTACCTCTTTATCGATCAGCCTTAATGCATATTTTACATCTGGATTTTCGAGTGTGATTGGAGGCAGAGATTTCGAAAAAAGGCGCTTGATCAAACTGATCACGAAATAGACTGGAAACAGGACAATGTTTCCTAACTGTAACATAAAGAAAGAAGATGTTAAAATTCAGCATCCTGACTCGATAAACAGAAATAAATTAGAAAATGGCTAGGAACAAAACAAACAAACAAGCATAACAGGAGTGCTTTTTCAGTGTTATCTACCAACCATGAAAGTCTACCATGTAATCACATTTAAATACTATTATTAGATGGTAGCAAAGATACGAGTTCTTCCTTTCCAAAATCAAGTGATATGTTGGCATTAGCACAGCAGGAGCCTCTGTGGTTAGCGTGCAGTACTACAAGCTACTTCTGCAGCCAGCTGCCTACAATTTGGCAGTTCAAATCCCACCAGGCTCAAGGTTGACTCAGCCTTCCATCCTTCCGAGGTGGGTAAAATGAGGACCCAAATTGTGTGTATATGGAGGGGCAAGAGGCTGACTCTGTAAACCACTTAGAGAGGGCTGCTAAGCACTGTGAAGCGGTATATAAGTTTAAGTGCTATATACTATTGTCTTGTAAGGAGAGCAATAAGGTGAACTGAGAAAAATGTGTCTTTTCACAACTTTTTCAAAGTTCCCAAGTATTCTGCATTAATTCTGCAATTGTTTTAATAATCCAGATAGTTAGTTAGATCAGGATTATTCTGGACATACCACAAGATAGGAACATGGAGATTTATTCAAAGCTATCCAGGGAATGCTGGGAGCACGGGGGCTCAGAGGTTAAAGATGCTGAGCTTGTCAGCTGGAAATAGCCTAAGTTCAAGACCCGAGCACTGTGAGATGGGGGTGAGTTCCCATTTCTCATCTCGGCTCCTGCCCACTGAGCAGTTGGACAGCAAGCAAATGCGAGTAGATCAATAGGTACCACTTCTGTGGGAAGGTAATGATACGTTTGACTTTAGCATATCACCATGCCGGCCACATGACCATGGAAGATGTCTTCGGACAACTCTGGCTCCCTCAGCAAAGAATTGGAGTTGTAATTTGCACCCTACAGTCAGATACGACTAGATAGGGAAAACTTTTTACATATAGTGAACCTCTATCTCAGGAGTCTCCAAACTTCGCCATTTTAAGACTTCAACTCCCAGAATTCTCCAGCCAGGAGTTGAAGTCCACAAATCTTAAAGTGGCCAAGTCTGGAGACCTCTGGTCTATCTGAATAAACAAATGGTGGATTTTCCTTCTAATCCCTGTCACTTACACATAAATTCGCATTGTTAAAAACATGGTTTAATAAATAAAATGTCCATATCTCTCATCAGTAAAAATATTCTGTAAGCAATATTATTTGAAAATACTTTCCTTTTGATAAGATGCTGTAGGAGACTGATGGGTTGTGAGTCTATTTCCCCTCCAAAATATGCTTTTACAAATCTACATTTGCAATGTAAGTCAGTGAAAAGCTCCTTCTTGCAAAAGACGAATATTTCAAGGCTGCAAAAACTCCTACACCAAATAGTAGAGATTCTTCCCTGGAGTGCCAGCAGATATTTGGCCTCGAGGATATTGTTACTAACCCTGCTTTCCAACTGCTATAAACCTTCCCTTCATTCCAAGGTAAGGTCTTCATCAAATTTGCTTGCGTAACTGAAATGTATTTGAATTTTTGACACACATGTATGGGCTATTTGTCTAACTGAACTTACAGGGTTGGCCTTGGTGATGTAAGGCCTGATAAAACAGCAAGTGAAAAAAAATCTATCAGTATTTAGGTCAATTCTAATCCCAGGAGAAATCAACCCTGACTGTACTTTGGAAGGACAGATGCTGAAGCTGAAGCTAAAATACTTTGGCCACCTAAGAAGAAGAGAGGACTTCCTTGGAGAAGGCATTGAAGTTGGGAAAGATAGAAGGCCAAAGGAGAAGGGGGTGGCAGAGATAGTACTAGCAACAGCACTTTCTAAGTGGTTTACAGAGTCAGCCTCTTTCCCCTCAACAATCTGGGTCCTCATTTTTCCAACCTTGCAAGGATGGAAGGCTGAGTCAGCCTTGAGCTGGTCGGGATTGAACTTCTGGCAGTGGAATGCAGAGTTAGTCTACAACGCTGCACTCTAACCATTGTGTCACCAGGAAGGAGAATTAGAAAGGGACTAAGAGAGGGAGGGAGGGAGAGAGGAGAAAGAGAAACAGAGAGAAGGAAGGGAGGGAAAGAAAAGAGAGAGAAAAGGAAGGAGAAAGAGAAAAGGAAAAAGCAAGGAGGGAGGGAGAAAGAGAAAACAAAGGAAGAGAAAGGAAGGAGGAATAGCAATAGCACTTAAAACTTATATAGTGCTTTACAGTGCTTTACAGCCTGCTGTAAGAGGTTTACAGAGTCAGCCTCTTGTCCTCAACAATCTGGGTCCTCATTTTACCGACCTCAGAAAGATGGAAGACTGAGTCATCCTTGAGATGGTCAGGATCAAACTGCTGGCAATGGGCAGGGTTTGCTTGCAAGACTGAATTCTAACCACTACGCCACCTTGTCATTAAGATAGTGTTATCGATGCAATGGACATGAATTTGTATAAACTCCAGGAGACAGTGGAGGACACAGGGATCAGGCATGGTGTGGTGCATGGGGGGGTCACGAAGAGTCGGACATGACTTAGCAAACGATATTCAAATCAAGAAGAAAGGAAAGCAACAGAAGAACACCTCCCATGCAGAATTGAGAAAATGCTTTTTACTGGTCATAGGGAGTATTTTAGATTTCTCCCCCCCCCCCCCCATTTTTCCCCAAATGGAGTTAGACAAAAACAGAAAAAAAAAACCCTGCTTTCCTTGCAATTTTTCTGTTCCCCCCCCTCCCCCAGGCCTTCCTATTTCTATTCTAGACCTGAGATTTCTCAAACATATTCAGATCATAAAAATATTTAGTTTATTTTTTTCTTTAAAAAAATCCCAGAATTCCTGATCAAGAGAAAAAGCTCTAATGATAGAAAATTGGTTGTGTCTGAGTGGTTGCAAGACAACAAACTGAAAAAAAAATCCCCTTCTAGATACGGAGACATGGATAATTTTCTTGCACGTATTTTTCTTCTCTAATCTTCTTTCCATTCCCAGTCTCTATGAATAAGTTTTGCCCTATTTCTTCTGTGTTTTGGTCATCTCATTCATCCTCCTCATCCATCTGTGAGTTGACCTTCCAGTTGTCTCATTGTGTGGGCAAGTGACTACCTATTGTGGTTAGATGACATCAACCATGGACACAAGGTTTAAAATATGACTCCAAAGCCAACTCATTCAAGATTCTTGTCTTTCATCGCCAACTCGGTCTTATTTTAGAATTGTTTGTGCTGTACCAAGCAACTATGTTCTTATTATAATGCCACTCCATGATCAGATTAGCTTCCAATGCCAGGGTTTAGACCCTAGCAAATTGGGTACAGCCATTTAAACAAATTTAACAAAATAACAAGAGTTGGAAGGGACCTTGGAGGTCTTCTAATCCAACCCCGTTGAAGCAGGTTGCTTCTCTCCTTAGTTAGTTTCCAACTCAATTTTAGCCTCCAGTCCCCTAATTACCTTTGTTGCTCTTTTCTCTACTCTTTCCAGAGTTTCAACATCTTTTTTTTTAATATAGTGGTGGCTCAAACTGGATGTAGTATTCCAAGTGTGGAATACTTACAAAGTGAATAACAGAATAATGGAGTTGGAAGGCACCTTGGAGATCTTCTAGTCCAACCCCCCTGCTCAAGCAGGAAACCTAGCCTAGACCATTTCAGATGAAACAGTTGTCCAACCTCTTCTTAAAAATCTTCCAACGAGTCAGGAATTCTTAGTGGGGTTCCGGCCTTGGAGAAACCAATTCAAAACATCTCATAGATGTTTCCAAAGAGAAAACTCATCCTGGAATGCAAGACTACATCTTGTTCAAATATACTTTAAACTGGAAGTCAACTTAGCCTATCACTGTTACTATTCAAATGTAGGGAACAAGTTAGTGTCATCGTCATCTTCTGAATAGTAAATGCTAAATAAATAATTCCCAATTTAGGGTTTTCCCCCCGTTTTGCACTAAGGATTCCTGACTTGAGAACCTGAGAACAACACTGCTGTGGAGAAGATAAATTTGCAAAGCTCACCAGTGTAAAACCCCCAGCAATTCCTGACTCCTAGTAACATCTATGACGGAGTTCTTCAACTTTGATGACATTAAAATTTGTGGACTTCAGATGATCTACCCCAATACATTAGATTTAGGCAAAATAGCTAGGTATAATGAAATATTAGATAACCAGGGAAAATTAAAAACTGATCAAGAGCTGAAAGACCAAGGAATAATGATAGATTGGTGGCCATATATTCATATCTGCAAGCGAGGTATAAAAAAGACAGAAAAATATGGATTCAATAATGAGTTACAATAATTAGACAAAATTTTAGGAGGCCCGGAGGAGAAATTTATAATAAGAACATATAATTACTTGGTAAGATTTGATATGGAAGAGGAGATAGTAAAAGGGTCCTTGATAGCATGGGCAAATTTTTTTGGATACAACATAGAATTGGAAGACTAGGAAAAACTATGGAGTAAGAATTATACATTAACAAGGTCCACAGCATATAAGGAAAATCTTTATAAGATATTTTATTGTTGGCATTTGGCACCAATAAGATTGGCAAAGATGTATCCAAGATGAATCCAAGATGTTGGAAATGTAAACAGAGCCAGGGTACCTTCTTTCATATGTGGTGGCTATGCCCCAAAGCCAAAAAATACTGGGTCAAAATGCAGACCTGGTTGCAAGAAACTCTATTTGAAATGTCAAATAGAGTTGAAACCTGAACTGTTCCTTTTAGGAATAATTAAGGGGAAAAAAGACCAAATACATGATTTTATACATAATGACAGCGGCGAGGATTGCATTCGCACAATATTGGAAGGGAGATAGTATACCACTGGAGGAATTAGTAATCCAGAAGACATTAGAATGTGCCAAGATGGATAAACTGACTCCACAGCTAAAAGGCAAAGAAGAGTCAGAGTACTAATGCGGTCTGGGATAATTGATATGAATGGTTGAATAATAGGTATAAGAATAGTAGAGATAAGAAAAATGTATATAAATGTATATAAATGAATATAAATGTATGGAGATTTGTATATGTAACAACGATGCCACAGGGTTGTTAAAGATGAGAATGAGGTATGTTAAACGTTGAAAAAGCATAATAAAAATAAATATTTTTTTAAAAAATGTGGACTTCAACTCCCAGAATTCCCCAACTAGCCAGCTATGGCTGGCTGGGAAATTCTAAGAGTTGAAGTCCAGCTACTTTAATGTAGCCAAGAGACAAACACTGATTTATTGGTTTAAGGCCACATATCTTGTGATTCAGGAAGGTGATAGGACGACTCAAAGTTTTAATCTGGAGATTAAATTTAAATTACTTCAAACTCAGATCAATTCAATGACAGAACCAATCTCCAAGCTTCAAGCTTCAAATTGCAAAGGCAATTATAATGCTTCTAAACAGAGCTAAGAATTTTATAAGATTTGTTCCTGTACACAAACTTTAAAAAAAAAATCCATTCTGAAAATTACACCTGTTTTTCAAACTGGACTCCCCCCCCCCAAAAAAAAAAAAAAAAAAAATTGACAGCCATCAAGATCAGTTGAGAGGACAATCTGGTGCTCTATAGATTTGTCCTATAACTAATGCAAGATCAGCAAACAAAAAATTAAAACATTTTGCACATCAGTGCTATAATCTATTTACTCGGGGAATATTTTTCATTTCAACAAACTTAAAACTGAATGAGGCTGTATAATTTTTCTTTGGTACAGAGTTACTCACACATCTCTGCTACTTGGGGAAAAAATGTTATTCCCGTAATAAATTAAAAAAAAACAACATTTTGCACATCAATGCTATAACCTATTTTCTTGGAGATAAGTTTTATTTCCACAAACTTGAAACTGAATGAGGCTGTGTAATTTTTCTCTTTGCACTCTTGGTCACACATCTCTTGCTGGTTGGAAAAAATGAATTTAAATATTCCTGCTATATTACTGATAAAAAACAGAAGAAGCGTATTTTGTATATACTTTCCAAGAAGTATAGAATACTTTTTTAATTAAAAAAAAAAGGTTTTGGGTTTTTTTTTTTTTTTTGCAGGATAGAGCTTAATAGTGCTGAAATAATCAGCCCTCTCTCCTATAGATGCTACATCAGATATTCCCAGAACTGGCACTAATGTTCATGAATTACTAATGAAGAGCCCAAGACATAAAATACCATATTTTCATTATCCTTCCGGGGGTTGGGAGGAAAAGAGAGAAGAAACTGAAAACCCCATGACTATCTTCTGACCACAAAATATTGCAGATATAAATAGCCTTCAACATACAAATGAACCATTCCAATGTCCAAGTTGGGTCTGTACGGCTTGGAATGAAATGAACCAAGTGTTAAAAAGTTAGGTTATCTCTGACATTAATTTACTGAGCACGTCTAAATCATATTTAAAGGAGCCAAAATATCTTTACAAACCCCGAGGCATGTCACAACTTTTGACTTCCTAATTTGGAAATTGAAGGACTGAAACATTTGACATGCCCTATAACAGATAGCCTTGTATGGGAAGAGGAGGAGGAGGAGGAGGAGGAGGAGGAGGAGGAGGAGGAGGAAGACTGTGGGGTCCTTGGTGCTCTCTGAGCTTGGTGTTCTTTTGCAGACGTTTCATGACCCAATTAGGTAACATCATCAATTTATGTGGGAATTAAATGAAAGACAATTCTCAGATCTGAGTTCCAGTAGCAAGGCTGGAAACTAATGTAGAACTACTAAAAGAAAACGAGAAATAAGCTCAGGGGGAAACTCGATTTCCTTTTTAAAAAACGCCAAACAGCAAGATCCTACTCTCAGTACTGACAAACACTAACCCAACTGTGAGTTTAGCATTCTTGGCTCCAGTTTAAGGGTGTGGCAAGCACTGAGCAATGTAGAACCAACTCAGATTTAGCTCTCTGACACAGCCTTAATGCTTGCCCCCCCCCCCCCCCCAAAAAAAAAAAAAAAAGAAAAAAAAAAGAATGGTAGATTGGAGACTAAAACATATAAAGAACGGTTACAGAAATGTGGAACTAAGGAGAATTTTCCTAACAGTGAGGACAATTAACCAGTGGAACACCTGTCCTCCAGAAGTTGTGGGTGCTCCATCACTGGAGGTTGATGGATGGTTGCAGGAACTGGGCTTGGTTAGTCTAGAGAAGAGAAGGACCAGGGAAAACAGGAGAGCAGTCTTCCAATATTTGAGGGGCTGCCACAGAAAGGGTCAAGCTATTTTTTAAAGCACCCGAAGGCCAGATAAGGAATAATGGATGGGAACTGGTCAAGGAGAAATTCAACCTGGAAATAAGGAGGCATTTTCTGACAGTGAGAACAATCAACCCATGGAACAGAAGTTGCCTTCAGAAGTTGTGGGAGCTTCATCACTTGAAATTTCAAGAAGAGATTTGACTGCCATTTGTCAGAAATGGTGCAGGGTCTCCTGCTTGGGCGGGGGGGGGTTGGGCTAGATGACCTACAAGATCCCTTCCAACTATGTTAATCTAGTCAGTATTCAACTCCCAGAATCCCTCAGCCAGTCATAAAGCCAAGGCTGAAGACCCCTGCTCTAAAAGAACCCTCTCCGGGACATCCAATGGAGGTCTAAACGCTCATAAAACTTCTAAAGTTGGCTAATCAACTGTTGGGCCAGTAAAGCTACTTAAGGAGGAATGCTGAGACAAGTTTTCTGCATCTATTTTGCTTCGTGTCAGCCACAAGTGGAGAGGAACAAGGGAAATGAAGTAAGAGAGGACGAGAGAGAAAGGAAAGGACCACAGAGTTACAACATTGGGGGATATCCTGGTTCATGCAGAGATGCTACTTGAAAAGTATCAACAGGAGTTGCTCAGAGAAATGATGGGAGGAACTCAAAGTTATGACAGAGATGGAGGGAAAAGGAGACAAAACACAAGAGAAAAAGGAAAAGATTATTAGACTGGAGGCTAAAGCATGGGAAGAAAAGTTGCAGGAATTGGGTATGGCTAGTCTAATGGAAAGGACTACAGGGAGACATGACAACATCTTCCAATATTTGAGGGCCTGCCCCAAAGAAGAGGGAGTCAAGTTATTCTCCAAAGCACCAAAGGCAGGACAAGAAGCAATGGATGGAAACTTACCAAGGAGAGAAGCAACCTAGAACTAAGAAGTTTTTTTGACAATGAGGAAAACCAACTCGTGGAACAGCTTGCCTTCAGAAGTTGTGGGTGCTTCATCATTGGAGGTTTTTAAGAAAAAACTGGACTACCACATCTGAAATGGTATACGGTCTCCTGCCTGAGCAGGAGGTTGGACTAGAAGACCTCCAAGATCCCTTCCCACTCTATTCTGATCAAAGCTAACAGTAAACAACCCAACAGAAGGCTCTCCAAGACACTGAATTCAGAAGTTGTGGATGCTCCATCACTGGAGGTTTTTAAGAAGAGAGTGTATGATAGCCATTTGTCTGAAATGGTGTAGGGCCTCCTGCTTGAGCAAGGGTTGGACTAGAAGACCTCCAAGGTCCCTTCCAACTCTGTCATTAAGATTACAAAGGGAGGAAAGACCCAACCACAGCAGAAAGACATGAAGTAGACTTCTCCCAAGGAAAACAAGACCACCTGATTTTGCTTGTAAAGGGAGAAAAATGTTCTTTTAAACTTAAATGCACAGGTGAAGTACACAGTTCAGAATAGATGCTCAGGTTAACCAAATACGACTATATTCATTTTATTGACCAAATCTAAAGACCTCCCCGAAATATGTTAGATGTTGGCCTTCTAAAAGGTGTTAGATGTTGGCCATCTTAAAGGGGCCAGTGTTTCTCAACCTTGATCACTTTAAGATGCGTGGACTTCTACTCCCAGAAACTTAATTCTGGCTGGGGAATTCTGGGAGGTAAAGTCCATCTGTCTGAACATGAGCAAGGTTGAGAAACATCCATCTGGATCAAGCATTTCTGCTCTGACATCAAAAGAGATTTAGCAAGAGCAAGGCCTGTTTACCCTATAATTGTGGGTTGCGTGGATTCACTGTGGGTTGAACACAGCTGCATGGAAATGCAGAACGGAGATTTAATAAATGCATTTTGTGTTCTTCACGTTAGTCCATTCCACAAGTAACTTTCTCTGATCCAGATTGCAAAGGAACTCGAGACAATTCAAGTTGTCCTGACTCACACAATCCTAAGCAATCTGGATAATTCTTGTAATTTATATCATAATTTATGTTTGATTAAGAGTCCGAAGGGGCCTTGTAGGTCATCTAGTCCAACCCCCCACCCAAGCAGGAGA
This sequence comes from Laticauda colubrina, assembly GCA_015471245.1. NCBI lineage: Eukaryota > Metazoa > Chordata > Lepidosauria > Squamata > Elapidae > Laticauda > Laticauda colubrina. Next base: position 15,732,743 of record BLBF01000022.1, on the reverse strand, counting down.
CCCTACATTATTTCTGACAAATGGCAGTCCAATCTCTTCTTGAAAGCCTCCAGCGATGAAGCTCCCACTACTTCAGAAAGCAAGTTGTCAATTCCCACAACTGATGTCAATTGTCTCAATTTATCACTTTTGGGGGAATACCATATACAGATCCTTAGGTACCTTTGGCATTACTGGAGGATGGTGTGAAGGTATGAGACTTTGAAATGAGATTTCAGGACAACTTCAACAGTCTCACCCAAGGAGCATCAAGTGAAATTCACTAAACATTCTTGGAATTTCTGACAGCAGACTTCGACAGAACTTTACTAGGGAAGCTGGAATTTCAAATATATCCAGGTCATGGGCATCCCTATTAAGACTGTGGAAAATGCACAATAGACCCATCAAAATGTCACAAGTGGAACATTTCTCTGGAAGTATCTGTGACCTTTGGGAAAGCTTGCATTTTGCCTCGCACCATAAAGCCAAGTGAAGCATGTGAATTAAATTAAAGGCGTCACCAAATGAGAAAAAGTAAATCTTGCTTCTTGAGGTCAGCCAGCCCAGATAAACCCTAGACCCATCTCTACAAATACAGATAATCAGAGTTGGAAGGGACCTTGTAGGTTATTTAGTCCAAGCCCCCTGCCCAAGCGGGAGACCCTATACCATTTCTGACAGAGGGCAGTCCAATCTCTTCTTGAAAGCCTCCAGTGATGAAGCTCCCACAACTTCCGAGGGCAACTTCTGTTCCATGGGTTGATTGTTCTCCCTGTCAGAAAGTTTCTCCTTATTTCCAGGTTGAATCTCTCCTTGTTCAGTTTCCATCCATTATTCCTTATCTGGCCTGCAGGCACTTTAGAAAATAGATTGACCCCTTCCTCTTTGTGGCAGCTCTTCAAATATTGGAAGACTGTTATCATGTCTCTCCTGGTCCTTCTCTTCACCAGACTAGCCAAACCCAATTCCTGCAACCATTCTTCATGTGCCTTAGTTTCCAGTCCCCTAAACATCCTAGTTGCTCTTCTCTGTACTTTTTCTAGAGTCTCAACATCTTTTTTATAATGTGGTGACCAAAACTGGATGCAGTACTGTAGGTGTGGTCTTATAGATTGGTATTAGTACTTCCCTTGATCTTGACTGTATCCTTCTGTTAATACAATTTAGGATTGCATTAGCAATCCTAATTGCATCTACAGCTAAAATCTACAGAGTGATTCTTGGTGCTGGCTTATTTTTAGAGACTATCTTGCTTCTGATGCCCTACTGTACACAACAGGATAAAGTGCAAATATTTAGAGCAGAATATAATAGAATAACAGAGTTGGAAGGGACCTTGGAGGTGTTCTAGTCCACCCCCTGCTCAAGCAGGAGAACCTATATCAAGGACCTTCAAACTTGGCAAGTTTAAGACTTGTGGACTTCAACTCCCACAATTCCTGAGCTAATATGACTGGAGGAGGAATTCTGGGAATTGAAGTCCACAAGTCTTAAAGCGGTCAAAGTTGAGGACCCCTGACAAATTGCTGTCCAGTCTCTTCTTAAAAATCTCCAGTGATGAAGCACCCACAACTTCTGGAGGCCAGCTGTTCCACTGGTTAATTGTTCTAACTGTCAGGAAATTTCTTCTTAGTTCTAGATTGCTTCTCTCCTTGAGGAGTTTCCATCCATTGCTTCTTGTTCATTTAAGCTTGTTGCTCCTTCTAGAAAAAAATAACTGTTTTTTTTTTCTTTTTTTGCAATTTAAAGATTATTTTTCAGACTAGTTGGTTGGAAGTTAAGCAGGTTCAGATTCCATTAATTAGTTCGGAATGGAAAATAGGATTGTAGGTTTGGTCAGAACATTAAAAAAAACCACACACACACATACATTTTGGAAAGGAAGCATTGGAAATCTGCTTTAGGAAACTAATTTTCCTGGATCCTAGCTCGCTTGGAATGAGATTTTAATTTTAATAAAATCTAAGTAGCAGGGATACGTAAGTGGCCCTTGCCAGCTGCTTTTAACTCCTTCCTTTAATTAATTAAAATTCAGGTTAAGTTAAAAAGCCAGCACTTAACCAATTATAAAATCCCATTAGACCTACTTAAAGGAGGAGAGGAGATCCTAACCCTGCAATGCCCTAAGAGGCTTCCAGCAAAACGAAATTGGTAGTCCCAGGATCGAGATCAAAACATGAAAACATAATGTTCTTTCCTTTGGCTCTGCAGTCCCAGGAGAAAGGACATCAAGTGTTATTTCTGGCATGGTGTGGGAGGGAAAAAAAAAAAAAGATTCCTTGCGCTCAACAGCCCAAATGTTGTTTAGAGTATTTGTGGCAAGGAGTTGTGGGTGGAGGCCTTTGCGTTCTTCCCAGGCTTTGCACAGATGGACTTGGATGGCTTCAGTGCTGGGTTTTCTTCACCTTGGCCTCTTGAAGGTGAGTGGACTTCAACTCTCAGAATCCCCCAATTCTGCGAGTTGGAAGTCCACCCATCTTGCAAGTTGCTACAGTTGAGAAAAGGCTGAAGCCGCCAAAATACTATCTGTTCCTGTGATAGCCCAAAGGGGCGTGGCACAAAGGCAACACAGTCAGATAATCAGTAGGAGTCCCTTTATTAGCTTCAACTTTGCCCCCAATGTCCTGGTTACCTTCTGGCTGGAGAAAAACTCTCCCAGCAACAGCCTTGGGCTGCAGAGAATCAAGTCCAAAACATGAGCAACACAAACTGTAACTTAAAAGTCCAAACAAGCCAAACTGTTTAGTTTGGCAGGGCAGGAGCAAGAATTTCAGACTTGAAGGCATGCCAAAACTCACACGGTTTGGGAAGACGCCAGGAACACAGATAACCAAAGTCAACACAAGATAAAGTCACTTTTGCTTCCAGCAGCTGCTGCAATCAGCATGCAACTCTTTTAAACTCTCATTTCCAGGTGTGGCCAATGAAGGGAATCAGGGCCCTTTCCTCCCCCATAAGCCACACAATCCCCCATTGCTCCCTTTTCTGTTCTTCCCTGCATGCCCTAGGATGAAGAGGGGGTGGGCCTGGGTCTTCTTTCTCTGAATCCCTTCTCCCTTATTCTACCTCTTTCCTGCTCTGCCCAGCTGGATTCTGTCCTTCCCTAGTTTCCTCCGCAGCCAATGGATCCACACTCTCACCCCCTCTCAGCTGCTCGTCTTCCTCCTCCTTGGATTCAGACAGGGCATGACACTTCCAGAGTAAGCTTGGGAAGATGACAATAAATATATCCCTCACCCATAGAAATATATTTTAAGGCACAAAATGGATCTTAGCCCAAAGACCAAGATCATGGTTAATTCACCCCAGAGATGGACAGTCACTTCTCCACTCCATTCCAGGTCCCAGAAAAGAGAAGATTTGACTGGAAGCCATCATTCTCATCAGCTTCCAGGATCCAGGAGTATCTTTGGTGAAGCAGTCAGGCCTTTCCAACAAAAGCTTCAACCTCAAGGAAGGGTTGAACCCCAATCTCTCCAAAGCTGGGCAGGGCCATTTGGTCCCCAGCGGCCCAAAAGCCAAACTGGAGAAGAAGGAAGGGGGAGAAGGAAGGGGATGAAGAAAAGAAGGAAGGTCAGAAGGGGAGAAGGAGAAAAAGGGGAGGGAAGGAAGGAAGGAAAAAGAAAGGGAGGAAGAAGAGAAGGGAAGCAAGGGAAGAAAGGGGAGAGGAGGGAGAAGGAAAGAGAAGGGTGGCAGAGGAAGGAAAGAAGGAAGGGAGGGAGAAAGAGCAAGGGGAAGAGAAGGAAGGAGAAGGGAAGCAGGGGAAGAAAGGAAAGGGAGAAGGAGAAGGGGAAGGAAAGAGAAGGGAGGAAGAGGAAGGAAGGAAGAGAAGGGGAAGGAAGGGAGGGAGGGAGAGAGAAAGAGAGCAAGGGGAAGAGAAGGAAGGAAGGAGAAGGGAAGCAGGGGAAGAAAGTGAAAGAAGGGGAGAAGAAGAGGAAGGAAAGAGGGGAGCAGAGAAGAAAGGGGAGGATGAGAAAAAGGTAAAAAAAAAAAGGAGAAAGGAGGCAGGCAGGAAGGAGAGGAGAATGGGAAGGACATAGGGAGGAAGGAAGGAGTAGGGAAGCCGAGGGGGAAAAGAAAGAAAGGAGAAGAGGGAGGGAGGAGAAAAGGAGGAAGGAAGGAGAAGGGAAGTAGGGAAGAAAGGAAGGAAGGGGAGTAGGAGAAGAAGGGAAAAGAAGGAGAAAGGAGGCAGGCAGGCAGGAAGAGGAGGAGGAGGGAAGCCGAGGGGGAAAAGAAAGAAAGGAGAAAAGGAGGAAGGAAGGAGAAGGGAAGCAGGGAAGAAAGGAAGGAAG
>BLBF01000022.1:15705555-15728459 GCA_015471245.1 Laticauda colubrina | reverse complement strand
GAAGGAAGGAGGAGGGAAGCCGAGGGGGAAAAGAAAGAAAGGAGAAATGGAGGAAGGAAGGAGAAGGGAAGCAGGGAAGAAAGAAAGGAAGGAAGAGGAGAAGGAAGGAGGAGGGAAGCCGAGGGGGAAAAGGAAACGAGAGAGAGAGAGAGAGAGAGAGAGAGAAGACACATACACAGAGAAAGAGAGAGAAGCGTGAGAGAGAAAGGAGACCAAGAGAAGACCCAGAGAAAGAAGAAGTGTGCGTGAGAGAGAGAGAGAAAGGGAGAGAGAGAGAAAAGGAGGAAGGGAGGCGGAGCGGGCAAGAGCGTCCCCTGCGCCCTTCTCCAACCAGGCGCCCTTCTCTCCCACCCGGCGAGGGGACCCCCCGAGGACCCCTTTGGGGCTGGCGGGGTCTTGCGCCGACGCCCCCCGCCAGAGCCGGAGCGGGGAGTCCCCCAGCCGCGCCCTGGGAAGGCGGAGGCGGCGAAGGCGGCTGGAGCCCCTTCGTCGCCGCGTCACTCACCGTACTCAGGGCCGCCCCCATGGCTCCCTCCTCAGGCTCGCTTGCCCGGCCAGCCTCGCCCTTCCCAGCCCCGGGCGGCTCCGGCCAAACAAGTCCCCTGCCCGCGCGGCTCGGCTAAACCCGCGGAGAGACGCTGCGCAAAGGCGGGCGAGGAAGGAGCCGCGCCTCTCGCCTCGCTCCCGGGGCTTCTGGGAGGAGGAGGAGGAGGAGGAGGAGGAGGAAGAGGAGGGGCGGCCGAGGCCGATGGGAGTTGTAGTCCTCTGCACCGGCCCGAAGGGAGGAGGAGGAGGAGGAGACGGGCGGCGGTTCAAGCCTGGCGGGATCCCACGATGGGTGGCCCACGCGCGGCTCTCTCGTTCTCCTCCCTCCCTTCCTCCCTCCACCCCACCCCAGCCAGATGTTCTGCAGATGTGCGGGGAGAGAGAGAGAGAGAGGGGGGGGGGGGGGGGGGCGTTGGGTGGCAACACACACACACACACACACACACTCACGCGCACACACAGAGAGAGAGAAACGCGCGGACACCCAAAGGCGCACAACGAACACGCAATGCGCGCGCGTAAACACACAGACACACACCGACGTACAAAGAGAAAACGCCACGGGCCAACACAGAAATAAGAAAATTGGGCGGAGAAACACAAAATGCACACAACAGGCGCATATACACAAGCAGGCGTGCACGTGTGCCCACACAGACTCCAACAAGGCGGTCACAGATCCGCTCCCTCCTTGGCTCTTGGATTGGTTTTTATTTTCTTTTATGTTTTTGCAGCTCAGATTTGGGGGTGGGGGAATGCGACGAACCCCTGTTTTACCTCCCCCCCCCCGTCCCCGTCCCCGGTGGCGTTAATTCAGGGGCTGTCTTCACTTTCACAATTCAAACTACTTACTAAGACTGTATTGCTCTTCTTCTCATCCTTCCTCGTACCTACTTCTTCCCGCTCACGACTATCACCGGGTTGCTTGTATCTCTAGAATTTGTACTGTTTCATTTGTTCCCTGGCATGATTTGATTGCTTATTAGTCACCTGTGACCATCACTCAGGGTTGTATCTTAACGATTCTTTATTAAGAAGAGACTGGGCAATGATTTGTCTGGAGTGGGATAGGGGTCACCAACCTTTTGGACCTCAGGGACCACCAAACTTGTAATTTTAAATCCCACAGACCAGAGACCCTGGGAAATTCCCCCCCAAAAAAATCTGCAGGAAAATTCCCCACCCCATTTTCTTACCAATCGATTGTTCTTTATTCGGGATCACAGGATACGTTCTCAGAGAGAGAGAGAGAGAGAGAGAGAGAGAGACTTTTGGCTGCATGCAAGGAAAGCAGCAGAAGCAGCAGAAGTCTTTCTTTCTCTCCCCCAAACTCCGCCAAAAATGAGTCTTTACCAGGCACAGCCTCTTGGAGCAGGTGGCCTTGCAGAGTCTCAAAGACTCATTTCTGGCAGAGTTTGGGGGAGAGAGAGAAAGACTTTTGCTGCTTTCCTTGCATGCACCCAAAAGCAGAAGAAAAGAGAAGCGGAAAAAAATAGCCCAGTGGCCAGGCCAGGCACGTGGGGTGAGTGGGGCAAGTTCCCCCCCCCTCTTTGCCCTTTCCCCCCCTCCCCTCATTACCTCATGTAGTTTGCAATGCAAGTGACACAAGCTTTGTGTTCCTGCAGGCCATGTGGGTGGCACAGCTTTGTGTTCCTGCGCAGCCTGGATTTAATTGCTTTGGGAGAGGGGAACATTTTCTGTGGACCACCAAAATTTTCTTGCAAACCACCAGTGGTCCTCGGCCCACTGGTTGGCAACCACTGGGCTAGAAGACCTCCAAGGTCCCTTCTAACTTTGTTATTTTGAATCTTCTTCAATCTGGCACCGATTTCAAAATCAGTTTAGCCTGGTTGAGTTCTGCCTGCCTCTTAGCTGGCCTGGATAATAATAATAATAACAACAACAACAACAACAACAACAACAACAATAATCATAATCATAATCATAATCATAATCATAATCATAATAATTTAAATAAACAAAGAGTTGACAAGTATAATCCAAAATAAAAGAATAGAGGAAAATCTGCCTTTGCCAAGGTATAATATTAGATGATCTAGTTGAGAAATCCAGAAAGTTATAGAAGCCACTATTGTCTAACAATATTGATGAACGATTGTAGCTATTGTAGAAGCAACACAGCTGCCATGGTTCATTATTGTTATTATTGTCTTAATTAAATTGCATTTTTGAAAAACTGTAATAATATGAACTACCACTAGATGTCAACCTTTCCCCAACCATAAAATAGTTTCAAATTAATTTTAGAGAATCTTAAAAAAGAGAGCTTAAAAGTTTTCATTTGGTGCCAGTTCAGAGTGTATAAATGTTACCTCAAATAATATTTCAGGCACAAAATGGCCCAGTTTTAATTTTCTGTTCCAAAGTAAGGTCGATAAACTGAGCCTCTAACCTCATATCCTTTCGGATTTATACACATAAACCTGTTCATTAGATAAACTCCGAATAAAATATATACATGTCAATGTTGGCTAAATTTTTAAAAAATCAAATTGTTCATTTGATAGTATGATTTGTGGGCCTCATGACGATTATAAGAATGAAACTTTGAGGCAGAAAAATGGAAAATACAGAGAATTAAAATAATCCAGGAACTAGATGGGTGTCAAACAAGGATTTAATTTTGTGTACATGGGTATTATCTGAAAGAGAAGAGACAGATCTTCTTCATCCCATATGTTTTGCTCCATTTCAGAGGGAATACTCAGCATTCATTACGTGGTTATTCATTTAGCAATATTTAACGGGACAAATGAGGGTTGCCATGGTAACGAATGGAAGGTTATCGCTTCTCATCTGGTTTAATTTGATTAAATTCCCTCAAGCTTTGCCCAATTAAAGGGAAAAGCAAGAATGGCGATATTTGCCCCCATAGGATCCATATGGCCATATGCTTTTCTAAAGAGGCTGAACTACATCTTACACCCAGGAGAGAAATTCATGGCTTTCTGATGGTTGATGAACTGCAAATCTCAGCATCGTTCCAACGGTCAGGGCTCCTGGGAATTGTTGCAGGATCCCATCTTGAGTTGGGACCGAAATTGAAACCTGGGACATGGGTCAGTCAAGAGGAGTGCTGATTTACCAGCCCCCCTGGTCTTCTGGTGGTACTTAGGAGCCAAGAGTGTGACACAAAGAAACAACCAGTCAACGAATTAATAACCAGCCACCAACACCTCGCTCAATAGTAGTAACTGAGAGAGAGAGATCTTGGAGTCCTAGTGGACAATATATAGTTACAAAAGCCAAGTACCACTCACTCATCGCAAAATCTCCAGAACCGTAAAGCCTACAAACTTGAAATTTGGTATGTATTTTCCTCTTGGCTTCTATGTGCTTGTTAAGAAAGGATTTTTCGAAATGACCATTGGATCATTAGTATTTCTTATACAGTAATTAACACGCTCTGATGCTAAGGAGTTCTACTCCCCCTTCCCACCTGAAAAGAACTCTGGTCCAACTGCCAGTTGCCTCACATTCCGTTACCTCAGTTCAAACTGTTAGATGTTCCATTCCCTCACTCAGGAGCGGCCTGGGCCTCCTTACAGTACGAAACGTCGGGACCTCACCAAAATGTCTACGCTTTCCACCTCTGGAACTGCTTCTGGACTCAAGGCGGTGGGAGTGATATCCTCTGATGTGTTTCAGTAACCGGCCACCACTGAACCAACGAATTGTGAACTGAATTTCTCCTGCGTAGCCCAATCACATAATTTCATCGCGAAGCATGGGTATCCTGCTAGTCACTTAAATATGAGCCAGCCGTGTGCTGCAGCTGCCACAAAAGCCAACACAATCCTAGGCTGCATGAACAAGAGGGAGAGGATCGAGATCACATGAAGTGTTAATACTATTTTATAAGGCCTTGGAAAGGCCACACTTGGAATCCTGCATCCAGTTTTGGTCACTACAATGTTAAAAAGACGTCGAGACGCTAGAACAGGAGTTCCCAACTGAGGATGCTCACGCCCCCTGAGGAGGGTGAGATGATATTCCAAGGGCTGTGAAAATTTGGGTTTAGAAGTTTCAAAATTATAGTGCATGTGCCTAATTATATGCCTATAATTATTTACTTTTGCAAGGGGTGCAAGAATACATCAGAAGCATTCTAGGGATGCGGAGGATAGAAACGGTTGGGAAGCTCTGCTTAAAAATGGGCTCACTTAACAACTGTTTCACTTAGCAACAGAATATTGGGGCTCAGTTTTAGTTTTACGTCGAGAACTACCTGTGTTCAAATAAGGGAGACAGTTTTCAATATGTTTTAAGTTTTTTTTCCTTTTTATGCACATTTATAGTCTTTTGGTCCCAACTAGTTTTGCTTTATGTTCAATTTTCTCCCCCTCCTTTTTTTTTGGGGGGGGGGAATTTACCTTTTAACATTCTGAATACTTTTTAAAAAAATATTTTTTCAGTCAGGCATCTCTGCTTCTTCCTATCCCAAGAGGTATTAAGTATACATGTTTTTTCTCTGCTGTTGTTATTTTATTAATCAATTAAACTTTAAATTTTCTAACCGCTGAAAAAGAACAGTAATTGATAGAATTTAATTTCCTTGACTTTCTATTGCTTTGTTTTGGGGTGATCTTTTCAGAATGGGGAGCCAATAAAATTATGATATGACTCTTGATTCTTTTATTTTCATAATCCTACAATAATATATTGTTTTAATAAACAGGGAACAGTGCCACAGAAACAAAATACTTTATGGAGTCGTCTGCCTTTTCTGGAATACATTAAACTTTTCCACTTTGTTACCAACCCATTAAATGGTGATAGGAATAGTTTAAGGAAGTTACTAAATCATTCCAGCCTAAATGTTAGCCTAAATTTTATGTCACTGTTAAATTAACAAATGGAGTGACACACATTTAGATATTACAGAATAAATTGAGGAAATAAATGGTCTCCCTTTGATTATAGCAGGTTTAACTACTGGCTGTAGCTGTAGCATTTATGATGCATGTTTTAATGGTATTTTATTTGTATCCACTCATCCTGATATTAAAGTTTCTAAGCTAGAGGTTTGTGGAGTTCCCAGTCATCCAGATCATGGTTGTCACAAAGGTGTTTTTATTTCCCCATTCCCCACCATCTAAATCAGAGTTGAGGAAGCTTCTTGGATGAGGAGCGAAATGTCTTCAAAGAAAAACCAGGAAGTCCAGTTGCCTGTCATGCCCCTGTCAGAATCTGATTGAGAGGAGGAGGCCGAGCAGCTGACGGAGTGGGAGTGTGGCTCCATTGGCTGTGGAAGAAACTGGGGAAGGGCAAAGTCTGGCTGGGCAGAGCAGGGAAGAGGTAGAACAAGGGAGAGGGAAATCGGAGGAAGATCCAGGCCCAACCCCTCTTCATCCTAGGGCACGCAGGGCACTCTGTTCTATGCTATTCTAAACCATTTGTGTGAAATGGTATAGGGTCTGCTTGAGCAAGGGGTTGGACTAGAGGACCTCCAAGGCCCCTTCCAGCTCTATTCTGATCAATTGATTGACATCTGGACATCACAATATTAGGATAAAGCTGGCCTAATCTTTTGTTTCCAGCCAAGATGTTCCCAACGTCGGCTCACTACAGCATGACCATCTGTCAGAATTCAAAATAAATCAAGCTGTCAATCATTCCTCCCTCCCCCCTCCAACCCAGCTCCGACCAATATCACATTAAAATGACTCTTTTGATGTGGCTTGTTTTACTAGCCACTACTTTGTCGGTAGCCACACCATTCGACATTTCCTATGTCAAGTTGGTGGAAAAACAGACCTCGAAAAGAGGATTTAGAAAGAGTTCCCCGCCCTGCCTTTTTTTTCCTGCGGGGTGGAGGTGAGAGAGGTTAAGAATTTTGCAAAACTGGCAGAACCATGTTTACCGCTATGGCTGCTCCCCAGGTTCAAGATTGCTCTTATGTAAGACTTACATGGGTGAATGTCGCTTGATGGAACATGACAGTATGTGTTGTAAAATTAAGGGCCAACTTCATTTATCTGAACAAGCTGAGATCACTTTTGCATTCATACTTGAATCGTAATGCCAATGCCCTTTCTGAGTTGCAGAGCGCAAAAAGACCGAGCCATAAATATGGAAGGAAAATTAAAAAGGTAAAGTTTCCCCTCGCACATACGTGCTAGTCATTTTCAGCTCTAGGGGCCGCTGCTCATTTCTGTCACAAAGCCGAGAAGCCAGCGCTGTCTGAAGACTTCTCCGTGGTCACGTGGCTGGCATGACTAAATGCTCAAAGTCACATGGAACACTGTTCCCTTCCACCAAAGTGTTCCCTATTTTTCTCCTGGCATTTTTTACCTGCTTTCGAACCGCTAGATTGACAGAAGCTGGGACAGGGAACGGGAGCTCACTCCGTTACGCAGCGCTTGGGATTCGAACTGCTGAACTGCCGACCTTTCTGATCGACAAGCTCAGCGTCTTAGCCACTGAGTCATCACGTCCCTGGAAAGAAAATTAGATGGGTTATTTATTTATTTTACACCATTTTTTTTCTCAGATGCAGAACAACCACCGACGGAGCTCTCTCTAAAGATCGGTCACATTCTTCTCTGGAAAATTGGTGGCAGCAGGTTTAATTATCTCAATATTTTCCAATGGGATTCAGTCCCTTGCTATTTTATTTGCATTTCTTGATATGGCTTTTAAAAAGTACGACACGGGAAAAACGTCGACCCTGAACTAATTTTGCCATGGTGGGTGTTTCAAAAGAAAGTCATATTACAGACCAGGGAATAGGTTGAGTTTATCCATAGGGGAAAATAGCAATCCCATTCCAAAAATTGTATTCCAAAAATTATCCTCATGGTGACTAGAAAACAACCTGCACCTAAACATCAGCAAGACAAAGGAAATGGTGTTAGACTTCTGGAAGAAGAGAGAGGAACCCGCCCTACTTCAAGGGGCTGTGTGGAGAGAATTTCCTCCTTTAAATTCCTCGGAGAATTCCTCAGTGAAGATCTTACCTGGAAAACCAACACAACCCAGGTGGCCAGAAAGACCCAACAGAGACTCCATTTCCTTAGGGTCTTGTGAAAGAACAAAGTGAAACAATGACTGATGACCTCCTTTTACTGGTCCACAATAGAAAGTGTCCTCTCATATTGCATGACGATGTGGTATGCTGGCTTGACAGCCACAGATAGAAAGACATTGCAGAGGGTGGTACCACTAGATGACCTCGCTAGGGCTCGCTGCCTTAGAAGAGTTAGGAAAATCCTCAGGGACGACTCACACCCCGGTCAGCACTTCTTCACTTCCCTACCATTGGGTAGGAGATATAGAAGCATAGCCAGATGCACCAACAGGCTGAAGAACAGTTTCTACCCGTGGGCTGTCAGACTTCTGAACGGAAAATAACTTCCCGTCAACACAGTATGATAGACTTGCAGGGCCAGCGCGTTGTGCAACAAGGTCACATAGTGTAATAAGATTGGGACTGGGTTAGGGACTTCTGTCCTCACTGTGAGTTGTGTATGTGTGTGGGGGTGCGTGCATAAAGGGAGGTTCAGCCAATCTCACTGTACACATGTTGTACTCTGACAATAAAGATGATAATAATAATAATAATAATAATAATAATAATAATAATAATAATGATGTCACAACACAGTCACTCAGATGGTCCACTGGAACTTGTGTCACAATTTCCATCTGCCTGTAGCAAAGAACTGGTGGGATCATAAGCTTGAAAAAGTGGTTGAAGATGAGTATGCAAAACTACTGTGGGACTTCCAAATACAGAATGACAAAGTTTTGGAACACAATACCCTGGATATCACAATTATGGAAAAGAAAAAAGTGTGGATCATCGACATTGCCATTCCTGGTGACAGCAGAATCGACAAGAAAAAGTCACCAGATATCAGGACTTGAGAATCAAATTGCAGACACTCTGGCATAAACCAGTGCAGGTGGTTCCAGTGGTACTGGGCACACTGGGTACTGTGCCTAAAGACCTAGGCAAGCACTTGAAAACAATTGGCGCTCACAAGATCACCATTGGTCAGCTGCAGAAGGCCACCTTCCTGGGATCTGCTCGCATAATCCATCGATACATCAGACAGTCCAAAATGCTTGGCAATCAACTAGTAATTTGTGATACGAAACCCAGCATGGTTATCTCATTTGCTGTGTACACTGCCATTTTTGTGTCAATCATAATAATAATTCCCTAAAAATGGAAATGTTGTTAAATGTAGTTGGCATTTGAATCCTATTTTATATTTGTGACGGTCGCAGTCTCTCTAGGTTACGTGATCCCATTTTGTGAATTTCAGACAAGCAAAGCCACTAAAGAATCCAGATTCACTAAGCAACATGTTACTAACTTAACAATTGCAGTGATTCACTTAACAATGGTGGCAAGGAAAGTCATAAAATGGGACAAAATCCACTCCACCAATGTCTCACTTAGTCATATCAAATTTTGGGCTCTGTTGTGGTTGTAAATCAAGGATGGCCAAGAAAAGCAGACAAAAAGACAAACCGAACCCTCCTGGGCCCTCACGTTGAAAAATGAACTGGGATATTGGCTTAATTTTGATAAGGGTATGATTAATTTCATCACCGATAGATCAATACGTCCTGTGATTCTCACTTTGCCTTCTTCTCCAAGATGTTCTTCTGATTTTCTAACCTGATCTATATTTCTCATTATCTTCTCTTAGAGAGTCAACTAACATGTCTGATCCCACTTAACTTCCCTACTCTGGCTCATGTTTTCCTCCTGCTGAGAGTCGCTCACCTCTATAAACTTTTTCCCCTGAATTGCAATGTCAGTTAATAGTCAATGTTTTGCAAGCAAGCAAACAAGCTAATATGGAGGGTTTCTTTGTTTTATGACGGGGTGTAAAAGTGAAACTAAATGGTTTTTCAGCAGCCATCCAGACACCCAGCTGGGAAAATGAATTACGCTGTCGATGAATAATATGGTTAGCAACATTGCTGATATTGTGAAAAAGGGGGAAAATTGCAGGGAGTTTGCTTCCTTCTGCATTGCCTGTCGATTTTAAGGGCAGGCCATAAAAGCCCCTGAAGATATTAGAAAGTGCGCAGGTAATCCTTGTCTTACAACCACAATTGAGCCCAAAATTTCTAAGTTGCTAAGTGAGACATTTTGTGATGACCCAGGGTGGGATACAAAATAAACAAAGTCCCAAAAACAGATGAAGCCCCTTTTATTCCTTCACTTTGCTTCAAAGCATCAAATAATCTTGACTGGAGACAAAAAAACTCCCCCACAAATAATTATGGAAAGGAGAAAATGCCGTTTAAAAATGCTTACAAAGAGTAAAAACAACACAAACCACACTGAAAAAGTTAAGGGAACCAGGCAAAATAAGAGCTTGAAGACATCCACAGATATCAGAATGCATACTGGGAAGGACGCCAAACTCAGAGAGGAATGACAAACCAGAGATATTTCCACGCTTTGTTTCCAGCACTGACCCATACGCATATCCGTCCTCTTATCCAGTAGTCACAGCTGCAGCCCATGAAGAGGATCAAGGCCCTCTCCTCCCCAGTAGACCACATCTCTCCCTTATCCTCTCCTCCCTGCATGCCCTAGGATGGAGAGGGGATGGGCCTGGGTCCTTCTCTGACTGCTCAGCTGGCTTCTGTACTTCCCCAGCCTCCTCTACAACCTCCGGAGCCACACTTCCACTCCCTGTCAGCTGTTCCTCCTTTCCCTCAGAGTCAGTCTCCAACAGGGGCATGACACATTTCTCAAGTGAGTTTTGCACTGTTTTACAAACTTTCTTGCCATGAAGTGAATCACTGCCACAGATAAGTTGATAACCTGGTTGTGAAATGAATCGGGCTTCCCTATTGAATTTGCTTGTCAAAAAGGAGAGGCCACAACCCCAGGACATTGTAGCCGTCATAAATAGGAATCAGTTGCCAAGCGGCTGAAGTTTGATCACATGACCATAGAGAGGTGGCAATAGTCGTAAGTGCGAAAAATGGTCCTAAGTCTCTTTTTTTTCAGTGCCGTTGTAACTTTGAACAGTCACTAACAGTGGTGGGATTCAAATATTTTTGCCCCCAGTTCGGTGGGCATGGCTTGGTGGGCACGCTTTCTGCACGTTCACACATTTTGTGTGCATGCACGCACGCACCTAACACGCACTTTGCACAGGCCTAGAGACATTCTAATTCGCCTCCTGCAAGCCTGCACGATTCCGGCCACTACAGCAGCTGCCAGGCGGCGCTATTTTGTGCCATACAAAGCAGCTGCGCTTCAAATTCAGCGGACAAAGGTGAGTATGGGCACCTGAGCAGGGGGATGCGCCCAACAGGAGAGCAGCAGAGAGAACTGGTTTGGTTTCTGCTGCTCATCACTGCTACCAGCTCACCAGAACCGGTCCAAATCGATCGAATACCACCACTGCTCACTGAATGAACTGTTGCGATGCTGTCTTCAGCTTTCTGTGAAAAAGCAGTCCTTTATAGAAAGAGATATTACCATCCAAAGATTTAGTAATTTCACTGGTTTGTCGCTTTTCAATTATCCCGATAGATCAGTAGAGGAAGTTGCTTTTTTTCTGGAAAAAAACAAAAAAATCAGCAGCAATGACAAACCCTGAGTTTCACTCCTGCTGGGATAATGTTTCTAATTGACCTGATGCTTTTCTCGATGGCCAAAACCAGGGGTCTTCAAACTCCCCATTTCTTGGTGATTGGCCCAAAGTCAACTAGCTGATTTTTATGGCTAAGGCAGAACTAGAACTCACGATCTCCCAGTGATTGGCCCAAAGTCAACCAGCTGGCTTTTATGGTTAAGCCAGAACTAGAACTCACAGTCTCCTGGTGATTTCAAAGTCAACCAGCTGGCTTTTGCTTCCTAAGACAGGACTTGAACTCAGAGTCTCCTGCTTTCTGGCCCAGTATCTTCACCATTAGACCAAACCAGCTCTCTAGACTAAACTAGCTCTATTCTATTGCAAACATCCATTTCAAAGACATGAGGGATGCTTTTTCCTTGAGAGCAGCTGTAATTTTCCAAAGCTGCTTTCTGAAGTAGACAGAGAGATTAAGAATCCATTTTTCCTGCTCACTTCATTTTTCATATGGAGCAGTGAATTGGTAGAAAGTCAATATCAGAACATTAGCATGGACAGATTTTTCTTTAAAAAAAATCAAATATTTTTTTTGATCCCTTAGATTGCTAGAGAATAAACAAGAAAGTCAAATAATTACACCTTTGGATAAGTTTATGTTTCTTGACAAAGAGTAACTATGTTGACCAGCTGTTGCTGCCGTAGACATATCAGGAATTCAGCCAAAAACTGCTAGGATTTGGAATTTTTTTTGCATTTGATCTGTGCTCTTGGTCACTGAACTGTGCGTCTCGACATCTGGCAATTCTTAATCTTTGTTTAAAGTTTAACGTGGGTGCAACAGCCCTGAGTCTTTTAATCATTTCTAAGAAATTCCATTTCATTGAACAAGAAAGACTAAGGGAGACATGATAGCAGTGTTCCAATATCCCAGGGGTTGCCCACAAAGAAGAGGGAGTCAAGCTATTCTCGAAAGCAACAGAAGGCAGGACAAGAAGAAATGGGTGGAAACTAATCAAGGAGAGAAGCAACCTAGAATTAAGGAGAAATTTCCTCACAGTGAGAACAATTTACTATTGGAACAACTTGCCTTCAGAAGTTGTGAATGCTTCAATACTGGAAGTTTTTAAAAAGATGTTGGATAACCATTTGTCTGAAGGGAGTGCAGGGTTTCCTGCCTAGGCAGGGGGTTGAACTAGAAGACCTCCAAGGTCCCTTCCAACTCTGTTATTCTATTCTAAACCATGGGCCTACAGTTTATCTCCAGAGTTCTGCTAGGTCTGGTTGAGGAACTCTGGGAGTTGAAGTTCACAAGTCTTAAAGTTTCCAAGGTTGGAGACCCCTGAATTAGAGCATTCATCCAGTCAATTAGTAAGACCACACCTAGAGTACTGCATCCAGTTTTGGTAACCACCCTATAAAAAAGATGTTGAGACTCTAGAAAGAGTGCAGAGAAGAGCAACCAAGATGATTAAGGGGGCTGGAGAAAAAAAACATACGAAGAACAGTTGTAGGAACTGGGTCTGGCTAGTCTAGTGAAGAGAAGGACCAGGGTAGACATGGGAGCAGTCTTCCAATATTTGAGGGGCTGCCACAGAGAGGAGAGGGTCAATCTGTTTTCTAAAGCACCTGAGGGCCAGACAAGGAATAATGGATGGAAACTGATCAAGGAGAGATTCAACCTGGAAATAAGGAGGAATTTCCTGACCATGAGAACAATTAACCCATGAAACAGAAGTTGCCTTCAGAAGTTGTGGGAGTTTTATCACTGGAGGCTTTCAAGAAAAGTATGGACTGCCATCAGTCAGAAATGGTGTAGGGTCTCCTGTGGACGAGATGACCTGCAAGGTCTCTTCTAACTCCGTTAATCTATTTATTAATCTGTCCGTTATTTCACTAATCTGGAATGGTGTAACCACTGGAGAAATTCTTCTCAAGCTGTAACACCCTTCCGTCTGTTCTTCTCTATCTTCAGTCTCCAATTCCAGCTTGAATAGGATCGTCTTTGTGGTAGGCATCTGTTATCATGACTTAGTTGGAGAATCAGACCTGCCAGTCTGTGCTGCAAATTTGATATGCATTGATGCAGAAAATATATTAGACTCTTATTAGCAAAATATGTGGACCACCCAGAGGAATTCATGCTACCTCATTATTTGCCGAGGGGCAGCCAGCTATGGCATATAAATTAGCAAATTTCTGCATATTAATGCAGGACAAAATTGGTAACCCAGCCATCTCAACTGTGGCAGCAAAGTCCCACTGTTTGAAGATTATTTTTTCACATGTTAATACAGGCTCAATTATTCATGATGTAATCTTTGGGTTCTTTTAATGTCTGTAGGCTACCTTACGTTGCTGGCCTCTGGCCACAACAAAGTTTTCAGTCCAGTTCAGTTCCTCAGTTTCACAACTCAAAACCTCAACTAAAAAAAAATAGAATCTCTGTTGCAACAATTTGCAGGGATTTTTTGAAAAAAAATATCTGATTTCTCAGAGTTCCACCATCATTGATGGAATTAGAATACAGAATAAAGGAATAACAGAGTTGGGAGGGACTTTGGAGGTCTTCTAGTCCAACTCCCTGCTAAAGTAGGAGATCCTAAATCATTCTGGACAAATGGCTGTCTAATCTCTTCTCAAGAAGCCTCTAGTGATAGGGAAGAAATGGAGTCAGTGACAGATTTTATCTTCCAGGGCTCCAAGATCATCGCAGATGGGGACTGCAGCCAAGAAATTTAAAGAGGCTTGCTCCTGGGGAGGAAAGCTATGGCAAATCTAGAGAGCATCCTAAAAAGAAGAGACATTCCCCTGTCAACAAAAGTTTGTAGAGTCAAGACTATGGTTCTCTCAGTTGCAATGTCTGCCTGTGAAAGTTGGACCATAAGGAAGCTGAGTGCCGAAGAATTGAGGCTTTTGAACTCTGGTGCTGGAGGAAAGACTCCTGTGAGTCCCTTGGACTGCAAGATCATCCAACCAGTAGGTCCTAGAGGAGATCAACCCTGACTGCTCTTTAGAAGGCCAGATCCTGAAGAGGAAACTCAAATGCTTTGGCAACCTCATGAGAAGGAAGAAGGACTCACTGGAGAAGAGCCGAATGCTGGGAAAGATGGAGGGCAATAGAAGAAGAAGAAGGGGACAGCAGAGAAGGAGGTGGCTGGATGGAGTCACTGAAGCAGTTGGTGTGAGCTTAAATGTACTCCAGAAGATAGTAGAGGACAGGAAGGCCTGGAGGAACATTGTCCATGGGGTCGCGATGGGTCAGACACAACTTTGCAACCAACAACAACAGAAGTGATGGAGCACCCACAATGTCTGCATTAATTGCTCTCACTGTGAGGAAGTTTCTCTTTAGTTCTGGGTTGGATCTCTCTTTAGTGATCTTCTACCCATTGCTTCTTGTCTTGGCCTTAGTTACTTTTGAGAACAGATTGACCTTCTCTTCTCTGTGACTGCTCAACCTCAAGGACTTTCCTCATCAGAACCAAACCAATTCTCATCTCTTACTTGTTGGCATTAGCCAATTTGTTGGCATTGGCAAAACTTGGTCACCTTCGCTCCAGTGGCTGAAGGTTGTGAGGGAATATAGAAAGATCTTAGAAGTAGAAAGCTGTTACTGGAAGCAATGGGTAGAACTGAATCATAAAGATCTCTTAGCAAACTCTATTCAGCTCAGAAAACTCCATTTGTTAACAAACTCATTGGAATTAAAGGCTAGGTCACATTGGCCGACGGATGCAAAACGTATGTAAAAAGGACACAGCGGACGAGCAAATTTTCCATCTGTTGTTATCCGCTCTCAAAAGTGCCCCAAATTTGCATAAAGAGAACGGACAACAACGGAAAGGAACGGACATGGGGAGGACGTAGCGAGGATGTTAAGCAGATGCTCAACGGAAGCCTAGTGGATGGAAGCGGATGACACATCCGCAGGGCTTCTGGGGGAGAACAGTGAAGCGGATGCGCAGCGGAAGGAGTGGATGCCGAGCGGATACAGCGGATGCATCACGGACACCTAGCGGATGCCAGGCGGATGCCTAGCGGATGCAAAGCGTTCACTGCGCATGCGGGGAGGATGCATTGCATCAGCCCCGTGGATATAAAAGGATGCAGCTCGCAAGCAGGTCACCATTCAGAGGAAAGACCTGCTGCCAGACACATCTTCAGCCAACAACCATGGGGAAGAAGAGGAAGTCTGTGCCTACTCCTGCCAGCCTTGGCAAGAAGTACAGGACCACCATCCCACCCCCTGGCACTGATTCTGCTTCTGCTGGGGCTTCTGCTGCTGGTGCTGACTCTGCTGGTGCTGGGACTTCTGCTGGTGCTGCTCCTAGTGCTGGTGCTTCTGCTGGTGCTGACTCTGCTGGTGCTGCTCCTGGTGCTGGTACTGACTCTGCTGCTGGTGCTGCTGGTGCTGCTGGTGCTGCTGGTGCTACTGCTGCTGCTAGTGGTGGTGGTGTGGTGGACCAGCCCCAAGAACTTCAAAGCCCTGCTGATGAGGGTCCAGAAGGCCCTGCCAGACGGAGGAAGAGGCATTCGCGAGAAAAGGGGGAGAGGAGACAGTACTCCATTGCAGAGGAACATGAGGAGGAGGTGCTCGAATGGCTGAGGGAGAATGAGTACCTCTGGAGGAAGGGACACAGGCTATATCGAGACACCAAGCAGAAGCAGGCCACTTGGAAAGAGAAGGCGGAGAGCCTGGGCTACATTTCGGATGTCCTCCTGGAGTGTGGAAGCACATGCACACCTGGTATGGGAAGCTGCACCTGAAGAAGTCTGGCTAGGCCGCGGTCAAGCTCACTGACCAGGAGACCTATGTCATGGCAAAGTGCAGCTTCCTGGAGGGTGAGGTCCACCATCGAGGAGCAGCCCCTCTGTCTACCCTCACTCTCAGGCAGCCCACAGAGAGCCAGTCCTCTTCTGGCCAAGAGTCAGCTCCTGTGTCCAGGCAGGTATCTTTGGAGTGCCCCAGGATGGAGACCCCCCCAACAGCTGCACTCCCCATGCTGGAGCACATGGAGGACCCCCTGACACAGATGGAGCAAGAAGAGGCCACGGCCACCAGAGACGAACCCACACCCACACCCAGCTCCACCTCCACAGAAAGCAGGCAGAGAGGCAGACCGGAGGGACAGAGCCACACTGTCCTCTTGGAGATCAGGGACACCATCAAGAGCAGCGCAGATCTCCTCTCTCAGCTGGTAGACTTCGACATACCATCCTCTCACAGAAAGCCCTTCCTCACCTACGTGAACCAGACCCTCATGGAAATGCCCGAAGCCCAGTACCAGGTGATCAAGGAGAGGATCACAGGTCTTCTGCACCACCCTCCAGGCCCAGCTGAACCTGCTTGGACCCACTCCAGGTCTGCTCCTCCACCCCAGGTGATGTCACAGCCCTTCCAAGGCTTTCCACAGGCCCTCACCTACCAAGGCTACGGCTACCAGGAGTTCCAGCAGCACAGGCAGCCCTTCCCAGTCCAGGAACAGGTACATCGCATACCACAGGTGCCACCGATGTCACTGATACCACCGATGCCATAGACGCCACAGATGCCACAGATGCCACAGATGCCACCGACGCCTCACCTCACTCACCTGCAGACCAGACAGCCCCACTACACTCCTCCTTCCTCCACCCCACAGCCAAGCCCGGCCTCAGAACATTTGTCATCGGTCTTGGGACTGACATCCCATGTCCTGGAGGAAGGGCCTCTCAACATCACGGGACTGAGCCAGCTCTCTGAGAGCTTCCTCCACACACCATCCCCTGTTGTCCTCTCAGGGCCAGGCACCCCATGGCGCCTCAGACCAGCACTCCAACCACTGCCACCTCCACAGCACCTGGACCCTTTACCCCTGAGACCATGGGCACGCCTCAGAGTGACTGAGAAGAGTGCCAGAGACAGAGTTGTTACTTGTTGACTTTCTCTTTGCTTGGGACACTTTTCTTGGTTCATTTTGCTTTTTAAATAAAGTCTACAGTTTGTTATTAATAAAGGTTATCTTTGCTTCACACACTTGGCTCAGTTCTTTCACTAAATAAAGTTTTGGTGGAAACTTTTAGAAATGGTTTAAGCCTTTGCATGCTTGTGGGATGGGTAGCTGTGGGATGGGCAGGGATACCTGTGGGATGGGTAATAGCTGTGGGATGGGTAAAAGCTGTGGGATGGGTAATCGCTGTGGGATAGATAAGCCTCCAGTGCAAGCATAGTGGAACTGTATGGTCCACCCTCCCAGGTGCCACACCTATGGCCCTTTATTATCAATAACAATTTAATCATTCATCAACACATTTCAACATTAACAGAACTCTTTATTAAATGCCCTATTCATTGTAGGCCCACCCAACATACATGGCCCAATCTCATCAGTGTGATGAGACAGGCTCAAGGAAGCATCCATTAACCATCTGTCATCCTGTTTTGCCACTCCACTGCTCCAGCTGGGGAGTTGCACCAGTGTCTCAGGAGGTTGCGCTGCTTCTTCCCTTCATGTGAAGCTCTCTTGGGGCCTGGCACATCCACAGTGTCTATCAGGTTTAATCCTTGCCTCCATTCACCAGGCTCCATGTCCCCATTCCCTTGTTGACGGTCCATGAGCCTGTTCTGCAAGACTGGGTAGCGGGTGCGCATGAGATTGTGCAGGATGCAGCAAGCTTCCACGATCCTCCTCACAGTCTGTGGGTGATGTTGCATGGTGGTGAGAAGTACCTGGAACCTGTTGGCCAGGATGCCAAAGGCGTTTTCCACCACCCGTCTTGCCCTGGACAGCCTGTAGTTGAAGATCCTCTCTTCATGGGTGAGGAGTCTGGAAGTGTAGGGCTTCATGAGGTAGGTTCTGAGGGAGAAGACGTCATCCCCCACGATGAAGTAGGGCACATCTTTTGAGTCGTTGGGCAGGGGGTCTGGATCTGGGAAGCCTATGATGAGGTTGCGTTCCAGCCCCTCCTTGAGGTGACTAGCATTGTATACCTGGGCATCTGAAGATGACCCGTTTCCTGAAGCATCGATGTACATGAACTTGTAGTCAGCATCGACCATGGCGAAGAAGATGATGCTGAAGAAGCCCTTGTAGTTGTGATAAGTGAACCCTGAGTTGGCTGGAGCTTTGCAGGTCACGTGCTTCCCATCTATGGCTCCAACGTTATGGGGGAAGTTCCACTTCTGATACCACTGCTCTGCAACTTTCTTCCAGCCTTCTTCAGTGGAGGGGCACTGGAGGAGCTCCTCCAGGTATTCTTCGATGATGGCCTGCACCACTTCTCTGACCACAATGCTGATGGTGTTGTGTGGCACCCTCCAGGGTACTGCATGCTCCTGTACATGGTCCAGGAGGCCAGGTGGCACAGAGTCAGTGCCATCTTCAGTCCAGGGTCCAGGCTGGGCTGGAAGTTGGTGTTTGCCTTGGTCAACCTGGGTCTCAGCCACTCCACAACTTCGTCAAACATGGCTGGTGGCATCCTCATGAAGTGCTGGGATGCATGAGTGTCTTCGTTCCTCAGCTCCACCATCAGCTTGTCATACAGTCCGTACTCAGCTCTTCTCACGATCCATCTTTGAACCCACACACTTCTTGGACGCCTCCTTTTCTTCCCGTAGAACAGGTGAAAGAGCCTGAAGAGGGCTTCGCACTGTTATAGAATGATAGCGGCTACCAAAAGGAGTGTGCGACGATCCATGGTGGAGATGACTGGATGCTGTGGAAGAGCAAGAGCAAGAGCAAGGCTGAAGAGGACTGCACAGCAGGGGTGCTGGTCTGAAAGTGAGATCCAGGTGATTTCCTCCCCCTTTTTATAGGAAATATAGGTTTTCCACTAGGTGTCCTTCTGCATCCTCTAGGCATACTCCAGACATCCTAAATATCTGAGATACGTCCCCTATACAAACTTTTTTCCGTTTTAATGCTTTATATGTGAGCTGCATCTGCTTACATCCTTTCTATGTCCGTGCTACTAATGCTGCCCGGACGTTCCACATCCGCTTCGCTTCCTCCCTCTTTCCGTTTTCCGCTGGAGCGGATGTGAGTTGCGCAGATGTGCAGCGGATACCGACCAGATACAGTGGACGTGTAACGGATGTAGAACGTTTGTTCCCCGTATGTGTCGCGGATGTAGAACGGACGCGGTGGAAAGTTCATCCGCTCAAAAAGTTTTGTGCAGCTCAAAACTTTTTGAGCGGATGAAATCTCAGTAGACGGATGCTGGACAGATGGAACGTATGAATCACGCACGCAGTGAGTACAGAATGGATGCATCGCATTAACCAACGGATGGCAAGCGTTTTTCTCTGTTTTACATCCTCTTTCCATCCTTTGGTGCAGTGTGACATGGGCTTTAAGACAGGCCAAAGAAGGGGGGGTGTTTCAATCTATACTCTAAAGCACCTCAAGGCAGAGCAAGAAGCAAGGGATGGAAACTCATCAAGGAGGGAAGCAACCTGGATTTAAAGGAGAAACTTCCCAACAGTGGGGACAATTAACTTGCCTCCAGAAATTGTGAATGCTCCAACACAGGAATTTTTAAAGAAAAGATTGGACAGCCATTTGTCTGAAATAGTATAGGATGGTGGTGGGATTCAATTTTTTTTTGACTTACGCTTTTGTGGGCAGGCTTGGTGGGCATGGCTTGGTGGGCATGGCAGGGGAAGGATACTGCAACATCTACATTCCCACCCCACTCCAGGGGAAGATTTCTGCAAAATCTCCA
This sequence comes from Laticauda colubrina, assembly GCA_015471245.1. Lineage (NCBI taxonomy): Eukaryota > Metazoa > Chordata > Lepidosauria > Squamata > Elapidae > Laticauda > Laticauda colubrina. The sequence goes on along the minus strand of BLBF01000022.1, from coordinate 15,708,630 downwards.
CTCCCTCCCCACCCCACTAACCTGCTTTCCAGCTCTGTTCCCCTGTGCAGGCCAATAAAAGAAGACCCAGCCGATGAGCTGAGACTCAGTGGGAGGCAGAGAAGAGAATGGGGTGAAGCCAGTCAGAGGTGGGATTTGCTGGTTCTCCGAATGACTCAAAATTTCTGCTACTGGTTCTCCAGAACTGTTCAGAACCTGCTGAACACCACCTCTAGTATAGGATTTCCTGCTTGAGCAAGGAGGTAGACTAGAAGACCTCCAACGACCCTTCCGTTATTCTGTGATCTTATAGAATGAATAGGACTCTAAGAAAAATAGAAAAGTATTCCTTATTTTCTTTGATTTTTCATTGATTTCGGTGGTTTTAGATAAGGCATTAGGTGAAAAAACTAAAAAGGGGAAGGGGTAATATATTTTATTGAGGCTCCTTGGTATTAAATCGAGCTTTCTAAGGCCCTGCTGCTTTAATTGAGGCTCGGGCCAGAAGGTGTTGTGTTTGAATCAAGGTTTTGTTTATGGTTGTGCTCTAAAGCTGATGACTGCAGTCTTTGATTTTTGTCATTTACTGATGTGGTGCACATTTTAATTAAAAAAAGTTCAGGGCAGTGTCAGGTTCTCTTCCAAATTCTTCTTCTTAAAGGCCATGTCACGCTGTCCAACGGATGCAAAAAGTACACAACGGACGAGCAAAATGTTCCATCCGTTGTTATCCGCTCTCAAAAGGGGCAAAAATTTGCATAAGCAGAGCGGATAACATGGAAAGAAATGGACATGGGGAGGACGCAGAGCGGATGTATAGAGGATGCAGAGCGGATGTATAGAGGATGCGTAGAGGATGTGTAGAGGATGCATAGAGGATGCGTAGAGGATGCAGAGCGGATGAGCTGCATCCTCTTTCATCCTTTCTCCATCCGTGCTACTTAAGGCCCTGTCACACTGCAAAAACGGATGCAAAGAGGAAGCAAAACGGAAAAAAAACCTTGCCATCCGTTCTAAAACGTGATGTACTCACTGCCTCCGTTTTGCTTCCTCTCAATCCGTCCAGCATCCGTTTATTGACGTTTCATCCGCTCCAAAAGTTTTAGGCTGCCTAAAACTTTTGCGCGGAAAATGTATCCAATTCGTCCGTTCTGCATCCGCTACGCATCCGCTATGCATCCGTTCTGCATCCGTTACGCATCTGCTATATCTGCTAGGCATCCGCTGCACATCCACGCAACACCATCTGCTCCAGCAGTAAACGGACGCAGGGAGGAAGCAGAACGGACACGGAACGGATGCAGAATGGATGCAGAACGGAAACAAAGCGTTTAAAATGGAAAAAACGTTCTCAGAGGGGACCTATCTCGGATATTAAGGATGCATAGAGGATGCCTAGAGGATGCCTAGAGGATGCAAAGGGACACCTATACTGCCTATAAAAAGGGGGAGCAACTCACCTGCATCTCACTTTCAGCCCAGCAGCCCAGCGGTGCAGACCTCTGCAGCCTTCATCTGCCTCTTCCTCTTCCTCTTCCACAGCATCCAGTCATCTCCAGCATGGATTGCGACAAAATCCTTTTGGCAGCCAACATCCTTCTGCATCACTGCAAAACCATCAACAGTCTCTGTGAACTCTACTACGGCAAGAAAAGGAGGCACCCAAAAAAAGTCTGGGTCCAAAGATGGTTAGTCAGAAGAGCACAGTACCAACTTTACGACAAGCTGATGGTGGAGCTCAGGAGCGAAGACACTCGGGCATTCCAGAACTTCATGAATATGCCTCCAGCCATGTTTGACGAACTTCTGCAGTGCCTGACACCCAGGCTGAGCAAGACAAAAACCAACTTCCCACCCAGCCTGGAACCTGGGCTCAGGGTGGCACCCACTCTGCGCCACCTGGCCTCAGGGACCCCCTACAGGAGCATGCAGTACGGCTGGAGGGTGCCACCCAGCACCATCAGCTTTGTGGTCGGAGAAGTGGTGTGGGCCATCCTCGAAGAATACAAGGAGGAGCTCCTCCAGTGCCCCACCACTGAAGAAGGATGGAAGAAAGTTGCAGAGCAGTGGTATCAGAAGTGGAACTTACCACACACCGTTGGAGCCATTGATGGCAAGCACGTGGCCTGCAAGGTTCCAGCCAACTCGGGGTCCACTTATTTCAACTACAAGGGCTTCTTCAGCATCATCCTCTTCGCCATGGTCGATGCTGACTACAAGTTCATGTACATCGATGTTTCAGGCAACGGCTCATCTTCCGATGCCTAGGTATACAACGACAGTCACCTCAAGGAGGGGCTGGAAAGCAACCTCATCGTGGGCTTTCCAGATCCAGAACCCCTGCCCAATGACACGCAAGATGTGCCCTACTTCATCATGGGGGATGATGCCTTCTCCCTCTCAACCTACCTCATGAAGCCCTACACCTCCAAATACCTCACCCGTGAAGAGAGGATCTTCAACTACAGGCTGTCCAGGGCAAGGCGGGTGGTGGAGAACGCCTTTGGCATCCTGGCCGACAGGTTCCAAGTACTTCTCAACACCATGCAGCATTGCCCACAGAGCATGAAGAGGATCGTGGAAGTTTGCTGCATCCTGCACAATCTCATGCGCACCCGCTACCCAGTCTTGCAGAACAGGCTCGTGGACCTCCAGCAAGGCAATGGGGACATGGAGCCTGGGGAATGGAGGCAAGGGCGAAACCTGATCAACACTGAGGATGTGCAAAGGCCCAACAGAGCCTCACGTGAGGCGAAGAAGCAGCGCAACCTTCTGAAAGACTGGTGCAACTCCCCAGCTGGAGCGGTGGAGTGGCAAGACAGGATGGTAGATGCTTAATGGATGCTTCCTTCAGCCTGTCTCATCACATGGATGAGTTTGGGCCATGTATGTTTGGTTGGCCTACAATGAACAGGGTGTTTAATAAAGAGTTGTGTTTATGTTGACATGTGTGGATCAATGCTTACATTGTAATTGATAAGGGCCATAGGGGTGGCAGCTGGGAGGGTGGACCATACAGTCCCACTATGCTTGCACTGGAGATTTATCTATCCCACAGCTATCTTAACCCATCCCAAAGGTATCCCTGCCCATCCC
>BLBF01000022.1:15676352-15705545 GCA_015471245.1 Laticauda colubrina | reverse complement strand
ATCCCACAGCTATCTTAACCCATCCCAAAGGTATCCCTGCCCATCCCACAGCTATCTTAACCCATCCCAAAGGTATCCCTGCCCATCCCACAGCTATCTTAACCCAAAGGTATCCCTGCCCATCCCACAGCTACCTTAACCCATCCCAAAGGTATCCCTGCCCATCCCATAGCTATCTTAACCCATCCCAAAGGTATCCCTGCCCATCCCACAGCTATCTTAACCCAAAGGTATCCCTGCCCATCCCACAGCTATCTTAACCCAAAGGTATCCCTGCCCATCCCACAGCTATCTTAACCCATCCTAAAGGTATCCCTGCCCATCCCACAGCTATCTCAACCCATCCCACAAGCATGCAAAGGCTAAACCATTTCTAAAAGTTTCCACCCAGACTTTTTAGAAAAAAAATAATGAAGCAAGCGTGTGAAACAAAGATAAACTTTATTAATAACAACCTGAAAAGTAAACATGAACCAAGTAAAATGTCCAAATAAAGTCCAAAAATATCCAGGCAGCCAGTCTCTGCTACTCCGCTTGGTCACTCGGAGGTGTGTGCCCAGTCTAATTTTTAGGGTGCAGGTGCTCTGGAGGTGGGTGCTGCTGCTGTGCTGGTCTGAGGTGCTGATGGAGTGCCTGGCCCCGAGAGGACAACAGGGTACGGTGTGTTCAGAAAGGTGTCAGACAGCTGGCTCATCCCCGTGATGCTGAGAGGTCCTTCCTCCATGCCATGGGGTGTCAGCCCCAGTACCGAGGACAGATGTACTGAGGCCGGGCTTGGCTGTGGGATGGAGGAAGGAGTAGTGTAGTGGGACTGCCTGCTGTGCAGCGAGCTGAGGAGTGGTGTGGCTGGCATCGATGTCGTTGGTGGCATCGTTGGCGTGGGTGGCATCGGTGGCATCAGTGGAACAGCTGGCAATGGTGCCGCCCGATGACTCTGTGCCTGGCCTGGGAAGGGCTGCTGCCTGTGCTGCTGGACCTCCAGGTAGCTGTAGCCCTGGTAGGTGAGGGGCTGTTGAAAGCCTTGGTATGGGAGGGACATCACCTGGGGTGGAGGAGCAGACCTGGACTGGGTGGAAGCAGGTGCCTCTGGGTCTGGAGGGTTGTTAAGCAGCGTGCAGATCCTCTCCTTCACCACCTGGTACTAGGGATCTGGCATCTCCTTCAGGGTCTGGTTTAAATAATTGAGGAAGGGCTTGCGGTTGGAGCAGGAGGAGTCGATGGGGACTAGCTGAGAGAGGAGACCTATGCTGGTGCGGATGGTGTCCCTGATCTCCACCAGGACCTTGTGGCTCTCCCCCTCCTGCAGTCTGGCTCTCTGCCTTCCTGTGGAGGCGGCGGTGTGGGTGGATGGGACTTCGGCAGCGGTGGACTCGATATTACGTTTCTCCCACCGCACCAGGGAGTCCTCCTCGCTCTCCACCAAGCTTTCAACACCTGCCTGGGGGTTCTCCGCCATGGCACGCTCCACCGAAACCTGCCTGGAGACAGGGACTGACTCTTGGCCGGAAGAGGACTGGGTCGCAGCAGGCTGCCTGAGAGTGAAGGTAGACAGATGGGCTCCTGGTGCTGCTCGGTGGCGGATCTCACCCTCCAGGAAGCTGCACCTGGCCATGATGTAGTTCTCTCTGTCCGTCAGCTTGACGGCAGCCTGGCCAGATTTTTTGCGGTGCAGCTTCCCGTACCAGGTGTGCATATGTTTCCACCAGCCGAGTAGCACCTCCAAAGTGTAGCCCAGACTCTCCGCCCTCTCTCTCCAAGCAGCCTGCTTACGCTTGGTGTCCCTGTACAGCCGGTGTCCCTTCCGCCACAGATAGTCCTTCTCTCTCAGCCACTCCAGCACCTCATCCTCGTGCGCCTCCTCAATAAAGTACTGCCTCCTCTCCCATTGACGCAAACGACTCTTCCTCCCTCTGGCAGGGCCATATGGGCCCTCATCAGAGGGACTTCAAGGTTGTAGGGGCTGCTCCTCCACACCAACAGCAGCAGCAGCAGCAGCAGAATCATCATCATCAGAAACATCACCAGCAGGATCATAATCATCATCATCATCATCATCAGCAGCAGCAGCAGCAGCAGCAGAATCACCAGCAGGATCAGAATCAGAATCAGAATCAGAATTAGCAGCAGCAGCAGCAGCAGCAGCAGCAAGACCAGGATGAGCAGCAGCAGAGTAAGCACCAGCAGCAGGACCAGCAAGACCAGGAGCACGAGCAGAACGAGCAGGACCAGCAAGACCAGGAACATGAGCAGAACGAGCAGGACCAGCAAGACCAGGAGCACGAGCAGAACGAGCAGGACCAGCAGGACCAGGAGTAGCTTCAGCAGAGTGCACAGCAGCAGAAGCACCACCGCCAGGAGCAGCCACAGCAGAAGAGTACGCAGCAGAAGCACCACTGCCAGGAGCAGCCACAGCAGAAGCTGCAGCAAGAGAAGAGCGAGCCCAAGCAGCAGAAGCCCCAGCAGAAGCAGAGTCACGGACATGGGGCGGGAGGGTGGCCCTGTCCCTCTTGCCAGGGATGGCGGCAGGTTGCTGAGCCTTTCGCTTCTTCCCCATGGTTGTGGGGTTGCTGGCTGGCAGGAAGGCTGGCAGGAAGCCTGTTAGGAAGCCTGGCAGGAAGGCTGGCAGGAAGGCTGGCAGGAAAGCAGGCACCAAGGCTGGCAGGCAGACTGGCTGGCAGGGAGGCTGGAAGGCAGGCTGGAAGGCAGGCTGGCAAGGAGGCTGCCCAGAAGGCTGGAAGGCAGGCTGGCAGCAAGGCTGGCAGGGAGGCTGGAATGCAGGCTGGCAAGGAAGCTGCCCAGGAGGCTGGGAGGCAGGCTGGGAGGCAGGCTTGAAGGCAGGCTTGGAGGCAGGCATGCAGGCAGGGCAGGCAAGGAACTCGAAGTGTCCAGCAGCAGGTCTTCCCTCGGAATGCTGGCCATATGCGAGCTGCTCCCTTTATATCCGGGGGGCTTGCGCAATGCATCCCCCCCGCATGTGCAATTAAAACGCGACATCCGTTCTGCTTCCGCTGTGCATCCGCTAGGCTTCCGCTGTGCATCCGCTTCATCTGCTGTGCATCCGTTCTGCATCCGTTTTTTCCGTTCTGCGTCCGCCCTCCTGAGACCCCCCCCGAAGCCCTGCGAACGCGCCATCCGTTCTGCATCTGCTGGGCTTCCGTTCCACATCCGCTTTGCATCCTCCCTGCGTCCTCCCCGCATCCGTTTCATCCGCTCCAATTATGCAAATTTTCACCCCTTTTGAGCGTGGATACAACAGAAGGAACATTTTCCCCTTCCGTTGTGTCCTCTTTGCATCCGTTGGGCAGTGTGACACGGCCTTAATGCTGTGCGTCCGTTCTGCTTCCTCCCTGTGTCCGTTTACCACTGGAATGGATTTGAGTTGTGCGGATGCACAGCGGATGCCTAGCAGATATAGCAGATGCGTAATGGATGCAGAACGGATGTCCCCCGTATGCCTAGAGAATGCAGAATGGATGCATTGGATACATTTTCCGCTCAAAAGTTTTGGGCAGCTTAAAACTTTCTGAGCGGATGAAATGTCAATAAACGGATGCTGGACGGATAGAGAGGAAGCAAAATGGAGGCAGTGAGTACATCGCGTTAACCAATGGATGGCAAGCTTTTTTGTCCGTTTTACATCCTCTTTGCATCCGTTGATGCAGTGTGACAAGAAACTGCAGGACACAGAAGAGGCATAAGAGAGCCTATATATCTATGGAGATGCTAAGTCCTCCAGGTCATAGTGTCCCACAGTTGCTTTTTCAAGAGGCCAGTGGACTTTCTTGGGTTTTTCTTTTGAAGATGTTTCGCTTCTCATCTGACAGCATCTTCGGCTCTGACTGGATGGTGGGGAATGGAAGGATTTATATTCATGTCAGGACAAGATTCAGCAGTCCATCTGCATTTAAAAGCCACTCTTTTGTAGACAGCAAAGTCCACATTTTGGACAGAGAGGGCCTCTGGTTTGAAAGAGGGGGGTCAAAGAAGCCATCTATGTCAAAATTGAACAGCCTTCTCTTAACAGAGAGAGGGATACGACATTCTCTATCTCCAGTCTACAATACAGTCATTTCAGCAGTTCCAAGAAGGCTCCACAACCATTTGCACCACACAGGTGACCCTAAAGATACAGACAAAACCTCCAACTAGCTTCAGTGACTCTCTAAAAGGATGCAAATGACCAGCTGTCTGCAAGGAGTATAAATCCTTCCATTCCCCCACCATCCAGCCAGAGCTGAAGAAGCTTCTTGGATGAGAAGCGAAATGTCTTCAAAGAAAAACCAGAAAGTCCAGTTGCTTTTTGAAAAAACACTGTTAGGATAAGAGAGCCTTAAGTTCTCTAAAGAATTTTCAAAGAAGAGACACCTTTTCAGAACCATAATGGTAAAAACGTCTATTTGGTACCCGGAACATCTTCTAAAGAAGCAACTTGGAGATTAAAATTAAAATTAAAAGTCTTCCTCTTACGCCAAAGAAGAAAATATTCATAGTAGCCCCCATTTTTATTCTCCTAGAAATACACCTGATCTATAACATAAACATGCTGGAGAACAACACTTTTAGTATAACACATATCAAAAATATAAAACATTTCTTCAGGAGAATTCATGAAACTTGAGAAGATAAAAAAGTCTGTACCTTACTGGAAAGTCATCAGGAATGTTCCCCATTCTAGATTATTTCTTAATGCCCCCCCAAGATGTTAAAGAGGAAAAAAGAATAATTCATTTCTTTTCCCCCAGCTGGAATGTAAGCAAATCAGATGCTACAACAGATTTTAGTTCTACCCTTCCAGCACGTAAAACTTCTAAGTTATTAATAAAGGATCTGTTAATATAATGAGGAAGGAATTATTATTAAATGACTCACTTTGGAAGCCTTTATGCTGCTTCTCTCATATTTACACATGCTGGTTTTCTCTTTTTGGTTTAGCTCACCTTTAAGGCCCTGTCACACTGGCCGACGGATGCAAAACGTTTGTAAAAAGGACACAGCGGACAAGCAAAATGTTCCATCCATTGTTATCCGCTCTCAAAAGTGCCCCGAATTTGCATAACCAGAGCGGACAACATGGAAAGGAACGGACGGGGGGAGGACATAGGGCGGATGGAAAGCAGATGCTCCACGGAAGCCTAGCGGATGGAAGCAGATGGGAGCGGATGGCACATCCGCAAGGCTTCCGGGGGAGTGCAGCAAAGTGGACGCGGAACGGAAAGAGCGGATGCAGAGCGGACGCCGAGTGGATGAAGCGGATGCACAGCAGATGCCGAGTGGATGAAGTGGATGCAGAGCGGAAGCCTAGCGGATGCCTAGTGGAAGCCTAGCGGATGCCTAGAGGATGCACAGCATTCACTGCGCATGCGGGGAGGATGCATTGCGTCAGCCCCGCAGATATAAAGGGAAGCAGCTCCCAAGCAGGTCACCATTCAGAGGAAAGACCTGCTTCCAGACACAGCTCTCCTGCCAGCCAGCCAGCCAGCCAGCAACCCAACAACCATGGGGAAGAAACGGAAGCCTCTGCCATCTGGTGCCAGCCCTGGCAGGAGGAACAGGGCCACCCTCCCACCCCCTGGCCCTGACTCTGCTTCTGCTGGGGCTTCTGCTGCCCGGGCTCGATCTTCTGGTGCTGGGGCTTCTGCTGATGCTGCTTCTGGTGGTGGTGCTTCTGCTGATGCTGCTTCTGGAGGTGGTACTTCTGCTGGTGCTTACTCTGCTGATGCTGCTTCTGGTGGTGGTGCTTCTGCTGATGCTGCTCCTGGTGCTGGTGCTTCTGCTGGTGCTTACTCTGCTGGCACTGCTCCTGGTGCTGGTGCTTCTGCTTCTGCTGGTGCTTACTCTGCTGGCACTGGTGCTGGTCCTGCTGGTGCTCCTGGTGCTCCTGGTGCTCCTGGTGCTGCTGGTGCTGGTGGTCCTGCTGGTCTTGCTGGTCCTGCTTTTGCTGCTACTGTTGTTGTTGTTGCTGCTGCTGCTGGTGGTGTGGAGGAGCAGCCCCTACAACCTGGAAGCCCCTCTGATGAGGGCCCATATGGCCCTGCCAAAGGGAGGAAGAGGCAGATGCATGAACGGGAGAGGAGGCAATACAACATAGAAGAGGAACATGAGGATGAGGTGCTGGAGTGGCTGAGGGAGAACGAGTATCTATGGCGGAAGGGACACAGGCTCTATCGAGACACCAAAAGGGAGCAGGCTGCTTGGAGAGAGAAGGCGGAGAGCCTGGGCTACACTTCGGAGGTGCTCCTCGGCTGGTGGAAGCACATGCACACCTGGTATGGGAAGCTGCACCTCCAGAAATCTGGCCAGGCCGCGGTCAAGCTGACGGACAGAGAGACCTACGTGATGGCCAAGTGCAGCTTCTTGGAGGGTGAGATCCGCCACCGAGGAGCAGCCCCTCTCACAACCCTCTCTCTCAGGCAGCCTGCTGAGAGCCAGTCCTCTTCTGGCAAAGAGTCAGCTCCTGTGTCCAGGCAGGTATCTGTGGAGTGTGCCACGATGGAGACCCCCCCGACAGCTGTACTACACGTGGCGGAGCGCGTGGAGGACCCCCTGATGCAGTGGGAGCAAGGAGATGGCACTTCCACCACAGCCCAACCCGCATCCAGCCCCAGCTCCACCTCCACAGAAAGGCAGAGAGGCAAACCGGAGGAGCAGAGCCACACTGTCCTGCTGGAGATAAGAGACACCATCAGGAGCAGCGTAGATCTCCTCTCTCAGCTGGTACACACTGACGCCCCATCCTCCAACCGCAAGCCCTTCCTCACCTATGTCAACCAGACCCTCATGAACATGTCGGAACCCCAGTACCAGGTGGTGAAGGACAGGATCACCGATCTTCTTCACAACCCTCCAGACCAAGATGAACCTGCTCCCACCCAGTCCAGGCCTGCTCCTCCACCCCAGGTGATGTCACTGCCCTTCCAAGGCTTTCCACAGGCCCTACCCTACCAAGGCTACGGCTACCAGGAAGTCCAGCAGCACAGGCAGCCCTTCCCAGTCCAGGCACAGCTACATCGGACGCCACCAGTGCCACCCATGCCACCCATGCCACCCATGCCACTGATGCCACCCACGCCAGTCCTCACCCAGCTGCAGACCAGACAGCCCCACTACACTGCTCCTTCCTCCACCCCACAGCCAAGCCCGGCCTCAGTACATCTGTCATCGGTATTGGGGCTGACACCCCATGTCCTGGAGGAAGGGGCTCTCAACATCATGGGGCTGAGCCAGCTGTCTGAGAACTTCCTCAACATACCGTCCCCTGTTGTCCTCTCAGGGCCAGGCACCCCAGTGGTGCTTCAGACCAGCACTCCAGCAGCAGCCACCTCCACAGCACCTGGCACGCCTCCAAGTGACCAAGAAGTGTGCCAGAGACTGGGTGGCTACCTGTTGACTTTATTTTTGCTTTGGACACTTGACTTGGGTCATTTTTCTTTGACAGCTTGTTATTAATAAAGATTATCTTTGCTTCACACACTTGCTTCATTTATTTTATTAAATAAAGTCATGGTGGAAACTTTTAGAAATGGTTTAAGCCTTTGCATGTTTGTGGGATGGGTAAGGATAGCTGTGGGATGGGCAGGGATACCTTTGGAATGAGTAATAGCTGTGGGATGGGCAGGGATACCTTTCGGCTGGGTAATAGCTGTGGGATAGATAAACCTCCAGTGCAAGCACAGTGGGACTGTATGGTCCACCCTCCCAGGTGCACCCTCCCAGGTGCCACATCTATGGCCCTTTATTATCAATAATAATGTAATCATTCATCCACACATGTCAACATAAACACAACTCTTTATTAAATGCTCTGTTCATTGTAGGTCCACCCAACATACATGGCCCAATTTCATCAGTGTGATGAGACAGGCTCAAGGAAGCATCCATTAATCATCTATCATCCTGTCTTGCCACTCCACTGCTCCAGCTCAGGAGTTGCACCAGTGTTTCAGGAGGTTGCGCTGCTTCTTCCCTTCATGTGAAGCTCTGTTGGGGCCTGGCACATCCATAGTGTCTATCAGGTTTAGTCCTTGCCCCCATTCACTGGAACCTGTTGGTCAGGATGCCAAAGGCGTTCTCCACCAGCCGTCTTGCCCTGGACAGCCTGTAGCTGAAGATCCTCTCTTCACGTGTGAGGCATCTGGAGGTGTAGGGCTTCATGAGGTAGGTTCTGAGGGAAAAGGAGTCATCACCCACGATGAAGTAGGGCACATCTTGCGTGTTGTTGGGCAGGGGGTCTGGATCTGGGAAGCCCATGATGAGGTTGTGTTCCAGCCCCTCCTTGAGGTCACTGGCGTTGTATACCTGGGCATCTGAACATGAGCCGTTGCCTGAAGCATCGATGTACATGAACTTGTAGTCAGCATTGACCATGGCAAAGAGGACGATGCTGAAGAAGCCCTTGTAGTTGAAATAAGTGGACCCCGAATTGGCTGGAGCTTTGCAGGCCACGTGCTTGCCATCTATGGCTCCAACGGTGTGGGGGAAGTTCCACTTCTGATACCACTGCTCTGCAACTTTCTTCCAGCCTTCTTCAGTGGAGGGGCACTGGAGGAGCTCCTCCAGGTATTCTTCGATGATGGCCTGCACCACTTCTCTGACCACAATGCTGATGGTGTTGTGTGGCACACTCCACTCATACTGCATGCTCCTGTAGGTGATCCCTGAGGCCAAGTGGCACAGAGTCAGTGCCACCTTGAGCCCAGGGTCCAGGCTGGGCTGGAAGTTGGTGTTTGCCTTGGTCAACGTGGGTCTCAGCCACTCCACAACTTCGTCAAACATGGCTGGAGGCATCCTCATGAAGTTCTGGAATGCACGAGGGTCTTCGTTCCTCAGCTCCACCATCAGCTTGTTGTACAGTCTGTACTCCGCTCTTCTCCTGATCCATCTTCGGACCCAGACACTTCTTGGCCGCCTCTTTTTCTTCCCATAGAACAGTTGAAAGAGCCTGTAGATGGCTTCGCACTGTTGCAGAAGGATGGTGGCTACCAAAAGGAGTGTGTTACGATCCATGGTGGACATCAATGGATGCTGTGGAAGAGCAAGAGCCAGATGAAGGCTGCAGTGGTCTGCACAGCAGGGCTGCTGGACTGAAAGTGAGATCCAGGTGAGTTCCTCCCCCTTTTTATAGGCAATATAGGTTTTCCACTATGTGTCCTTTTGCATCCTCTAGGCATCCTCTAGACATCCTTAATATCCGAGATAGGTCCCCTCTGCGAACGTTTTTTCCGTTTTAAATGCTTTCTATGCGAGCTGCATCCTCTTTCATCCTTTCTCCATCCGTGCTCCTAACGCTTTGTGTCCGTTCCGCGTCCGTTTCACTTCCTCCCTATGTCCATTTTCCTCTGGAGCAGATTTGAGTTGCGCGGATGTGCAGTGGATGCCTAGCGGATATAGCGAACGCGTAACGGATGATGATGGATGTAGAACGGATGTTCCCCGTATGCATTGCGGATGCAGAACGGACGCGTTTGATACATTTTCCGTTCAAAAAGTTTTGAGCAGCTCAAAACTTTTTGAGCGGATGGAACTTCAGTCGACGGATGCTGGATGGATAGAGAGGATGAAAAACGGACGCAGTGAGTAGAGAACCGATGGATCGCGTTAACCAACGGATGGCAAGTGTTTCTCTCCGTTTTACATCCTGTTTGCATCCATTGGTGCAGTGTGACATGGGCTTAAGGGTTTAAGTTGAGTACAATTTGTTCCAGGGGTGGGATGCAAATATTTTTACTACTGGTTCTGTGGGAGTGGCTAGGTGGGCATGGCTAGGTGGGCATGGACATGTGACTGGGTGGGCATGGCTCCTCCTCCTTCTTTTGGAGCAACCACCCTCTCCATGCTCCATTTTTTTGCCTTGTGGACCTCAGTCAAAAAGCAGTAAGACAGTGAGGGGGATCCTGGCACAGCTGATCATTGGAACAGCTGATCGTTGGGAGGTAAAAAAAAGAAATACCTTAAGGAGTGACTGGGCAGGGGAGAATGCAGTCAGCGATGTCAGGCATGTGCACGATATCACGCATACGCAATAAGGACCAACTGGGCAGAGAGGAGTGGGTCCAGCCAGAGGCATGATTTGTCGGTTCTCTGAATTGCGCAGAATCGTAACAATCGATTCTATAGAACCGGTCCAAACTGGTAGAATCCCACCCCTGATTTGTTCTCATTTTATTTTGGTTGCAAAGATGCAACAATTTCTCTTGCTATCCAGTAACTCCATTTAAAAAAATTTTCTCAGAAGTAAACTATCCCAATGCTGCTTTTTTCCCAGAAGGCAACTGGACTTTCTTGGTTTTTTTTTTTTTTTTTTACTTTGAGAATCTTTTACTTCTCATCTAAGAAGCTTCTTCAATTCCTGAAAAACTGAAGAAGCTTGGATAAGAAGATTTTTTTCCAAAAAAAATCAAGATAGTGTCATTGTCTTCTGAAAAAAAAGAACACTTTTGGGATAACCATGACCTGGATGACTGAGAATCTCCATCGATAGAAGAAGTCTACTTTTTGGCTTTTGTTGCATGGAAAAATTACGAAGGAAAAATTATTCCCAGAAAAAATAGTTCTGGATTCCCAGAAAAAATAGTTCTGGATTCCCAGAAAAAATAGTTCTGGATCTTTGACATGAAAGTGTACATTAGATTATATTAAGAAGTGCATGCAAAACACATAACTCAAAGCATTTATCCACTTCTGGTAGAACAGAAGCTCAGTTTTGTAGGGATTTAAAAAAAAAAAAAAAGGTGACTCTGATATTTGTATCTGAAATGACTTTTACGGTGTCTCCTATGAATTTTCCAAAGCTGATAACTTTGCATAACCTTTTGGCTTGTGCCGTTCTGTAATTGGAACGGTCGGTAGGGATATTTGCATATTTATGTAAAGGCCTCGGCCTCTAGATCTTTCCTCATCTTGAGTTATGGTGACAAACTTAAGCATCGTATCTTTTAAAGTATTGATGGGTTAGGTTGGTCTCATCTGACCCAGATTACTGCTAGCAGGTTTTCGAAGGGGAAATCTGGAATCTCATTTAAACCCAGCTGGAAGCAAAGGAGACAGTCCTCATTGCTTTCTCTCTGCTTAAGTGTTAACTGTCTGAGATTAAATTCAACTCTCTCCTTTTCAACATATGCTGTGAGGTCGGAGCAAAAGACTCAAATAATGAACCACTGTAAATGTATAGAGCAATTGAGAGTCTGTCTCTAGAGCTTCCCTAAACCTAACAAGCCCCTCAAAAATGAGCAGATCTTCTGGGAAGCTCATTAATCTATTTATTAAAGACTGTGAAAAGTTATCGGTTATCAGCCACTTGGCTATTGCTAAGCCCGATGTCGGCCAGCGAAATATTCTACTTGCAGAAGGAGAAGAAAATTGATTCTAGGTTGGAACTCTCTTTGATGGTCTATCAGGGAGAACCATTAATCAGTGAAAAGGCCTGCCTCCAGAAGTTGTAGTGTTCCATCCAACAACAGTTTCACACAAAAAGGACTACAACACAGTCCTTTCAACAGTTCCAAGAAGCCTCCACATCCATTTGTACCACTCAGGTGACCCTGACAGCATAGACAAACCTCCAAGTGGCCTCAACGACTCTCGAAAAGAATGCAAATGACCAGCTGTCTGCAAGGAATATAAATCTTTCCATTCCCTACCATCCAGCCAGAACCAAAGAAGCTTCTTGGATGAGAAGTGAAATGTCTTCAAAGAAGAACCAGAAAGTCCAGTTGCCTCTTGGAAAAAAAAGCACCTGTGGTATTTCCAACTCTGTTATTCGATATTCTGTGAGGGAGAATACAGATTTGTTAGAGAGTGTCCCTGATGATCTGTCGCTTTACCTGCTTTGTCTACTTTAATTTCTAAGTAATTGTTTTCATTATGAGCCAAGAATGCTGAGCAGTACAATCCCAGCGAGATGAGTTCAAATTTCAATCGCAGTTGGTGGTGTTCATTATTAATATCCTGGTTAGCTCTGAGACTGCTTATCTAAGAAGAATCAGTTTCCAGGCCTTGTGAGGAGTATGGAGGAAATGACTTGGAGGCCACTGTTTTCTTCAGGATCTCCCCTTCTATGGAACACCCTCCAACAATGTCTATGGGGGGCTGGAAGAAATATCCACGTGGTTCAGTTCCAAGGTAGGAGAAAAGCACTGGAAACATGGAGGCTGATTGGAAAGATGGTTTATTGATGAAGTAGAACCACCAAACCCATGGCTCTGGGCAGCTGACTGCATGGTGTTGCAAGTGAGGGTTATTTATACCTTCTTTTGAGCTTGGTCCTTGAGCTTCCTGTTCCTGTGCCAGAACATGTGTTCTGTTGTCTGTTGTAGGGGTCACAGCTAACTTGGCAGGTTGTCTGAGTCCTGGGTTTGGTTAAAGTTTTCCTGGTGATGCAATGTCCCCAGTGATCGTGCCATGTGGTGAGCTCTGCTGTTAGATAGGTTAATCCTATCATGTCCTGGAGGGCCATGTCTTAATCCCATCACCTTGGAGCTGAAGCAGGGGTAAGCTGTTGGGGGTTTGCAGGGGTTCAGGATAGCCCCTAACCAAGATTCTGTGCAGTTCAGAGAACCCACAAATCCCACTCCTGGCTGGACCCACCCACCCCACTCTGTCCCTCCCAGGATTCCCCATGTGGCCCATTTTGGATGCAGGTAAGCGCAAGGCACGTGCAAAGGCTCAGGGAGGGTGAAAAATGGGTTTCCCAGGGGCTCCAAAAGATTGGAAATGGGCCTGTTTCCAGCTTCTAGAGAGCCTTCAGAGCCTGGGGAGGCCATTTTCACTCTCCTAGAGGCTCAAGGAAAGCCTCTGGAGCCCAGGGAGGGCAAAAACACCTCCCCCATGATGCAGAAGGCTCACTAGGTCACACCCACTATGACCACTCCCACCAAGCTACTGGGCAGAGAACCCATTGCTAACATTTTTGAAGCCCACCCCTGAGCTGAAGGTCTTGTCAACTCAATAATATTTCTCTGGTCTTTTAGAGTTAACAGCAGAAAGAGAGGGGGGAAACCAGTGCATTCCTTAAATGCTTCAGATAATTGCTTGGCAGCCGATGCTGTTGGTGGGCAAGATTATTACCAGAGAGCATGATTGATTACTCTTGGCTATGGATGTGTCCCATTGGAAAATATACATTCAAGGGGTGGGAAGAAGAGTAGAGTCAAGGGGGAAATGAATGATGTGTCTCAGAGTCACCTAAATCCAGGTATCACTGGCATGTTCACTCCTAATAAATCTTCTTTAAACTCTAAGAGATGTGGCTAGAGACTCATTATTTAAATGGGGGTAGATGCCGGAGCCCTGACAGGTCTTTTGTCTTGTAGATAGACTGGCCCAATCCTGCTGGGGCTATTAAGAAAGGCAGGGAGCTGTTTTCCAAGAACACGTTTCCCCTTTAGGGAAATATAATATTCTGCCTTTTTCAAAAAATTTTTTTTTAATCACATGTTGTCAGAGTGTTTACAGCATGACCAGGGATGGGATTCAGTTTTTTTAACAACCAGTTCTGTGGGCATGCCTTAGTCAGTGGGCGTGGCTTGGTGGTCATGTGACTGGGTGGACATGGCTTGGTGGTCATGTGACTGGGTGAACATGGCTTGGTGGTCATGTTATTAGCTGGGCATGGCCAACTCAATATCACTCACATCAAGGCACACATTTCCTTGCCTGGCCTCATGACTGTGGGGATGCTGCAACAGTCATAAGTGTGAAAAATGGTCATAAATCACTTTTTTCAGTGCCATTGTAACTTTGAATGGTCACTCCACACAAGCAAAGGAGGGAAAAAAAACTCCAGAGATGTTCCTGAGACAGGAAGTCTAGTCCTGCCAAGAATGTAATAAGGGTTAATGGAGAAGCAGTTTCTGTAAGCAACACCAGAATGTTTCCTTCCTGCCTTCCTTACAGGATTAGGCCAGTAATTTCTTCTAACAACTGGTTCTCCGAACTGCTTAGAATGTTAACAACCGGTTCCAACAAATAGATGCCAACTGGTAGAATCCCACCCGTGAGTGTGACTACTTTTATGAGACAAACCAGGAGCAAAACACAGCATACAGAGGCTTTGACTATTTAACAGTGGTTTATATTCAAGACTACGATATACATACATAATGCAGTGGTGGGATTCAATTTTTTTTACCACCAGTTCTGTGGGCATGGTTTGGTGAGCGTGGCGAGGCTTGGTGGGCATGGCAGGGGAAGGATACTGCAAAATCTCATTTCCCTCCCTACTCTGTGGGAAGGTTACTGCAAAATCTCCATTTCTTCCCTAACCTGCTTTCCAGCACCATTCTCCTGTACAGGGCCACCAAAGAAGACCCAGACGATCAGCTGGGACTCGGGAGGTGGAGAATAGATGCGGCGGGTCCAGTCAGAGGTGGGATTGACCAGTTCTCCCAGCTACTCAACATTTCCATACCAGTTTTCCAGAACCGATTAGAACCTGCTGAAGACCACCTGTCCATATACATGTTAGGCAAATACCTGGCAAGCAAGTAATCTCCTTTCCTCTGCACAGAGAACTACAATGGAGATAGAACACGAGGAGAGGCAAAGACAGAGAGACAGAGAGAGAGAAACTCTCACATGGCCTCCCTTATATAGAGAGCTTCTTAAAGTGGTAATAATCCTGCTGATCCATCCTCATTGCATCAACATTTACAGCGGCTGGTCAGCTATTAAATCTTCATACCTTAACAAATGTCTATGGAGATTCTCAACCTTCCAAGTCATGGTTGTCCCAAAGATGCTTTTTCCAAAAACTGGATTTCCTTGGTTTTTTTTTTTTTTTCCCCCTTGAAAATATTTCCCTTCTCACCCAGTTCTGAACTGAGACCCGAAGAAGCTTCTTGGATGAGAAGGGAAATGTTTTCAAGGAAAAAGAAAAACCCAAAGGAAATCCAGTTGCCTTTTGGGGAAAAAAAGCACCTTTTAAAAACATGTTTTTAAAACATGTTTTGAAAAGCATTTGGGGAATGAAGTGAGAATGGAATGGAGCTACCCGATTAATTTTTGTGGTTGGATGATATTTGGTACTAAGGTTTTAGGACTATAATTATAATTTATGAAGGTATTTTGTGATTAGTTACAGTGCCTTAAACAAAACCACCGCATTATTCTCTATTTTTATGTTGTGGCTTGTAAGCTGCTGAGAATTAAATGACTGATGTGACACACAAGGCCTTTTTGGAAATAAAAAGATTGCTATAATTCTGCTGGGAAAAAAATTACAGCCTTCTCTTCCCATATACAATATGTTTTCTGAGGCCAGAATATCGGTGCGCAATATTTACTCTTTTGTGAAAAATGTATTTTTCCCCCCAATAGCCTTGATGGAAAAAAAAGCAAAGCAACTTGTAACCTGCTCTAAATATATGTGACTGAAGGGCAGATACACAGCCCAATACTAAAAAGCTTATTAACCTCTAGTCAAAGATTGACAAGGGCTAAAATAAAGGTCTTTTTTGGCAGTAGCTTACATTACAAGCTCCTTCCCTGACAAATATCTAATTTCTGTTTCTTTTCCTGCCGTTTGATTGAAAAGGCAGCACGATGTTGGCAGTCTGTAAAATATTTAAATGGCACTTTGGGTGAAATTCATTTAAACTTAAAAGATGCATTTTCACGTATGATGCCTAATATGATTCTTCTACATTGTAAACCACACTGTAAAAAAAGAAAGAAAGGTAAATCTAGTAATGGGACTAAACCAAATATATAAGGAATATATTGTAAAGAAAGGTGAGGAAAAGTGAGGAAATCTATTGGTAGAATTCACCACACAGGATAAGAGGGAGTTAACTATTTATATATTAAATGAATTTGTATGATTGCTCAACTTACAGATGGTACTTCTGGCTGGCTTACAAAATTAAAATCCATCATACAAAACCCATAAGCCACTACTTCTAGTTACATGAAGAAGGGTTGCAAATAGCTGGTTTGTTTTGTCTACCATGAGTTCAGCAGTAATTGTGGCTTGGTTCAATAGGTTGTAAGCAACTATTTGCATTGCTAATGATGTACTCTGAGAACTTCTAGGGAGCATTCCTTCTTTCTTTCCTTCCTTCTTTCCCTCTCCTTCCTTCCTTCCTTCCCCATTCTCTCCCTCCCTCCCTTGTCTT
Source organism: Laticauda colubrina (assembly GCA_015471245.1). Classification (NCBI taxonomy): domain Eukaryota; kingdom Metazoa; phylum Chordata; class Lepidosauria; order Squamata; family Elapidae; genus Laticauda; species Laticauda colubrina. The sequence goes on along the minus strand of BLBF01000022.1, from coordinate 15,689,436 downwards.
GTTCCTTCCTTCTTTCCTTCCTTCCCTTCCTTCCTTCCACATTCTCTCTCCTTCCTTCCTCCCTTCTTCTCTTTTTCCCTCCCTCTCTTCCTCCTTCCCTCCCTTCCCCATTCTCTCCCTCCCTCCCCCTTGTTCCTTCCTTCCCTCTCCTTCCTTTCTTCCACATTCACTCTCTCCTCCCTCCCTCCCTTCTTTTCTTTTTCCCTCCCTCTCTTCCTTCTTCCCTTCCTTCCCATTCTCTCTCTCCCCCTTGTTCCTTCCTTCTTTCCTTCCTTCCCTTCCTTCCACATTCTCTCTCCTCCCTCCCTTCCCCATTCTCTCTCTCTCTCCCTTCTCCTCCCCCCTTCCTTCCACATTCTCTCTCTTCTTCCTTCTTTCTTCCCTCCCTCCCTCCTCCTCCTTCTCTCCCTCCCTTCCTTTCTTCCCACTTCCTTTTTCTCCTCCATTTGACAGGACACAAAAGAGAGGACATGTATGGACGTGTCCATATACCTTTACATCTAGCAGAAGATTATCTGCTTTAATATCTCTAGGAATAAACCTAGTTGGTGAATGGCATTGCTAGCAAGCAAAATAAACTGTGTTTCTCCCTCAAATAGCGTATCCTTCTTCACGAGCAAAGTACTCATATCTCCTGAATCAGGGAGAACAGGACATATACTGAATTTGGCTAGTGTCAAAAAGCAAGAAAGACACACCGAGTTTCTTCTGAGCAGCTTCCTTTATTGTTCCTCACCTATAAACAGGAATCTTGCCAAACTAAAGCAGGGTATTTGTATCATTAATGTTGGACTCTAAAAACGTCCAGGGAGGAGCTGCCTTAACTCTCCTCCTGCCAGTGAAACTGTCTACACTTCGCCATCTCTTGCTCCTCTGGAATAGCACTCCTCCCTTTGGGAATCCAGACCCCAGTCCACCACAATAAGTGAGATCACATAGGTGGCTTTGGCTGAGCTCAAACACTCAGGAGAATCAGCCTTGGTTACCGGTATAGTCCTCACTTAACAATTGGATTCCCCTCAAGGCTACTTACGACCTGGTTCCAGAGTTCCAACGGAAGCACACACGTCTTGTGGAGATCTGATCACTATTCAAGCACTTAGCAACTGGCTCACGTTTTTGAACTAGCTTGATAACCGTGCTTTACTACGAAGCTATGTGGTCGGGCTTAGTTTTGGGGGAGGAAAATAAGGGGGGAAAAATTCTGCCTCTGCCTACCAGAGTCCATCGGTATTCATCGGGCAAGCATCCTGTCAGTATGTGAGAGAGTTGAGGGCTGTTTGGAAACTGAAAGAGCATTTGCAGTGTGAGCAAGAAGGAGACAGCAAGGAGCCTGGGCGTGGCTTAGTTCAACTGTTCTGTACTAAAGCTGCTTGGTGCTGTGAAACTGAAACTCCTCTCCTCTGCTTGGGTTTTGCATTTGGAAGAGATTTCTTTTCAGGTGGGGAGGAGGAGTGGAACTCCTTAACATCAGAGTGTGATAATATTATTATTATTATTATTATTATTATTATTATTATTATTATTATTAATATAGGAAATACTAATGCTGTGATGATCATTTCAAAAAATCCTTTCTTAGTGAGTCCCTAGAAGCCAAGAGGAACATACATGCCAATTTTCAAATTTGTAGGCTTTACGGTTCTGGAGATTTTGTAATGATGCATGAGTGGTATTTCACTTTTATAGAGAGAGATTGCAGAATTCTGCAATCCATGTGACCATGATTTAATAACAGTTGGTTTCTGGCTGGTTTCCGGCCAAAGCAAGTCGCTCTTAAGAATGAATAGATCCACATCATTGTTTGCATGCAAACCACTGCAAAATAACTCAATAAAATCGAGTCTATCACAATGGGTGCTTCAACTTAGGACCCTCATGACTTACAACAGAAATCCCAGGCTCTCTTACAGCTGTAAGTCAAGGACTATCCACAGATGATTAGTCTCTGGAAATTCTAGACATCTCAATCAACTTCTTCTGGGAAGTTGCAAATATATCCCTGCAAAAAAGACAATGACAATTCCCAGCATTCAAGATTGACATGAAGGCAGCCTCATATTTTATGCAGGCTCTTTGTGCCTAGCAACATATTAAAAAAAAAAAGTTGGTAGCTGTTATTAACTGAGCAAGAGGGGTGCATCTTGAGGTTGCTAGCTTGTGACTAATCTATACCACACATAAAATATGCATCAGGCAGCAGCTTCTCTGGAAAGCTTTAACCTGATGCCAAGGCTGGGAGGTCTCCATGTGAAGAGAACATCGCAAACATATTCCAGGTTGTTGTATAAAAATTCAGCATTGTTCTGCAGAGGAACTTCCATCTGTCTGTCTGTCTGTCTGTCTGTCTGTCTGTCTGTCTGTCTGTCTGTCTGTCTGTCATCTATCTATTTATAATACCACTCTATAAAGTCTTAGCAAGACCACACTTAGAGTACTGCATCCAGTTTTGTTCACCACTTTATAAAAATGATGTTGAGACTCTAGAAACAGAGAAGAGCAACCAGGATGATTCGGGGATGGTTGGAGGCTAAAACATATGAAGAACACTTGCAGGAACTGGGACTGGCTCGTCTAGGGAAGAGAAGGGCCAGGGGAGACAGGAGAGCAGTGCTCCAATATTTGAGGGGCTGCCCCAGAGAGGAAGAGAGGGTAAAGCAATTTCCCAAAGCACCTGAAGGCCAGACAAGGAATAATGGATGGAAACTGAACAAGGAGAGATTCAACCTGGAAATAAGGAGAAACTTTCTGACAGTGAGAACAATCAACCCATGGAACAAAAGTTGCCTTCAGAAGTTGTGGGAGCATCATCATTTGAGACTTTCAAGAAGAGATTGGACTCCCATCTGTCAGAAATGGTGTAGGGTATCCTACTTGGGCAGGGGTCGGACGAGATGACCTATCATCAATTATTATTTATAATCTATCTATCTATCTATCATCTATATCAATTTATCTATTATCTATCAATTATTTTTATCTATCATCTGTCATCTATCTATCATCTATCAATCTATCATCTGTCTATCAATCAATATCTACCTATCTAGCTATCATATGGCATCTACAGAGGTCATGCAATCACTAATATACAAATGTAAGTTTAAACAAAGCATCAGCCGATGAGAGAGAAGGGGGAGGGGGGAAAGGAGGGAGAGAGAGACAGATGAAAAGTGAAACATTTTCAAAGAAAAATAAACCAAGAAAGTCCAGTTCAGTTCTTCTGAACATCTGGATTAACTCTAAATCACTGAATGGATTATTTTCTGAGGAAATGCATTCTGGAGCAACACTTTAATATCTTTCATAATAATAGAAATTCTGCCTTGGGAATTGGGATCCTTGTTTATTTTGGTTTTTTTTCCCTTGGTGCGTAACATTTTATTTTCCTAGCTACGGAAAACGTAAACTTGCCTTGAACTTACATGGATTAGAAGACTGGGGCTGTATTTTTTTCAGTGGTTCTATTGCTGCTGCCTCAAGAGTCTGAGTACTATAAAATGTGGAATAAATTCTATCAGTGGTTGCATAGAAGAAGGCAAGGTCGGAATATAAGTAGCTATGATAGAAGATAGAATAGAATTCTTTTATTGGCCAAGTGTGGTTGGACACACAAGGAATTTATCTTGATGCAAATGTTCTCAGCGTACATAAAAGAAAAGATATATTCATCAAGAGTCAGGAATCATCAGGTACAACACTTAATGATAGTCATAGGGGACAATAAGCAATCAAATCATACTAGGAAAGTTACAGTCCTACAATCACAAGTGGGAGGGGATGGGTGATAAGGAGTGATGAGAAGATTAATAGAAATAGTAATGCAGACTTAGTAAGTAGATGGACAATGTTGAGATGATGATCAGAATAATTAGCAAACAATGTATCAAACAAGAGGATGGTAAATGGTGAAATAACATTTATATATGTATAATAATTGTAATGCCAGAATGGTGTTGTATTCTTACAATTAAAATAAAATAAATAAATTAAAAATAATATATCCGGTTGAACCATCCAAATTCACGCCAAACTTCTTCCTGCCGAGCCCTTCAGAATCACCAAAGCCAAAAAGATTTCTCATTTTCTCTTTGGAAAGAAAGAAGAACTGTTACTGAACCAGCTTAAAAACTTGGCAGAAGACTTTGGAATGGCGGTTAGATCAATATATATGATAATTTTTTATAAGCCTTTATCGCCTGATTCCTTCTTTGTTTAAAGGGGAGGAAATCCTTGAATATCTTTTGTTTTTGAACAAAGAGCAGACGAGACCAAGCTAAGAAAAATCTGATATATACGATTCACATTAGAACCCATGACAGCTGTATCTTAGAGAAGATACTTGACAGATAGTCCTTGGTTCATTTAGTGACTGTTCAAAATTGCAATGGTGCTGAAAAAAAGGTGACTTATATGGCCATTTTTCACACTTGTGACTGTGCTCATGCAATCAAAACCCAGAGTCTTGGCAACTGACTCATATTTATGATGGTGCAGCATCCCAGGGTTATGTGATTTCCCCTTTTGCGACCATCTAATAAATGATATCAGTAGGGAAACCAGATTCACTTAACAATTGCAGTACTCACTTAACACTTAGCAGGGATTCCCTTAACAACACCAGAAAGGAAGGTTGTAAAATGGGACAAAACTCACACAAGAAACATTCCCCTTAACAGGAGACATTTGTGGTTGTAAGTCGAGAACCCCCTTGTATTTGCAGCCCCAAATTATAGCCTGGACATCCGAGTCAACAGTTGTGATGGCATCCAAGTGAGAGAACCATAAAAGAACTCAGCTTGGTGACTTTTACACTAGCAAAACTCAAAGGACAAGAGAGGATTGTGCGTTTCGCCTTAGCATGGCTGACATGTATCCGATTCCTTCTTACAATTGCAATTTCCTTGTATGAATAGAGTAGAGTAGAGTGGAGTAGAGTAGAGTAGAACAGAAGAGAACAGAATTCCTTCTTAGTTCTTGATGAGTTTCCTTGATGAGTTTCCATTCATTGCTTCTTGTCCTGCCCTCAGGTGCTTTGGAGAATGGCTTGACTCCCTCTTCTTTGGGGCAGCCCCTCAGATATTGGAACACTGCTATCCTGTCAACCCTAGTCCTTCTTTTCATTAAACTAGACATACCCAATTCCAGCAACCTTTCTTTGAATGTTTTAGCCTCCAGTCCCCTACTCTTCTTTGTTGCTCTTCTTGGCACTCTTTCTAGAGTCTCAACATCTTTTTTACATTATGGCAACCAAAACTGGATGCAGTATTCCAAGTGTGGCCTTATAAAGTGATATTAACACTTGACGTGATCTTGATTCTATCCCTCTGTCAGTATAGCCTAGAACTGTGTTGGCTTTTTTTGGCAGCTGCGGCACACAGCTGGCTCATATTTAAATGGTTGTCCACTTGGATTCCAGGATCCTTCTCACTATTAGACCCATAAAGCAGTTGTGTTAAATACACAAAGAACTTTTTGGCTTCTTGTTGGTTGTCTGCTTTACGGCTTGATCATATCTTCACAAAAATGATTCAGTAGGATGATAGCATCACTGCAGTATTCCACATTTTGGTTGCAAAGTTTAAGGACAATTCTTTCAGTTAAGGAGTTTGGAATTTGGGGTGTTTGCTTTCCTGGAATAAATTAATTAATTGTTCCACACCATCAACCCCCTATGGGCTGATCTAAATTGTTGAGAATCAAAAGATGGAAAACCCTTGATTTGAGATCCTTTTTAAACCTGCTCTTGCATTCAGAAAGAAGAATATTTCATACACGACTTTGATGGGGTCAATACCTTAGAGAAGGCGGAAAAGTTTCAAATAGGCTTATCCAAGTAGCTGATTTGTAGATGTAATTTGCTTCTCAGCAGAGCTGGATGCCCTGATGTTAAATCCTTGAACTCATATAGAAACTTCCTATCCACAGAAGGGAAAATGTTGATCCAACCTTGGCTTCCAGATCACGAGGAAAACGTTGCCTAAGCAACCATTCTGAAGCAAATTGGAAGACAGAGAGGAAAACAACAAAACAAGCTTTACTAGAAGTTGAAAAAGTCCCCATATATTTGCCTAGGATCAAGGAAAGCATTTCCAAGGCCAAACAATCAAGAGGAAATATTTAAGAGAGAGGAGATTTATAGAAGTTGAAAAAACTTCTCAGGAACTTCAGGAGTTTTCACCAAGATATCCACGGACAAAGATGTTTCATTGTAACAATCACTTGGAGGTGGGAGATACTTCCAATTTATTTTACCAGATTCCCTGCAAGGATCCCCAGATTGCAAGAACACAAGGGAGTGGTCAGACAAAGAGATCCATCCAGTCCTGGGATTCAATTTTTTTTCTCTACCGGTTCTGTGGGGGTGGCTTGGTGGACGTGGTAAGGGAAGGATACTGCAAAATCTCCATTCCCTCCCCAACCCACTAACCTGCATTCCAGCTCCATTCTCCTGTGCAGGGCAACCAAAGAAGACCCAGCTGATCAGCTGGGACTCGGGATGCAGAGAAAAAAGATGGAGGCGGGGCCAGTCAGAGGTGGGATTTGCAGGTTCTCTGAATGACTCAAAATTTCTACTACTGGATCTCCAGAACTGGTCAGGACCGGCTGAATACCACTTCTGGATCCATCTCATTGGTAGCTTCACATTGCAATGCACAAGGGCATACATTCTGTTTTGCAACTATTAAGATTGTTGGATGAGCAGGCACAAAAAAAGCCAGAGAAATGATTAAAACCTGGGAAACAGGCCCCTTATCAATCTACAGGAATGCTGATTTACCACCAGATTATTAAGAACTTAGCAGGCAAGCGCTTGGCAGCATAAGAAAACAACAGCCAATGACTTAATCCCCTGTCACACTGCACCAACGGATGGAAAGAGGATGTAAAATGGAGAAAAACACTTGCCATCCATTGGTTAACGCGATGCATCCGTTTTGTACTCACTGCATATGTTTTGCTTCCTCTTTATCCATCCAGCATCCGTCTATTGACGTTTCATCCGCTCAGAGGGTTTTGAGCTGCTCAAAACTTTTGTGCAGAAAATGTATCCAATTCGTCCGTTCTGCATCCGCTAGGCATCCGTTCTGCATCCGTTACGCATCCGCTATATCCGCTAGGCATCCGCTATGCATCCGCGCAACTCGATCCGCTCCAGCGGTAAACGGACGCAGGGAGGAAGCGGAACGGACGCAGAACGGATGCAGAACGGATGCAGAATGGATGAAAGCGGATGCAGCTCGCAAAGAAAGCATTTAAAATGGAAAAAACATCCGCAGAGGGGACCTATCTCGGATATTAAGGATGTCTAGAAGATGCCTAGAGGATGCAAAGGGACACATAGGGGAAAACCTATACTGCCTATAAAAAGGGGGAGCAACTCACCTGGATCTCACTTTCAGACCAGCACCCCTGCTGTGCAGACCTCTGCAGCCTTCATCTGCCTCTTCCTCTTCCACAGCATCCAGTCATGTCCACCATGGATCGTAACTAACTCCTTTTGGTAGCCACCATCCTTCTGCAACAGTGCGAAGCCATCTACAGGCTCTATGAACTCAACTACGGGAAGAAAAGGGGGTGGCCAAGAAGCGTCTGGGTCCGAAGATGGATCAGGAGAAGAGCAGAGTACGGACTGTACAACAAGCTGATGGTGGAGCTCAGGAACGAAGACCCTCAGGCGTTCCAGAACTTCATGAGGATGCCTCCAGCCATGTTTGACGAAGTTGTGCAGTGGCTGACACCCAGGTTGACCAAGGCAAACACCAACTTCCGGCCCAGCCTGGAACCTGGGCTCAAGGTGGCACTCACTCTGCGCCACCTGGCCTCAGGGACCACCCACAGGAGCATGAGTATGGCTGGAGGGTGCCACACAACACCATCAGCATTGTGGTCAGAGAAGTGGTGTGGGCCATCATCGAAGAATACATGGAGGAGCTCCTCCAGTGCCTCACCACTGAAGAAGGATGGAAGAAAGTTGCAGAGCAGTGGTATCAGAAGTGGAACTTCCCCCACACCGTTGGAGCCATTGATGGCAAGCACATGGCCTGCAAAGCTCCAGCCAACTCAGGGTTCACTTATCACAACTACAAGGGCTTCTTCAGCATCATCCTCTTCGCCATGGTCGATGCTGACTACAAGTTCATGTACATTGATGCTTCAGGCAACGGCTCAGCTTCAGATGCCCAGGTATACAACGCCAGTGACCTCAAGGAGGGGCTGGAACGCAACCTCATCATAGGCTTCCCAGATCCAGACCCCCTGCCCAACGACACGCAAGATGTGCCCTACGTCATCATGGGGGATGATGCCTTCTCCCTCAGAACCTACCTCATGAAGCCCTACACTTCCAGACTCCTCACCCATGAAGAGAGGATCTTCAACTACAGGCTGTCCAGGGCAAGACGGGAGGTGGAGAACGCCTTTGGCATCCTGGCCAACAGGTTCCAGGTACTTCTCACCACCATGCAGCATCGCCCACAGACCGTGAGGAGCATCGTGGAAGCTTGCTGCATCCTGCACAATCTCATACGCACCCGCTACCCAGTCTTGCAGAACAGGCTCGTGGACCTCCAACAAGGCAATGGGGACATGGAGCCTGGTGAATGGAGGCAAGGGCAAAACCTGATAGACACTGAGGATGTGCAAGGCCCCAACAGAGCCTCACGTGAAGGGAAGAAGCAGCGCAACCTCCTGAAACACTGGTGCAACTCCCCAGCTGGAGCGGTGGAGTGGCAAGACAGGATGATAGATGATTAATGGATGCTTCCTTCAACCTGTCTCATCACATGGATGAGATTGGGCCATGTATGTTGGGTGGGCCTACAATGAACAGGGCTTTTAATAAAGAGTTGTGTTTATGTTGACATGTGTGGATGAATGATTAAATTGTTATTGATAATAAAGGGCCATAGGTGTGGCACCTGGGAGGGTGGACCATACAGTCCCACTATGCTTGCACTGGAGGTTTATCTATCCCACAGCTATTACCCATCCCAAAGGTATCCCTGCCCACCCCCCTGCTATCCTTACCCATCCCACAAACATGCAAAGGCTTAAACCATTTCTAAAAGTTTCCACCAAGACTATATTAAAAAAAGAAATGAGGCAAGTGTGTGAATCAAAGATAGACTTTATTAACAACAAGCTGTAAAAGAAAAATGACCCAAGTCAAGTGTCCAAATATAGTCCACAGGTAGCCAGCCAGCCAGTCTCTGGCACTCCTCTTGGTCGCTCAGTCTCAGGGGTGAAGGGTCCAGGTGCTGTGGAGGTGGCTGGTGCTGGAGTGCTTGTCTGAAGCGCCATTGGGGTGCAGCATCAGCAGAGTTAGCACCAGCAGAAGCACCACAGCCAGAAGCATCATCATCAGCTCCTCCAGAAGCAGAAGCAGCAGAAGCTCCAGCCCCAGAAGAGCGAGCCCGTGCTACAGAAGCCCCAGCAGAAGCAGAGTGAGGGCCAGGGGGTGGGATGGTAGCCCTGTCCCTCTTGCCAGGGCTGGCAGCAGATGGCTGAGGCTTTCTGTTCTTCCCCATGGTTGTGGGGTTGCTGGCTGGCAGGGAGGCTGGCAGGAACCAAGGCTGGCAGGAAGGCTGGCAGGGAGGCAGGCACCAAGGCTGGCAGGAAGGCTGGCAGGCAGGTAACACCAAGGCTGGCAGGCAGGCAGGCACCAAGGCTGGCAGGAAGGCTGGCAGGCAGGCAGGAACCAAGGCTGACAGGAAGGCAGGCACCAAGGCTGTCAGGAAGGCTGTCAGGCAGGTAGGCACTAAGGCTGGCAGGCAGGCAGGAACCAAGGCTGGCAGGAAGGCAGGCACCAAGGCTTGTAGGCAGATAGGCACCAAGACTGGCAGGCAGGCAGGAACCAAGGCTGGCAGGCAGACTGGCTTGCAGGGAGGCTGGCAGGGAGGCTGGCAGCAAGGGTGGCAGGCAGGCAGACAGCAAGGCTGGCAGGGAGGCTGGCAGCAAGGGTGGCAGGCAGGCAGACAGCAAGGCTGGCAGGGACTGGCAACAAGGCTTGCAGCAAGGCTTGCAGGCAGGCATGCAGGCAGGGCAGGTAAGGCTGTCAATCTGTCTGGCAGCAGGTCTTTCCTCTGAATGGTGACCTGCTTCCGAGCTGCTTCCTTTATATCCGCGGGGCTTGCTCAATGCATCCTCCCCGCATGCGCAATTAACGCTCGGCATCCGTTAGGCTTCCGCTGTGCATCCGCTAGGCTTCCGCTCTGCATCCGCTGTATCCGTTCCACGTCCGCTTTGCTGTGACCCCCCGGAAGCCTAGCGGATGTGCCATCCACTCCCATCCACTTCCATCCGCTAGGCTTCTGTTCCGCATCCGCTTTCCATCCGCTCTGCGTCCTCCCCCCATCCATTCCTTTCCGTGTTATCCGCTCTGGTTATGCAAATTTTTGCCCCTTTTGAGAGCGGATAACAACGGATGGAACATTTTTCTCATCCGCTGTGTCCTTTTTACTAACCTTTTGCATCCATTGGGCAGTGTGACAGGGCCTTGAATAACTGGCCATCAACACCCCAATCAACAACTAAAAAAGCCATACACAACCAAGCAGTATATAAATATGACATAGAATAGCACATACTCTGCTGCTCCTAGCCCTGAAGATAGGCTCCAGCACAAGTCCAAAAGTTCTGAAAATTAAGTCACTGGTCCCTGTGACTGACCTACATTGGATACTGCAACATTATCCTGAAACACGTATACGTAAGGCCCAGACTTTCTCCCCTTCAAATGATAAGAATTAACTTCTGAAAACTGGGTATTTCAAAAGGAATTCTTTATTGAAAAGGAAGTTATCCAGGTAGGAGTCAAAGCAGGGTCTAATATGCCTCCAAGCATGCAGCATAGATAAAGGGGGTTAGAACCCCTCCCCTTAGTCTGATGTGGATTTCATCAATACAAAGAAGCAACATGTTAATCCCCCCCCATTTTTTCCCCCTGGGAATGTAGTTGAGAAGCATTTCCCAGGAAGTTTCTTTCGGAGCTGGAATTTTAAATGGCCCTTTCTCCTCTTGTGATCTCTCCAAGAGGTGACAAGTTTCCAAGCATCTGGGCTCCAGTCCTCAGTTGTATATCATGTGCAAGTTATACAGATTCAGTACTAGAATTAAGATGTTCAGGTTACATCCAAAAGGATTACTTGTACCAACCTCTCCCCACTTCTTCTTCCATTGAAGAATGGCATATGCACGGATCTGACAGTATATTTGTCTTCATTTGTGACAAAGACCTTGGGCCATCACTGGAACACAACATTGTCACTTGCAGATTTTGATCATCGTCTCCCACATATTTATTCTGGATTTGACTGCTCCACTCCCCACCAAGTCCCTCTGGTCTCGCAGACCTTGAGGAACACATCATAAGCCTCCAACTAATTTGTCACCTTCCCCTCACCTGTGAGGTGAGGCCCAGGTGAGGAAGATGTCAGCAGGAGAATTTATTTATTTATTTGTTTGTCAAACATGTACAAAATCACAAGTATAGGTATGAACATCAACAATAACAAAGAGAGTAAATACAGATAAATGGGAACAGTAAGACTGGGACGGTAGACAACTGGTGCACTTATGCACGCCCCCTTTAAGGACCTCTTAGGAATGGGGTGAGGTCCACAGTAGACAGTTTGAGGTTGAAGCTGTGAGAGGTTGAGGCTGTAACAACGGAGTCAGGTAGGGCATTCCAGGTGTTGACTGTTGCTGAAGTCGTAATTTTCTGCAATCAAGTTTGGAGCAGTTTACCTGGAGTTTGTATTGCTTGTTTGCCTGTGTGTTATTGTGGTTGAAATTGAAGAAGTCATTGACAGGCAAGACAATTTTGTGTACTATGCTTAGACTGGACTGCAACCGGTGCAGTTCCAGATTGTCCAGGCCCAAAATTTCGAGCCTGGAAGCATAGGGAATTCTATGGTGAGTGGAGGAGGGTGGATTCTTCTCAAGAAATACCTCTGAACCAAGAATGAATGGGTTCATCTTTCTTTTGTGGCTCCAAATTTTATTTTCCAGATTCGATTTTTTTTTTTTTTTTAACATTTAAAGAGCAACCCAAAATGCTGAGCCAGGTCTTCCATGTCTAGCTTGAATAGGGAGGTGAGAACAGAAAAGCCATTTGTCATACTTTCAAGTGAAATTTCTAAAGTGCTACGAGCACGTTTCTCCTCTTTGTATTGATCTGCTCGAAATTAAGGCCATTAGAAATGGACAGAGGGTGTGAAATGTGAAATGTAATTACCTCTGACGTGACCCAGATATTTCTGCAGCAGAGGAAAAGGGTGGGATGACTCAGACCTCCTCTGTGAGCAGTGGCCTTCTCAGAAACACAGTTTTGTTCCTTGAATAAGTTTCATGCTTCCGAGCCTTCCTTTCTTGACAAAAACCCACTGTCGAGAAAGCCAAAGGGTTCCTTCCCTCTGGATCAAAAGATCTTGGACTTTATCTTAAAACCAACTCGGTCCCAACATTTTTCCCAATGATTTGCTTTCCATTTCTTATTGGAGGAAAGTCCCCAAACCCACAACTTTGGAGAAAAGGGCAGAGAAGAGCAACTAAGAGGATGAAAGGCCTGGAGACTAAAATCATACGAGGAATGGTTGCAGGAATTGGGTTTGTTCAGTCTAGAGAAAAGAAGAACTAGGGGGCAGGGCTGGGTTTCTGGGGGTTTGCAGGGGTTCAGGAGAGCCCCTAGCCAAGATTCTGTGCAGTTTGGAGAACCCCAAAAATCCCACTCCTGGCAGGGAGAGGGAGAAGGAGAGAGCAGAAGAAAAGGCAGAGAGGGAAGGAGAGAGAAGGAGAGGAAGTGGGAGAGGGAGAAGGAGTGGGAGAGAGGGAGGGAGAGAGGGAGAGAGAGAGGGAGGAGAGAGAAAGGATTTTCCTCCAAAAACTTCTGTCATCTTCAACTTCTGCATTTCTACCATTGAAATCAGTCTAAAGTCCTCCATCCCAAAGGCAGCCATCTGCTTCACCCTTCTTGATGAGAAAATGTTCCTTTGCCTTGGGAGATCCATCTTGGAGGCCTTCAGATTACAATTACTGTGTCAGCTCACCATCTCCTGCAATGCTCCGATCCCACCAGGAATGC
>BLBF01000022.1:15663212-15676342 GCA_015471245.1 Laticauda colubrina | reverse complement strand
TCTCTGTCTCTGTCTCTGTCTCTGTCTCTGTCTCTCTGTCTCTCTCTTTCTCCTTGTGTGACAAACTCCCTGCTTTGCACATCACCCAGGAAGGCTTTTATGAGATGACAATGCAAGTCCAAAAGATTTCTTCCTTGATGGAAGAGGAACAAGAAACTCCAAAGGGAAGGCAACAGATATACGAAATAAGTTGATTTAATCAGGCATCAGAGAGGGCTGCTTAGATATACAACAAAAACAGAAACCTTGCCCTTTCACAGAATAAAACGTCAATACAAGCTCAAATAAAATATAACCCTGTGGGATTAGATGTTCAAATCTAGGAATGTGAAACATTCTGTCAATGAGGCCCTTATCCTTGTGCCTTTTTCACGTTTTTAACAAGTTTCGTGCAAAAAGTACGCTTTTCATGAAAAGTCAAGTAGTTGCATTTTTGAAGTCACCGGGAATCTAAGTTGAGGGAAAACTTAATTTTTATCTGGTACAAGTAGTCCTCAACTTATAACAGTTCATTCAGTGACCATTCAAAGTTATAATGGTCCTGGGAAAAGTGACTTACAACCATTTTCCACACTTACAACTGTGGCACCTTGTCCCCATGGTCATGGGATCGGAATCAAGATGCTTGGCAACTGTCTCATATTTATGATGGTTGCACTGCCCTGGTGGGGTCATGTGATCCCCTTTTCCAACCTTTTGATGAACAAAGTCAATGGGATTTACTTCACAATCATGTTACGTAGTAAACTGCGGTGATTCTGTTTTGCAACAGTGGCAAGAAAGGCCGTAAAATGGGGCAACGTTCACCTGACAACTGTTCAGTTGTGGTCATAAGTCAAGGACTACCTGTAATTCTGGGAGAATTAGCTGGGGCCAGAAGGAGAACTAGAAATGGACAATGTACAAGAAAGTGTTGTGATCCACTGGCAGCCTGCAGAGACAGAAGCAGAGTCGGATAGTGGGGAGGAACATGGGCCAGTCTGGGAGTCTGGGGAGGGCTCGGACGAGGATCCTGTGTCCGATACAGAGATGGGGCCATGACCATCTGGGAGTTATGTACTGACTCCAGAGCTTCCAGAATCTGACAGCAGCAAGGCAGAGGAAAAAAAGGAGCCTGTTCCCAGTGGGCGTATGCGCAGAGCTGCCAGAAGGCAAGAACAGTTCAGACAAAAGGGGCAACTCAGGAGTAAGGCTTGGAGGTGATTGACCACTCCCATAAGACATAAAGGAGGAACAAAGGGACAGGAGCCTTTGCAGGAAGCAACTTTGTTCATACTGGTTGGTTTGAAACCTGAAGCTCTGTGTTGAATTTGTGCTCTGGTTGGCCTTGTATAACTAATTGGACATTCAGTCCTTGGCAGCATTTCATGGAAGATAAAGGTGCATGCTTATCAGACTTATCCTGAAGGACTTTGGCAGACTTCCATGGGACTCTTTACAAACTGTTTGAGACTCATTACGGGCTGTGAATGACTATAATTTACAGCCTTTGAAATAAAGAAAAAAGGTTTTGGGATTAACATGTGTTTATTAGTGTCTTAATAAGCCTTGGTCAGAACAGAAAGCAATGAAAGATTGATGACACAGGCAGCATTCAGCTTGGACCAACAGTTATGTGGTTAACTATTTGGGTTGGACTAGAAGACCTCCAGGGTCCCTTCCAGTTCTATTCTGATTGATTGATTGGTCCATAATCCTAAAATTCAAAAGAATATTCTGCTTTTGTGAGCTCCCCTTGAACTCGTGGTGGGGTGCCTTTGGATGTGGCTTTACCCCATCTGTTATGAGATGCTCACCAGATTTTTAATGAAAGAATAAGAGGTGTCTTTTTTTTTTATCAGAAGAGAATATTAAGTTGAAAGATCAACTATTGTGCTTCAAACTTTGTGGATTTGTGAAGGAGCGATTTTCACCACCATCTAGTTCTTAATAGAGGCAGAAAGATGCAGGAGCAGGACTGGAGGTCAAACCAATAAGGAGGTCTCTGGAACTCTTGCCTCTCCATTAACCATGAAAAATAACAATTTTATTTCAGAGGGAAAGGTGAGAAAGAAACCAAGCAAAGAAGAATGAGCTGGAACAAGCTAGGAGAGGTAATTGTGATGTTTCACTGTGAACTTGATTTTCCTCCTTTTAATTCTCCATTTAATGGAAAAAGATGATTTGAAACTCTAAAGACACATGTATCTCTTATCAAAACACTCCCTTTTCCTAACCAATATTTTATTCTGGAATTATGGGATAGCCATGATATTGTATTAAAAGGTGAAGGTAAAGGTTCCCCTTGCACATATGTGCTAGTTGTTTCTGGCTCAAGGAGGTGGTTCCCATCTCTGTTACAAAGCCAAAGAGCCAGCGCTGTCCAAAGATAAATTTAATGGGCAGAGTGGGGATGGGGAAAGCCATTAAGTGGAGAGCAAAATGGAGAACTTTCTTTCACACACAAGCACAATTAGGAATGCAGAGCAAAATCCTCGCTGATTTATGAGCTGCATGTGCAATGATCATACATTCATAAGGTGTAATCTGCTGAACAATCGAAATAAATTGGCTTATCCCTGTGCCTGGATTAAGGAAGCAATGCTGCCAATCAACCAAAAGCAGACACTAGAGATCTCAGATTAATTACCATCTGCACGGGGCAGATGCTAAAATCCTTCGTTTCGCCTCCCTCTTATTGCTTTGTCCTGATGCCTCTAATTCAATTACAATAAAATAGAATAACAGAGTTGGAAGGGACCTTGGAGGTCTTCTAGTCCAATCCCCTGCCTAGGCAGAAAACCTTATACAACTTCAGACAAATAGTTATCCAACATCTTTTTGAAAACTTCCAGTGTTGGAGCATTCACAACTTCTGAAGCAGTGGTAGGATTCACTTTTTTTTACTACCAGTTCTGTGGGTATGGCTTGGTGGGTGTGGTATGGCTTGATGCGGGTGGATTGGTGGGCACAACAGGGGAAGGTTACTGTAAGATTCCCATTCCTACCCCACTCTTGGGGGATTACTGCAAAATCCCCATTCCTTCCCCACCCCACGAACCTGCTTTCCAGCTCCATTCTCCTGTGCAGGGCAACTAGAGAAGACCCAGCCAATCAGCTGGGACTCAATGCGAGGCAGAGAAAAGATGGAGCTGGCGGGGCCAGTCAGAGGTGGGATTTTCTGGTTCTCCAAACTATTCAAAATCTCCACTACCAGTTCTCCAGAACTGGTCAGAACTGGATGAATACCACCTCTGAAGGATATACTGCAAAATCCCCATTCCTTCCCTACCTCACTAACCTGCTTTCCAGCTCCGTTCTACTGTGCAGAGCAACCAAAGGAGACCCAGCCGATCAGTTCAATGGGAGACAGACAAGAGATGAGGTTGGTGGGGCCAGTCAGAGGTGATATTTGCTGCTTCTCCAAACTACTCAAAATTTCGGCTACCGGTTCTCCAGAACTGGTCAGAACCAGTTGAATATCACCTCTGTTCTGTAGGCAAGTTGTTCCACTGATTAATCGTTCTCACTGTCAAGAAATTTCTCCTTAGTTCTAAGTTGCTGTTGAAGACCATTACAACGTATTTTTACTTGAAGTCGAGAGTCATCAGATTATACGTAGCAAATAACAACTCCCCCCCCCAAAAAAAAAAAACATATTACCCATAACAATAAGGAAACTTCAATCCAAAAAGAGATCACTCTGTCAGAAAAACAAATCTGGTCACGTTGCCAACTTCAAAAGCCAATACAAAAATTTATGCCACCAGATAAAGACTCAATGCACCAATTATCACATTAAACAAGAGGAAAACCTACTGTGCACTAATTCCACCTGCACTTTTTATAATTTTGTAAACAACAAACTAAAAGACTCATGGTCCATCCCACTCCTGATAGGACCTAATGGTAAAGACTGCAACGACGACACCATTAAAGCCAACCTCTTTAACACATTCTTCGGCTCAGTATTTGTAAACAGCAATGGATCATGCCCAGTATTTCCTTGCAGAACCACAAAAAACTACAATGATCTAATACATATCAATTTTACAGAAGACATTGTTGAAAAAGTACTATGCAATCTAAAACCATCTCTATCTATTGGACCGGACGGAATATGTGCCTACTTCTTAAAAAAGCTATCCACTGCCATAGCTGAACCTCTAAGCATAATCTTTGAAAAACCTTTCAGGACCAGCTCCTTGAATTACGCCATCTTCGGTTTGATCTAAGTATGGTATAATAAAATCATTTATTGCAATGACTTACCTGTCAATGAATACTTCATCTTCAACCATAACAACATAAGAGCACACAATAGATACAAAACTCAAGGTTAACCACACCAAACTTGATTGCAGGAAATACGACTTCAGCAACAGAGTGGTCAATGTCTGGAATACTCTACCTGACTCTGTGGTTTCTTCCCCAAACCCCAAAAACTTTAACCTTAGACTTTCTACTATTGACCTCACCTCTTTCCTAAGAGGTCTGTAGGGGGTGTGCATAAGCGCATCAATGTGTCTACCGTCCCTGTCCTATTGTTTCTTTTATTTTTCTTATATGTACCCTTTCATGTATTCATAACTATGTATATACTTTTCCTATTACCTTGTAAGCGATTGACAAATCAAAACAAATAAAATAAATAAATAAATAAATAAATAGTTTGCATCCATTGCTTCTTGTCCTGCCCTCAGGTGCTTTGGAGAATAGCTTGACTCCCTCTTTTTTTAGGGCAGCCCCTGAGATATTGGAAGACTGCTATCCTGTCCCCTCTAGTCCTTCTTTTCTCTAGACTGGCCATACTCAGTTTCTTTGTTTTCTAAATAATACTTTTTATTAAACATTTTCCAACAATTTATAACATGTTAACACTTTCAACAACGTTACAGCTTCGTCAAACATTCATATTCGTATATTAGTTTCTGTGTTACTTTTGTGTCTATTGTCTAACCAGGTGTCCCAGGCTTCCCAGATCAAATAATACTCCGTTTCACCTCTTATTTTTTTAACTCTAAGGTCAGCCTGTCCATCACCATGCAGTCCAGAATCTTTCTTATCACTGTCCCCTCAGATGGTATATTTTCCTGTTTCCAGTACTATGCATACACAATTCTGGCTGCAATTATTATATGTAAAGTGATATATTTGTCTGTCTTAGTATGATCTCCCCTTATTATTCCCAATAAAAACAGTTCTGGTCCTAATTCAATTCCCCCCCACACACACACTATTTCCTCTATCCAGTTATGGATTCTGCTGCAACAGCTTTTGGCTTCCGAACACGTCCAGCACATATGAAAGAAGATGCCGTGTTGTTTTTACATTTCCAGCATTTTGGGCTCCTGTTTGGGAACATCTTTGTCATGCCCCTGTTGGAGACTGACTCCGAGGGAGAGGAGGAAAGGCTGACAGGGAGTGGAAGTGTGGCTCCGGAGGTTGTGGAGGAGGCTGGGGAAGGGCAGAGGCTGGCTGGGCATTTAGAGGAAGACCCAGGCCCATCCCCTCTCCATCCTAGGGCATGCAGAGAGGAGGATAAGGGACAGATGTGAATGGCATGGTCTACGGGGGAGGAAAGGGCCTTGATCCTGTTCATGGGCTGCAGCTGTGACAACTGGATAAGAGGACGAACATGCTTATGGGCCAGTGCTGGAAACAAAGTGTGGAAATATCTCTAGTCTTTCATTCCTCTCTGAGTTTAGCATCCCTCCCAGTGTGTGTTCTGATATCTGTGAATGTCTTCAAGCCCTTATCTTGCCTGGTTTCCTTAATTTTTTCAGTGCGGTTTGTGTTGTTTTTTTCTCTTTATAGTTTATAGGCATTTTTAGTTTAAACAACATTTCCTCCTTTTCACAACTGCTTGTGGGGGAGGTTTTTTTTGTCTCCAGTCAAGGATATTTGGAGCTATGAAGCAAAGTGAAGGGATAAATGAGGCTTCACCTGTTTTTGTGATTGTGCTTATTTTCTATCTCATCCAGGGTCATCACAATCTTTACCAGTCTGATAAGGGGCAAATGCCACCCATAGAACATTTTGTATATATTTTCTTTATGCTCTGTTGATAATGTTAGTTTATAGTTGCCACCCCCACATTTTTTCCCAATATTCTAATTCAATACTGTATCCCAAATTTTTCACCCAAGCTATCACTGTTTATCTTACAATTTCTTCTTCCATTTTAAACTTCAAAAGTTCTCTTCTAACTTTGCATGGTCACTCTATAAATGGTCGTAAGCCGAGAACTACAGGCAGTCCTCCACATATGACCACAATGGAGCCCCAAATTGATGTTGTTAAGTGAAAGGTTTGTTAAGTGAGTTTTGTCCCATTTTTATGACCTTTCTCACCTCAGTTGTTAAGTCACGGCAGTTGATAAGTGAGTATAACCCAGTTATTAAGTGAATCCAGCTTCCCCATTGACTTTGCTCCTCAGAAGGTCACAAAAGGGGATCGGGTGACCCCCTTGGGACACTGTAACTATCATAAGTACAAGTCAGTTGCCAATCAACTGAATTTTGATCACGATACCATGGGCGGAATGTTGCAATGGTGTCGTAAGTGTGAAAAACGGTCCTAAGTCACTTTTTTCAGTTCTGTTCTATCTCAGGATGGTCACGATTAGAAATTTGGAGCTCAACTGTGATCGTAAGTCGAGGACCACCTGCGTTGAGAAATAATCAGAGCGAAGGAACATTTTAAATGTAAAGGCCCTGTCACACTGGCCGACGGATGCAAAACGTTTGTAAAAAGGACACAGCGGATAAGAAAAATGTTCCATTCATTGTTATCCGCTCTCAAAAGTGCCCCGAATTTGCATAACCAGAGCGGACAACACGGAAAGGAACGGACAGGGGGAGGATGTAGGGCGGATGGAAAGTGGATGCTCCACGGAAGCCTAGCGGATGGGAGTGGACGGCACATCTGCAAGGCTTCTGGGGGTGCACAGCAAAGCGGACGCGGAACGGAAAGAGCGGATGCAGACCAGATGCCGAGCGGATGAAGCAGATGCACAGCGGATGCCGAGTGGATGAAGTGGATGCAGAGCGGAAGCCTAGCGGATGCCTAGTGGAAGCCTAGCGGAAGCCTAGCGGATGCCTAGCAGATGCCTAGCATTCACTGCGCATGCGGGGAGGATGCATTGCGTCAGCCCCGCAGATATAAAGGGAAGCAGCTCCCAAGCAGGTCACCATTCAGAGGAAAGACCTGCTTCCAAACACAGCTCTCCTGCCAGCCAGCCAGCAACCCAACAACCATGGAGAAGAAATGGAAGCCTCTGCCATCTGGTGCCAGTCCTGGCAAGAGGGACAGGGCCACCCTCCCACCCCCTGGCCCTGACTCTGCTTCTGCTGGGGCTTCTGCTGCCCGGGCTCAATCTTCTGGTGCTGGGGCTTCTGCTGATGCTGCTTCTGGTGGTGGTGCTTCTGCTGATGCTGCTTCTGGTGGTGGTGCTTCTGCTGGTGCTTACTCTGCTGACACTGCTCCTGGTGCTGGTGCTTCTGCTGGTGCTTACTCTGCTGGTGCTGCTCCTGGTGCTGGTGCTTCTGCTGGTGCTTACTCTGCTGGCGCTGCTCCTGGTCCTGCTCGTGCTCCTGGTCCTGCTGGTGCTGCTGGTCCTGCTGGTCCTGCTGGTCCTGCTGGTGCTGCTACTGTTGTTGCTGCTGCTGCTGGTGGTGGTGGTGTGGAGGAGCAGCCCCTACAACCTGGAAGCCCCTCTGATATGGCCCTGCCAAAGGGAGGAAGAGGCAGACGCGTGAACGGGAGAGGAGGCAATACAACATAGAAGAGGAACATGAGGAGGAGGTGCTGGAGTGGCTGAGGGAGAACGAGTATCTATGGCGGAAGGGACACAGGCTCTATCGAGACACCAAAAGGAAGCAGGCTGCTTGGAGAGAGAAGGCGGAGAGCCTGGGCTACACTTCGGAGGTGCTACTCGGCTGGTGGAAGCACATGCACACCTGGTATGGGAAGCTGCACCTCAAGAAATCTGGCTAGGCCGTGGTCAAGCTGATGGACAGAGAGACCTACATGATGGCCAAGTGCAGCTTCTTGGAGGGTGAGATCCGCCACCGAGGAGCAGCCCCTCTTACAACCCTCCCTCTCAGGCAGCCTGCTGAGACCCAGTCCCCTTCTGGCCAAGAGTCAGCTCCTGTGTCCAGGCAGGTATCTGTGGAGCGTGCCACGATGGAGACCCCCCCGACAGCTGTACTACCCATGGCGGAGCGCGTGGAGGACCCCCTGACACAGTGGGAGAAATGAGACGGCACTTCCACCACAGCCCAACCCGCATCCACCCCCAGCTCCACCTCCACAGAAAGGCAGAGAGGCAGACAGGAGGGGCAGAGCCACACTGTCCTGCTGGAGATAAGAGACACCATCAGGAGCAGCGTAGATCTCCTCTCTCAGCTGGTATACACCGACGCCCCATCCTCCAACTGCAAGCCCTTCCTCACCTATGTCAACTAGACCTTCATGAACATATGGGAACCCCAGTACCAGGTGGTGAAGGACAGGATCACCGATCTTCTTCACAACCCTCCAAACCAAGATGAACCTGCTCCCACCTAGTCCAGGCCTGCTCCTCCACCCCAGGTGATGTCACTGCCCTTCCAAGGCTTTCCACAGGCCCTCCCCTACCAAGGCTACGGCTACCAGGAGGTCCAGCAGCACAGGCAGCCCTTCCCAGTCCAGGCACAGGTACATCGGATGCCACCGGTGCCACTGTTGCCACCGATGCCACCCACGCCACTGATGCCAGTCATGCCACAGATGCCACCCATGCCACCGATTCCACCGACGCCAGTCCTCACCCAGCTGCAGACCAGACAGCCCCACTACACTGCTCCTTCCTCCACCCCACAGCCAAGCCCGGCCTCAGAACATCTGTCATCGGTATTGGGGCTGATACCCCATGTCATGGAGGAAGGGGGTCTCAACATCACAGGGCTGAGCCAGCTGTCTGAGAGCTTCCTCAACACACTGTCCCCTGTTGTCGTCTCGGGGCCAGGCACCCCAGTGGCGCCTCAGACCAGCACTCCAGCAGCAGCCATCTCCACAGCACCTGGACCCTTCACCCCTGAGACTGGGCAAGCCTCAGAGTGACCAAGAAGAGTGCCAGAGACTGGGTGGCTACCTGTTGACTTTATTTTTGCTTTGGACACTTGACTTGGGTCATTTTTCTTTTACAGCTTGTTATTAATAAAGATTATCTTTGCTTCACACATTTGCTTCATTTATTTTTGTAAATAAAGTCTTGGTGGAAACATTTTGAAATGGTTTAAGCCTTTGCATGCTTGTGGGATGGGTTAAGATAGCAGTGGGATGGGCAGGGATACCTGTGGAATGGGTAATATCTGTGGATTAGATAAACCTCCAGTGCAAGCATAGTAGGACTGTATGGTCCACCCTCCCAGCTGCCACACATATGGCCCTTTATTATCAATAATAATGCAATCATTCATCCACACATGTCAACATAAACACAACTCTTTATTAAATGCCCTGTTCATTGTAGGCCCACCCAACATACATGGCCCAATCTCATCAGTGTGATGAGACAGGCTGAAGGAAGCATCCATTAATCATCTATCATCCTGTCTTGCCACTCCACTGCTCCAGCTGGGGAGTTGCACCAGTGTCTCAGGAGGTTGCGCTGCTTCTTCCCTTCATGTGAAGCTCTGTTGGGGCCTTGCACATCCTTAGTGCCTATCAGGTTTCACCCTTGCCTCCATTCCCCAGGCTCCATGTCCCCATTGCCTTGTTGGAGGTCCACGAGCCTGTTCTGCAAGACTGGGTAGCGGGTGCGCATGAGATTGTGCAGGATGCAGCAAGCTTCCACGATCCTCCTCACGGTGTCTGGGAGATTCTGCATGGTGGTGAGAAGTACCTGGAACCTGTTGGCCAGGATGCCAAAGGTGTTCTCCACCACCCGCCCTGCCCTGGACAGCCTGTAGTTGAAGATCCTCTCTTCACGGGTGAGGAGTCTGGAAGTGTAGGGCTTCATGAGGTAGGTTCTGAGGGAGAAGGCGTCATCCCCCATGATGACGTAGGGTACATCTTGCATGTCGGACAGGGGGTCTGGATCTGGGAAGCCTATGATGAGGTTGCGTTCCAGCCCCTCCTTGAGGTCACTGGCGTTGTATACCTGGGCATCTGAAGCTGAGCCGTTGCCTGAAGCATCGATGTACATGAACTTGTAGTCAGCATCGACCATGGCGAAGAGGATGATGCCGAAGAAGCCCTTGTAGTTGAAATAAGTGGACCCCGAGTTGGCTGGAGCTTTGCAGACCACATGCTTGCCATCGATGGCTCCAACGGTGTGGGGGAAGTTCCACTTCTGATACCACTGCTCTGCAACTTTCTTCCATCCTTCTTCAGTGGAGAGGCACTGGAGGAGCTCCCCATTGTATTCTCCGATAATGATGGTGTTGTGTGGCACCCTCCAGCCATACTGCATGCTCCTGTAGGTGGTCCCTGAGGCCAGGTGGCGCAGAGTCAGTGCCACCTTGAGCCCAGGTTCCAGGCTGGGCCGGAAGTTGGTGCTCTGCTTGGTCAACCTGGGTCTCAGCTGCTGCACAACTTCGTCAAACATGGCTGGCGGCATCCTCATGAAGTTCTGGAATGCCTGAGTGTCTTCGTTCCTCAGCTCCACCATCAGTTGTTATACAGTCCATACTCTGCTCTTCTGGCGATCCATCTTCGGACCCAGACACTTCTTGGCCACCTCCTTTTCTTCGCGTAGAACAGTTGAAAGAGCCTGTAGAAGACTTCGCACTGTTGCAGAATGATGGTGGCTACCAAAAGGAGTGTGTGATGATCCATGGTGGAGATGACTGGATGCTGTGGAAGAGCAAGAGCAAGAGCAAGGCTGAAGAGGTCTGCACCTCAGGGCTGCTGGACTGAAAGTGAGATCCAGGTGAGTTCCTCCCCCTTTTTATAGGCAATATAGGTTTTCCACTATGTGTCCTTTTGCATCCTCTAGGCATCCTCTAGACATCCTTAATATCCGAGATAGGTCCCCTCTGCGAACGTTTTTTCCGTTTTAATGCTTTGTATGCGAGCTGCATCCGCTTTCATCCTTTCTCCATCTGTGCTACTAACGCTGCGAGTCTGTTCCACGTCCTTTCCGCGTCTGTTTCGCTTCGTCCCTATGTCTGTTTACCGCTGGAGCGTATTTGAGTTGCCCGGATGCGCAGCGGATGCCTAGCGGATATAGCGGATGCATAAGGATGACAACAGATGTCGAACGGATGTTCCCCGTATGCATTGCGGATGCAGAACGGACGCGTTTGATACATTTTCAGCTCAAAAAGTTTTGTGCAGCTCAAAACGTTTTGAGCGGATGAAATGTCAGTCGACGGATGCTGGATGGATAGAGAGGATGAAAAACGGACGCAGTGAGTACAGAACGGATGAATCACGTTAACCAATGGATGGCAAGTGTTTCTCTCCGTTTTACATCCTCTTTCCATCCGTTGGTGCAGTGTGACATGGGCTTAGGTTGTGCTGGCTGTAGAATGTAATTTGCTGTCTCTCCCACCAGAGGGCGATGGGGAGCTGCAAAAATGTATGATTATCTGCAAAAATTATTTATTATTTTTTAGCTCCATTGCTAAAAACAAAAGAAAACTTGGGAGATTTGGGACAACTTTTCTCACTTGGCAAATACACCAATGAGTTTACCAAACTCAATTCGGTTTGTAAAGACTGCGCCAAATCCAAGAGATTTCCATTTAAAACAAAGGCAGTTAGTCATATTTGTCATGATCCTGGTGTTAAGTGACAACTGGAAAAGTTAACAACTTAGTCTTGCTCTGAAGAGGAAGCTTGTCCATCATCCAAGAAACAATCTCAGCTCTTTCTAACAATATTAACTGCATTAATACTATTAATGCATTAATATCATTAATACTATTAATATTTTAAGGATAAATGCTGAGCTTGCTGTGCTCTTTGAGCTTGGTTTTTTTCTTGAAGATGTTTCATTACCCAACTAGGTAACGTCATCAGTACTAGTAGGGAGTCCCTACTATCACTCATGATGCTGCCTAGTTTGGATAAGGAAACATCTGCAAGAAAGCAACCAAGCTCAGAGTATTAAAGATGCCTCAGTTTTCTTCTTCCTCTTCCTCTTCCTCTTCCTCTTCTTCCTCCTCCTCCTCCTCCTCTCCATAAACCCTACTCCCTTCTAGCACTGATGATGTTACCTAGTTGAGTAATGAAACATATGCAAGAAAGCAACGAAGCTCAAAGAGTATCAAATACTCCTTGGTTTTCCTCCTCTTCCTCCCCTTCTTCTTCCTCTTCCTCCTCCTCCTCCTCCTCCTCCTCCCACTCGCTTAGAGTGCAAGCAGAAATCCATAAATAGGTCAGGATTTGCCAAGTCCTGCAAACCTTTTCCAAAAGGTTTTATTTTTCCATTTGCTTTTTGAGGCCAAAGTCTACGGTGCCCTGTGGTGAGCAGATCCCTTGTTTGCAACCTTTGCCGGATTGAATTTTCTTCCTCTCACTCTTGTTATTGATTCAGTAGTGTTCAACCTTTTACAGCAGCGTTCTTATCTTGCATCAAAAGGAACTCATTAGACATTGAAAGCTAGCTGTGTTCAGTTTGTTCATTCCAGAGCTCGGCCTGCTGTGCTCCTCTTTTGTTATTTTGCTCTTCTTCCTGCTCTCTCTTCCATTTGACCCCATTTATCACAACTGCAGGAGGAGGTATGGGATAAAAGCTATAAGAATTGCAAAATGGGGAGATGGAAGGTCTATCTTTCTTCCTTTCTTTTGGCATGGAATCATCAAGAAATTCACAGAAAATATCAGTTCTACATTATTGAACACTGAATGTTGTTCATGTTCTGTTAACAAGACATGTGTTTTCTGTAACAGCCTTTGGCGGTTGGGTGTTCTGAAGAGACCTTTTCCTAAATTGCAAACTTTTGATGAGTAAGCTTATACCAAGGTTTGCTAATAAATATTGTAAGCTAGGTTGTCAGAAGAAGTTCCTTTCAGAAATTCAGTTATTCTTCCAGGTTCTGCATAACTATGATATCTCTCCCAAATCCTCAACAAAATTGGCTTTCTAAATAAGGAAATCTATCTATCTGTCTATCTATCTATCTATCTATCTATCTATCTATCTATCTATCTATCTA
>BLBF01000022.1:15639390-15661231 GCA_015471245.1 Laticauda colubrina | reverse complement strand
CTATCTATCTATCTATCTATCTATCTATCTATCTATCTATCTATCTATCTACCTATCTATCTTTGTAATCTATCTTTGTAATCTACCTACCTACCTACCTACCTACCTACCTATCTATCTATCTATCTATCTATCTATCTATCCATCTATCTATCCATCTATCGAGAGAGGAGAGGGAGGGGAAAGGAGAGGGGGCGAGGAGGCGCCTGGGCGGTCAAGCAGGCTGCTTCTCGGCGATCCCCGGGGAAAGGGGCGGGGCGTGGGCGGGGCCGGGCCAGGGTCGGTCCAAACCCCCCCCCCCCCCCCCCCCCCCCCCCCCCCCCCCCCCCCCCCCCCCCTCTCTCTCTCTCTCTCTCTCTCTCTCTCTCTCTCTCTCTCTCTCTCTCTCTCTCTCTCTCTCTCCACACACACACACACACACAAACACACACACTAATTGCTTCAGGTTTTATTTGGAAGCAACGACTTTTCTATTTTTCGTTTATGTGGGGGAAAAGATTACATCATGCCGCATATTTCCTTCTGACCAGGCAGTCTCAAATTGCTTTTCACATACACACACCCCACTCCAGATCTAAGTTGATGACATTTTCACAAATTATTAGTGTGGTGATAATAGGCATTTATAGAAAGGAAGCCCTGCGCTGGGCTTGTCACATTACGTGAGTGACAAGGGGTTTTCAAACTGATGAGGGCTGTTAAAGCTGATTATAGTTTATATCTGGAAATGATGGGGTATTGGATGCCTCCCAGTGGTGAGGGCCTGCAGAAATGTCCCTTCTCACCATGGGGCATAGATTGGCCAGGTTGCACGCAATTGAGTCTTAATAAAGAAAACTCAAAAGATAAATGCTTAAAAAGCATTATACGTGATGCTTTTTATACGATATGCATATGAGCCAATGCGGTGGATGTTTTCCAGTGAACACTCATCATTTTGAAGAAATATTTCACATCCTTAACTGGTTGTTATTCCGGTTTTCTGTTTATGCTCAGAACTCTCTGCTGAGTGTTCACAGTGGTTAACATTTGTCCATCTCTATCATCTATCTATCTATATCTATCTATCTATCTTTCTATCTATCTATCATTATTTCCTGTACATGATTCCACCTTCTTCAGTTAGATGGGAAATTCTCTATTTTTTACAGAATATATATACGTTGACTCTTTTTTAGATATTGGAACATTGGAAACTCTAGACCATTGCAGAGAAAATGGCTATCCAAATTCTTCTTAAAAGCCTCCACTGATGAAGCAGCCACAACTTTTGGAGGCAAGTTGTTCCAACAGCAGGAAATTTCTGTTAACTTTTGTTAACAATTGTTAACAATTAACAATTGTTAATTGTTCTCAACAGCAGGAAATTTCTCCTTATTTCCAGGTTGGTTCTCTTCTGGATTAGTTTCCACCCATTGCTTCTTGTCCTGCCTTCAGATGCTTTGGAGAATAGATTGACCCCCTCTTCTTTGTGGCAGCCCCTCAAATAGCAATAGCAACAACACTTAGACTTATATACCACTTCATATTCTTTACAGCCCTCTCTAAGCAGTTTAAAGAGTCAGTCTATTGCCCCCAACAATTTGGATCTTCATTTTACTGACCTTGGAAGGAAGGAAGGCTGAATCAAATATTGGAAGACTGCTATCATGTCACACCTAGCCCTTGTTTTCATTAGACATACTCAATTCCTGCAACCATTCTTTATATTCATTTCTACACAGAAAGATGTAGAATTATTCACAGGTACAATATTTATTTATGAGCCAGAAATCTTTAATTTGGTATATAAACCAAGATCTCTAGACCAGATGCATAATTTTCAACAGGAATGTGTACATCTCTTGAAACAATTAAAAGAGTACCAGATATGTAAGTTTCTTAGTTCAATCTAGAAATGTCATGTTGTATTCTGTCAGGGACATCATCCTCAATACATTGGTGGCAAAAAAACCTTGTGAAAATAGAATCTGAATGTGGTATTTCACTAATATTCTATTATAGTGGTCTCAACTGAGTATGGAATACATTAAGTCTTGTATGTAACAGAAAGATGGCCCTTCCTAGCAGTTAACAGAGTATGTTCATAGTTAGAAATTCTGTTTATATGTAGCATCACAGAGCAAACAAAGAGCACAGTCACCATGTATTTTACTGCTCAACTGTTTTAACTGCAACAGGAAATGGGAAACTCTATTTAGAACAAAAGAGCATAGAGTATATGCCATGGATCCAAACTTGTAAACACTGCCATCTGCTGGTTGAATGCTACGATAGTTATTGCACAGAAATACATTCCAACAATGAATTCCAACAATACTTAAGCAGGTAGTTGTTTTAGTCTGGCCAGATTCTGTCTATAGGTGAGAAATAACGAAGTAACTTAGAAGTAAGTCCACATGCTGAACTATAATCACTTTTATGAATATTTGAATTTTGAATAATATGGGTTTGGCTTCTTCTGTATTCTGCTAAAGAGTTGGCTTATTTTCTGCTAAAATGTTGGTTGTTACTATGGTATGCAGAGGGAAAGGTTTTTCGGTTTGACATTTTGACTCGGAGACATTAAACATGCTCAGTTCCTTTATTCTTTGGAAATAGCCTGCAGGGATAAAAGAAGGCTGTGTGGTAATTCTGCTTAGTATAATATTTAAAATATATAATTCAGTGCATCCATTTTTAAAAGCATACATTTGTCTACTTGAACAAACATAGGACTTCACAGTGGGAAATCTGAGAGAAAGAAACCCAAGAAACAATATTTAAAATGAATTTTATTTGTCAATATAGCTTTCATTGATATAGATCAGTTAGTTGTCTGTTCTTTTTGGATGCTTCTTACGCTAAAAGGCTCATGTTAAAAGATGGCATAAAACACAGGGGTGGAACGGAACATAAACCGAAAGAGGAGAAATCAGAAATAAATCTCATATAGTCCAAGCACATTGTTGTCTTCCATGGAAAAATCACTGTATTTTCATATTTATTGTGAAATTTTTCATGTTTTTTGATCTAAGTTGCAAAGTTTCCTAAAAGGATCAGAATGAAGATCCTTGTATGAAGGATTTTCATAAATCATAAATAATAAAATATATTATTCTTATATAGCATCATGTTACACTTGATTGTTCACTTGAAGAACGCAAAGACAGCTCATTCTATATTTGGGCAAGAATTAAATAGCTATACTTTTTATCAACATCATCGAAATGGCTGAAAGGCAGTTGCAGTTGTGGGTTGGTGGAAATGTATGTCTGGTTGAGTATTGGGTGCATTTTGATTTGCAATAACATCACAGCTGTTTTGCTTTTTATTCCTGGTCTGTCTTTTTACCTGTCTGTATGTCTGGAGGTTTAAAGGATGAATGGATGGATGGATGGATGTGGGGTTGATGGATGGATGGATGTAAGATTGATGGATGGATGGATGGATGGATAACTAGATGGATGGGTTGGTGGGTTGATGGATGGGTGAGTGGGTGGAAGGAAGGATGGATGGATAGATGGACAGATGGATGGATGGGTTGGTGAAAGGAAGGAAGGATGGACAGATGTATGGATGGGTGGATGGATGGATACATGCATGCATGGAGAGATAGGTATATAGATAGATGAGGACACGACTATATGAACAATACAGTTTATTCGAGCATCCTATCCTTAGGTTGTATATTTATTTATTAACTTATTTCTTTATCTATGCATTTATATATTTAGTTATTTATTCATCTATCCACCCACATCTTCAATATTTGTCTTTTTGAAAAGATGTCTCCAACGTTGGTCCATTTATTATCTTGATTCATTTTTGATCAGTCTACCCAACGGAAGTTTGTTTGGTGAAAAGATTTGATGCCAGATAGAGCTGGCTCATAGAGATCTGATGACTAATTAGAGCCTTTGTGTATTAAAGAATGGAAAGAGATAAAGATTTTTTTCTTTTTTTTTCCAAAAGGAAATTTGTGTCCACAGTCCAGTGGCCTTCCGGCAAAAAAAGAGCAATTGACTAAAATTTGCTGGTTCGGTGCTCATGAGACACATGGAAGATAAACAGAAGGAAGTTATGAGAAAACCAACCAGCAAAATTAAGCTTGTAAAAGCTCAGATCAGAGGAAACTCCAGAAGAAAAATTAATTGGGAGTT
The DNA here is from genome assembly GCA_015471245.1 of Laticauda colubrina. Lineage (NCBI taxonomy): Eukaryota > Metazoa > Chordata > Lepidosauria > Squamata > Elapidae > Laticauda > Laticauda colubrina. Next base: position 15,657,089 of record BLBF01000022.1, on the reverse strand, counting down.
GTTACTTTATCCAAGCTGTAGCCTATGATTTCAGTACTTCCAGACCAGACAATGTCTGGAGCATGAAAGGTGATGGATGGATGAATAAATTCTTGACTTATAACCACAACTGAAGCCAAACTTTCCTTTGCTAAGTGAAAACAGTTGCTAAGTGAACTCTGTCCCATTTTTTGCCTTTTTTTGGCCACCATGGTTAAGTGAATCGCCTCAGTTGTTGAGTTAGTCACATGAAGCAAATCTATCTTCCCCGTTGACTTTTGCCTGTCAGAAGGTTGCAAAAGAGGATCATGTGACCCTAGGACATTGCAACAGTCATAAGTCCATGCCAGTTGCCAAGCCTCCAAATTTTGATCGTATGACCATAAGGACGCTGCAGTGCTTGTAAGTGTGAAAAATGGGCATAAGTCACTTTTTCCAACTTCAAAGGGTCACTAAACAAATAGTTGTAAGTCAAGGACTAACTACATAATTTCTGCCCTCTTCTGTTAGATGGGAGGAAAATTCTCTCTCTCTCTTTTTTACAGAGTACATAAAAGTTGTGACATGCCCCTGTTGGAATCTGATTCCGAGGGGGAGTCTGTACTGCTGACAGGGACTGGGAGTGTGGCTCTGGTGGCTGTGGAAGAAACTGGGGAAGGGCAAAGTCTGGCTGGACTTTCAGAGGAAGACCCAGGCCCACCTCCTCTTCATCCTAGGGCACACAGGGAGGAACAGAGAAGGGAGCAACATGAGTTACATGGGTTACAGGGGAGAAAAGGGCCCTGATTTCCTCCATTAGCTGCAGCTGGGAAAGCAAGATTTAAAAAGGGCATTTGCACACAGCACCTTGCTGGAAGCTAAGCATGCTTTATCTTTGTTTGTCAAGTCTTATCCGGGTTCTGGCGTCCTCCCAGCTGTTATCTTCATTATCTTTTGAACTCTACAATTCTTTATATTGCCCTGTCTCGTTAATTGATGCAGCGTGGTTGTGTTGTGTTGTATTTATAATTTATATGTACTTTGGGTTCAGATGGAATTTCTTCCCTTTAAAAACTGTTCTTGGTAGAGTTTTTTCTCCAGCTGATGATAACTGGATATTGGGAGACAAGTTGGAGGTATTATTCTGTCCTTTATAATTACTGGCTAGATGTGTAAAGACAGACAGATAACTCTACAAAGGCATTTCTTTATTGGTTCATCAGGCATCCTCATATATAACTCATGGTTATGTCAAGATTCATCTCAATGTCCAAATCTTTGCATAGAGTTGAAGTCCTCCAGGCTTAATGTTGCCAAGGTTAAGGACCCCTGCCCTATACCATTCCAGACAAATGGTTGTCTAGTCTCTCTTCTTAAAAGCCTCCAGAGATGGAGCACCCATAACTTCTGAAGGCAAGTTCTTCCACTGGTTCATTGTCAGGAAATTCCTCCTTAGTTCAAGTTTGCTTCTCTCCTTCATGAGTTTCCACTCATTGCTTCTTGTCCTGCTCTTTGGGTGCTTTGGAGAGTAGCTTGACTCCCTCTTCTTTGTGGCAACCCCTGAGATATGAGAACACCTGTGTAGTTTCAGCTTCAGAAAAAACCCAGGAAGGGCTGACCTTGGTGGAAGAGGAACATGAGAACTCTCCAGAGTGGAATTGGATGGTGCCAGGAGCTGTTTGGGGCTTCGTGATGGCTAGTTCTCATAATGAAATTTACATCATGGAAGAGAGTAAATATATAATTTCCCATATCTCATAAAAGCCCCTCTTGTCTGATTTTTCTTCTTCAGCACCTAAGAACTTTTCTAAAGTACCTTACAAGGATAACTAAAAGCAATAGAATGAGATGCATAATGGAAAACACCCATTCAAGAAAAATAGAATGCTATTTCAATATGCAGCCAAACTAAAAGAGACAGTAGCATCTGGAAATCTCAGATCAAAAAAACAAATGTCCACCCACCCACCAATTTTTTCAAAGAAAAACTAAAGCATTAACAAGTATGAAGGTCTGTGAGCTTAATTACAGTAAATCAGGAACCGCTGGCCAAAATTAAGAGAGAAAGTAGCTAATACAGTTTTGATAACAAACCCCATTCCTGTTAAAATATGATATACTTACCAGCCTAATTTTATAGGAATAAGACTCAGCACAGTGTCTCTGGCACTGATTTTAATTAGCAGACAGGCTTGTGGGAAAATAAAATAACCCCTTGAACCTGCTCAGCTGCTGGAATTTCTAAAGAGTAGAGTCACTGTTTTAAACAGAATACAGAAATGAGTAAGCCATTAGAACAAATCTTGTAAGACTAAAAAATACCGTCCAGTTGTTTGGCCTCAGATAGCTACATTATTTAGATCAATCAAAGTCTCTGGATGGTTTTGTTGGCAACAATCAACAAAGCACATGACAGAAATGTCTACCTAGGAGAAAATAGTAAATAATATTTTAATTATTTTAAATAATCAAACTGAATTGTTGAATTCTCAACCAGTGAGTTGTCCCACGGTGAATCGGTTGTGGTGAGTTGGCCATGGCGTATTGTCCCAAAGTTAAGTTGGCCATGGTGAGTTGTTCTGTCATGAATTGTCCTGTGGCGAGTTGGCCATGGTAAGTTGCCACATGGTGAGTTGGCTGCAGAGAGTTGGCCATGGTGTAATGTCCCAAAGTTGAGTTGGCCATGATGAGTTGGCTGCAGAGAGTTGACCAAGGCTTATTGTCCTAAAGTTGAGTTGGCCATGGCAAATTGTTCCATGGTGAGTTCTTCTGTGTGGTGAATTGGCCATGGCAAGTTGCCTCATAGTGAGGTGGCCATAGTGAATTGTTTTGTTGTGAGTTGTCCTGTGGCGAGTTGGCCATGGCAAGTTGCCCCATAGTGAGTTGGCCATGGTGAGTTTGCTGTAGGGAATTGACCACTGTGAATTGTTCTGTGGTGAGTTGGCTGCAGAGAGTTGGCCAGGGCATACTGTCTCAAAGTTGAGCTGGCCATGGAAAATTGTTCCATGTGAGTTGTTCTGTGGCAAGCTGGCTATGGCATATTGTCCGATGTTGAGATGGCTGTGGTGATTTGTCTGTAGAGAGTTGGCCCTGGTGAATTGTCCTGTGGGGAGTTGGCCATGGGGAGTTGGCTGGAGAAAGTTGTCCTGTTCCAGTTACAGAGACTTTGCTCTGCATAAATTTTCAACTACGGCGCTGCTGTTCTCTAAAGCAATAAATAGATTGAGGAATGATACATCCTGCTGTCCAATTTCGGAACCGTCTTTGTTCCCACTCCATCCGGGTGGGTGACCTATGCTCATCCTTCATTCATCTCCCTGCCAAACAAAGCCATACTCTGCTCTGGCCAGCTGGCTGGATTGTGACATCCAAAATAGAAGCTCACTTCTCAGTGGAGAAAAAGGAAATGAGAAATGGCCCCTTCCCCATGGATGACTCAAAATCCTTCAACTCTTCAAAAATGCATCACATTATTGATGATTTTGATATTTGTGTGTTTTTGCTAAACTTGGTAAGTTGTACCAACTGGCTGTCTGAACCTGGAGGCTAAAGCAGCATTATGTTGTGGCCAGCAGCCAAAGCAGAGGAGGAGAAGGAGGAGGCATGGGAGTCAGGATCAGCATCAAGGCAACCTGAGAGCTCCGAGGGAGAAGAGGGAATAGAGCTGGCAGAGAGAGAGGTGGAGCCTGGGCCTTCCGTCAACCCTCCGATGGAGAATCAACAGCTCCCAGGTCTGGAGGTGGCTGATGAGGATGAGGAGGAACAACTGGGTTCAGTGCCTAAGAAACAGATGCTCAGAAGGCAGACGAGAGGAGAGCAGTGGAAATCTATGGGCCTTTGTGACCTTCCAGTGAGCAAAGTCAATGGGAAGCCAGATTCACTTAATGACCGGGTTGCTAGCTTATCCACTGCAGGGATTCACTTCACAATTATGGCAAGAAAAGTCACAAAATGGGGCAAAGTTCCCTGAACCCATGTCTCACTTAAGCACAGAAATTTGGGGCTCAATTATGGCCATAAGTCGAGGACTACCTGCATAGCAATGGAGTCATGAAGAAGTTCATGGACACACAGATTGTCGTTGACTTGTAACCAGAATCTGGTTGAATTTCCATTGCAGAGCAATGCAGCCATTAAGGGAGCCCTGTGTAATTTTACAAATTTTCAAGGGGGGAGGCACGTTTGTTAAGCGAATCAATGCAGTGAATAAGTGCAGTGAATAAGTGAATCATGCAACAGTGAAACGAATCCCACTTCCCCCGTTGTTCTGACCCAGGCTTCATACATTGTAATTAATCACAAACTTGTTTTAAAAGCAAAGCTTATTTTATTGCAATGCTGGGAATTGTTTTCATTCCCAGCCAGAATTAAGCTCAAACAGTCCCCCAAGATAAGCACCCACCTTTCAGTTCTGTGGCATGCTGCCAAAAACAGAAGTATCCAATTAACTAGAAAAGAAACCAACCGAAGTACCAGAAAAAAACCAACCAAAATACACAGAGCTTCAAGGAGGACTTGGAACCGATCGAACTACTTTGCTTCCTGCAAAGGTTTCATTCTTTAGGCCTGACTTTCCTTTACAGGAGAGGTAATTGCTTCTGAGTCACCCCTTTTGTTTTAGCTGCTCTCACCTTCTAGCAGATCTGCGCACATGCACACTGGGAACAGCCTCCCTCTGTTCCTCTGCCTTGCTGCTGCCAGATTCTGGAGGCTCCAGAGTCATCACCCTACTCCCAGATGTTCCTGGCCCCATCCCTGCATCAGACATAGGATCCTTATCTGAGTCCTCTCCAGCCTCCCTGACTGGTCCCTGTTCTTCCCCACTGTCTGATTCCACTGCTGTCAGCGCCGGCTGCTGGCCAACCACAACACCCATTGACTCTGTGTGTGAGGAGCCAATGGTAAAGGTAAAGGTTCCCCTCGCACATCCATGCTAGTCATTTCCAGCTCTAGGGGGTGCTGGTGCTCACCTCTGTGACAAAACTGAAGAGCCAGTGCTGTCTGAAGACATCTCTTTGGTCATGTGGCCAGCATGACTAAACACTGAAGACCCACGGAATGCTGTTTCCTTCCCACCAAAGTGGTCCCTATTTTTCTACTTGCATTTTTACATGCTTTCGAACTGCTAGGTTGGCAGAAGCTGGGACAAGGAACTGGAGCTCACTCCATTACGTAGTGCTAAGGATTCGAACCGCCGAACTGCCAACGTTTCTGATCAACAAGCTCAGAGTCTTAGACACTCAGCCACTGTGTCCCTGGCAAGCCAATGGAGAAAGTCACAGCCAATGGAGAAAGTCACCAGGGCATCATAAATACATGCCAATTGCCAAAGCAACCCAAATTTTGATCCCATGACTGTAGAGATACTAATACAGGTTCTCGTGTGTGGACAATCCTAAGTCATTTATTTCAGGGCTGTTTTAATGTCAAATCGATCATTAAAAAAATGTTTTGTAAAGTGAGAACGTTCTGCCTAAACATTATTTATTAGCTCATGTTATGTCTTTACTTCTAAGCAGCTTCTTGGTGGCTCCAAGAAGGCATGTAAGCAAAAGCTTTATGGTCTTGTGTAACCAGGTCTCGAGATTTTTTTCTGGGGTGTTTGGACACAGAAGATCCTAAAACGATCTTCTTACTTTTGCTAATGCAAATTCAGAAAGAGAGAAGGTGTGGGGAGAATTCTAGCATGTTGGCTATTGCTCTAGGGAGGTGCACCAGATTAAGACTCAAATGATTTACGCATGCCCTCTTTGATGAAATTTGTTTTAAAAGATCATATTTTAATGGATGGAATATTTATCCATTAAAATATTCAACTTGATTAAATTAATAAAGAACATCAGGGAAGAGCAACCAAGGAATTGCAAATGCATTTCAAATAAATGGCTAATCCAAAGAGTTCCCAAAAACTGGGGAATCAGGGCAATTGTCAAATCAAGGGAGAAACACAGGCTAGAAGCATTCACACTATTGTGGATGGGTTTTTTTTTTCAGATTCTACTGAGAGATGCTAATCAGGGATTTAGGGTCAAGTGAATTCAGAAGTTGGTGAATTCTCCATCCATCCATCCATCCATCTGTCCATCTGTTCATCCATCCATCCAAACATGCATACATCCAAGCATGCATCCATCCATCCTTCCTTCCTTCCTTCCTTCCTTCCTTCCTTCCTTCCTTCCTTCCTTTCATCCTCCATCCATCTGATCAACCTTCTTTCCTTCCATCTGTTCATCCTCCATCCATTTATTCCACCTCCCTCCCTCCCTCTCTTCCTCCTTCCCATCCTTTTCTTCCTTCTACCAGAAGATTGTAGACAGACCTGGAGGTATTAAAGGATTAGATATGGGCCAATCATCTGAGAAAACAGAAGAAATCTTGATAGCCTTACAGTAAACTCCATAGATAGACTATCCATGGTTCTTTCTAGACAAGGTTAGTCCATCGAGTGCCTTCATAATATCACATCTAATTTTCTGCAGAACTTCCACTTTCAAAAATGATTCAGGGAATCCATAAACACAAAGTGTTGACACCTATTGTGTGGTATTGGTGGTTGGAGTCACATTACACCAATCCTCACTGGTTATTCCTGGTAATCTTCCCAATGTTGAGTTATCATCAAGATATTGGTGCTCATTCAGAAGATGCTAATGTTGTGGTTAGCCAGCAACAGGTGCAGATGGCTGAGGAGAGCGAGGACTCAGATAAGGGGCCAGGACCCTTAGGGAGTGGACTGCTGCCTTCAGAGATTGTGGGGGCTAACAGCAGCAATGAGGAGGTTCCCAAGGAGCCTGTGCAAGTGCGTATGTGTACAGGATTGATCATAGGAAAGAGCAGCTGCAACAACACAGGCGACTCAGGAGTAAGGCTGCAAGGTAATGGCCTCTCCTTCAAGAAGATAAAAGCCAGGTTTGAAGAAGCGTTCTTTGCAGAAGGCAAAGACTCTCTAAGATTCACCCTCGTGGACATTATAGTTAGTATTTGAAAACTCTTGTAAACTATTTTTTATCTCTGGGTTTTTGGCAGCCTTGACAAACAACTTGGCAAGATTTTTCTTGTCGGAGCTAATTAGTTGGAAGCAGCCTTTTATCTGTGAAGAAACAGAATTAGTGGATTAAACCTTAAGGCTAGGTCCCACTGGCCGACAGATGCAAAATGTATGCAAAAAGGACACAGCGGATGAGCAAAATTTCAGGGGTGGCTCCATACATAGTTATCCGCTCCAAAAAGTGCCCCAAATTTGCATAAACAGAATGGAAAAGAACAGAAAGGAATGGAGGGGGTAGGACGTAGCGAGGATGTTAAGTGGATGTTCGTAGGAAGCCTAGCAGATGACAGTGGATGGAAGCGGATGACACATCTAAAGGGCTTCCAGGGGAGAATTGCGAAGCGGACGCATAGCTGAAGGAGCGGATGCATAGTGGATGACGCGGATGCATCATGGATGCCTATAGGATGCATAGCGGATGCATAGCAGATGCATAGCAGATGCATAGCGGATGCAAAGCATTCACTGCGCATGTGGGGAGTATGAATTACGTCAGCTCCATGGATTTAAAAGGATGCAGCTCACAAGCAGTCAGCATTCAGAGGAAAGACATGCTGCCACAGACATCTTTGAATAACACCATGGTTCGTCAGTCAGGGAAGAAGAGAAAGCCTGTGCCTACTCCTGCCAGCCCTGGCAAGAAGGACAGAACCACCATCCCACCCCCTGGCACTGACTCTGAATCTGCTGGTGCTTCTGCTGCTGCTGCTGCTGGTGCTTCTCCTGCTGGTGCTGCTGGTGCTGCTGCTGTGGTGGACCAGCCCCAAGGCCCTCAAAGCCCTGCTGCTCAAGCCCCTGCCAGAGGGAGGAAGAGGAAAGGGAAGGAGAAGGGAGAGAGGAAACAGTACACCCTTTCTGAGGAGCATGAGGAGGAGGTGCTAGAATGGCTGAGGGAGAACGAGTACCTCTGGAGAAAGGGCCACAGACTCTATTGTGACACCAAGAGGAAGCAGGCAGCTTGGAGAAACAAGGCAGAGAGCCTGGGCTACACTTTAGACCTACTCCTGGGATAGTGGAAGCACATGCACACCTGGTATGGCAAGCTACACCTCAAGAAATCTGGCCAGGCCACTGTCAAGCTCACTGACTGGGAGATGTAAGTGCAGCTTCCTGGAGGGTGAGATCCGCCACCGAGGAGCAGCCCCTCTGACAACCCTCTCCCTCAGACAGCCCACAGAGAGCCAGTCCTCTTCCAGCCAGGGGCCAGCTACCATGTCCAGGCAGGTGTCTTCGGAGGGCCCCATGGCAGAGACCCCCCCGACAGCTGCACTCCCCATGCCAGAGGATGTGGAGGATCCCCTGTCACAAATGGAGCAAGAAGCGGCAGCCACCAGAGACCAACCCACCCCCACCCCCAGCTCCACCTCCACAGAAAGCAGGCAGAGAGGCAGACTGGAGGGACAGAGCCACACTGTCCTCTTGGAGATCAGGGACACAATCAAAACCAGCACAGATCTTCTCTCTCAGCTGGTCCACAGTGACATACCATCCTTGAACCGGAAGCCCTTCATCACCTACGTGAGCCAGACCCTCATGGACCTGCCCGAGGCCCAGTACCAGGTGATGAAGCAGAAGATCACAGCACTTCTGCACAACCCTCCAGGCCCAGCTGAATCTGCTCCAACCCAGTCCAGGTCTGCTCCTCCACCCCAGGCAATGTCACAGCCCTTCCACGGTTTTCAACAGCCCCTCACCTACCAAGGCTACGACTACCAGGACTTTCCACAGCAGAAGCAGACCTTCCCAGTCCAGGCCCAGGTTCATCGCACGCCACAGATGCCTCACCTCGCCCAGCTGCAGACCAGACAGCCCCACTACATTCCTCCTTCCTCCACCCCACAGCCAAGCCCCTCAATGGACAATCTGTCATCAGTCTTGGGCCTGACACCCCAGGTCCTTGATGAAGGGCCTCTCAACCTCACGGGACTGAGTCAGCTCTCTGAGAGCTTCCTGAACACACCATCCCCTGTTGTACTCTCAAGGCCATGCACCCCAATGGCGCCTCAGACCAGCACTCCAGCCACAGCCACCTCCACAGTCCCTGCCCACTTAACAGCTGAGACCATGGATATGCCTCAGAGTGACTGAGAATAGTGACAGAGACTGAGTTGTTACTTGTTCACTTTATCTTTGCTTAAGACACTTTACTTGGTTCATTTTGCTTTTTTAATAAAGTCATACAGTTTACTTAAGACAGTTATTAACAAAGGTTATCTTTGCTTCACACACTTGGTTCATTTTATTTACTTAATGAAGTGTTGGTGAAAACTTTGAAAAAATGGTTAAGCCTTTGCATGCTTGTGGGATAGGTAAGGATAACTGTGGGATAGGTAAGGATAACTGTGGGATAGGTAAGGATAGTTGTGGGATGGGTAAGGATAGCTGTGGGATAGGTAAGGATAGCTGTGGGATAGGTAAGGATAGCTGGGGATGGGTAAGGATAGTTGTGGAATGGGTAAGGATAATTGTGGGATGGGTAAGGATAGTTGTGGGATAGGTAAGGATATCTGTGGGATAGGTAAGGATAGCTGTAGGATAGGTAAGGATAGTTGTGGGATGGGTAGTTGGGGATAGATAAACCTCCAGTGCAAGCATAGTGGGACTGTATGGTCCACCCTCCCAGCTGCCACACATATGGCCCTTTATTATCAATAACAATTTAATCATTGATCAACACATTTCAGAATAAACAAAGCTCTTTATTAATGCCCTATTCATTGAAGGACCACTCAACATACATGGCACAATCTCATCAGTGTTATGAGACAGGCTCAAGGAAGCATCCATTAACCATCTATCATACAGTCTTGCCACTCCACTGCTCCAGCTGGGGAGTTGCACCAGTGTTTCAGGAGGTTGCACTGCTTCTTCCCTTCACGTGAAGCTCTGTTGTGGCCTTGCACATCCTCAGTGTCTATCAGGTTTAGTCCTTGCCTCCATTCACCAGGCTCCATGTCCCCATTGCCTTGTTGATGGTCCACAAGCCTGTTCTGCTACACTGGGTAGCGGGTGCTCATGAGATTGTGCAGGATGTAGCAAGCTTCCATGATGCTCCTCACAATCTGTGGGTGATGCTGCATGGTTGTGAGAAGTACCTGGAACCTGTTGGCCAGGATGCCAAAGACGTTCTCCACCAGCCGTCTTGCCCTGGACAGCCTGTAGTTGAAGATCCTCTCTTCATGGGTGAGGTATCTGAAACTGTAGGGCTTCATGAGGTAGGTTCTGAGGGAGAAGGAGTCATCCCCCATGATGAAGTAGGGCACATCTTGTGTGTCATTGGGTAGGGGGTCTGGATCTGGAAAACCCATGATGAGGTTTCATTCCAGCCCATCCTTGAAGTCACTGGCATTGTATACCTGGATATCTGAAGCTGACCCGTTGCCTGAAGCATTGATGTAGATGAACTTGTAGTCAGCATCAGCCATGGCAAAGAGGATGATACTGAATAAGCCCTTTTAGCTGTAATAAGAGGACCCTGAGTTGGCTGGAGCTTTGCAGGCCACGTGCTTCCCATCTATGGCTCCAATGGTGTGGGGAAAGTTCCACCTCTGATACCACTGTTCTGCAACTTTCCTCCAGCCTTCTTCAGTGGTGGGACACTGGAGGAGCTCCTCCACGTATTCTTCGATGATGGCCTGCACCACTTCTCTGACCACTTTGCTGATGGTGTTGTGTGGCACCCTCCATGCATACTGCATGTTTCTGTATGTGGTTCCAGAGGCCAGGTGCCGCAGAGTCAGTGCCACCTTCAGTCCAGGGTCCAGGTTGGGATGGAAGCTGGTGCTCGGCTTGGTCAACCTGGGTCTCAGACGCTCTCCAATTTCGTCAAACATGGCTGGTGGCATCCTCATGAAGTTCTGGAATGCACAAGGGTCTTCATTCCTCAGCTCCACCATCAGCTTGTCATCCAGTCCAAACTTCACTCTTCTCCCGATCCATCATCGGACCCACACAGCTCTTGAACATCTCCTTCTTCTCCTTGCACAGAAAAGGTGAAACACCTTCTGAACAGGGCTTGGTTCTGATGTTGAATGATCGCAGCTACCATAAGGACTGTGTTATGATCCATGGTGGAGATCAATGGATGATGTGGAAGAACAAGACCAAGGGTGAAGAAGTCTGTACACCACGGCTGCTGGACTGATAGTGAGATCCAGGTGATTTCCTCCCCCTTTTTATTGGAAATATCGGTTTTCCGCTTGGTGTCCTTCCACATACTCTAGGCATACTCCAGACATCCTAAATATCCGAGATACATCCCATATACAAATGTTTTGTCCATTTTAATGCTTTATATGCGAGATGTATCCGCTTACATCCTTTCTATTTCCATGCTACTAATGCTGTGTGGACGTTCCATGTACCTTTCGCTTCCTCCCTCTTTCCATTTTCAGCTGCAGTGGATGTAAGTTGCGAGGATGTCCAGAGGATGCCGAGAGGATACAGCGGATGTTTAACGGATGACAACGGACATAGTTTGTTGCCCGTATGTGTCACGGATGTACATCGTACGCAGCGGAAAATTCATCCGCTCAAAAAGTTTTGTGCAGCTCAAAACCTCTTGCGCAGATGAAATCTCAGTGGATGGATGCTCGACGGATAGAGCGTATGAAACACGTGTGCAGTGAATACACAACGGATGCATCGTGTTTTCCAACGGATGGCAAGCTTTTTTTTGACGTTTTACATCCTATTTGCATCCGTTGGTGCAGTGCGACATGGGCTTTAAAAGGTGAGGGCTGCTGCCTTTGTCTTGTGTTTGCTCTCTTGGAACCAGGTTGGGTCAGAACAGTTAAATGGTCTAAATATTTTTTGAAATCCCTCTGTTGATATTCCCCATTCCTTAATACTTGTTTAGAGAGCTTTGCCTGTAGTATCAACAATAAATAAGGTTTACAAGGGTAGTAATCCCACCCATGGAATTTGCTGTCTTTGGAAATTCTTTGTGCATCTTCTATACTTTAAATTGTACCAACAATTTAAGGCATACCTCTTTACACAAAACTTTCATGGCCTTCCTTGATGTGTTTGCATTTATTATTATAAACCACACTGTGTTTGTCAAAGAGCCATCTACAAATATAAATATTTACAGTAGCAACCACGGCATCTTTATGAAGGGGACATCAGAAACAATTTACTGATGTCTTCAAATCCAGCCTTCCTTTGGCAATATTTCCCTGAATTTCCTAATTAATTACACAGAAAATTAGAACTTTTAATTAATGATTTATCAGTTGTAGCTTGTTCTAATTCTTTTCTTGTAACAGCCCTCTCTGCGCGAATCTCAGGAAAGTGTGTTTATTTTATAATTTTATTTAACAAAACAACAACCTTGAAGTATTTAATTATGGCAGGGATTTTTCGTCATACAAAAAGTAGTATACGTGAGTGCCAGTTATTCTTTTTTTTTTTTTTTTTGGTCTCTTGAAATATCTTCAAATTCTGCTTCCATCTCTCCTTTCTGTGTTTTGAGAAATGGGCACAAATGAAACAAACACTTCAGTTAGTACATCAACAAAGATTATCCATGCAAGACAATTTACTTGAAACACCTCGAGATCTGAAGAGCTCAAGGTCAATTCGTTTTTGTAAATGCTGAAAATCAAAGCAACCCTTTTGGAAGAATTCTTATTTCCCCCCAATCTGAAATCTATCTATGCCCCTCGATCTTGGTTTGCCTCCTATGTTTCTACCATCTGAATGGGCCATGTTAAAAATGAAGAAGACTTAAACTTAAGTCGTCTTGGGTTGTATAACACACTGGACAATGAGTATTCTCTGATGATATCAGTATCTCGTAGAAATGTATGTGATTCAGCAGTGCCACCATTTTTTTACATGGTTGGTTTGCTAGCTGGGCATCTAACTGCTTCCTTTCTCATCCAGGACTTCTCATGGTGGGTGAGCTATGGTGTTGAAGCAGAGGGAACAAAATATATTTAAATTGACATCTGGCAAAATGTATGCACATGCGCAAAGTGCACCCACCAAGGAACGACCACTGAACCAGCGGTAAAAATATTTGAATCCCACCACTGGTTCAAAGTTACAATGGTACCAGTGGTGGCCTTCAACCGGTGTAACAACTGGTTTGGTGAGCGTATGCTTTGTTTGTCCTTAGGGTCACCTGAATAGTGCAAATGACAAACCTTCAAGTGGCCTCAACGACTCTCTAATAGAATGCAAATGACCAGCTGTCTGCAAGGAGTATCAATCCTTCCTTTCCCTACCATCCAGTCAGAGCAGAAGAAGCTTCTTGGATGAGAAGTGAAATGTCTTCAAAGAAAAACCAGAAAGTCCAGTTGCCTCTTGAAAAAACACCTTTGGGACAACCATGACCTGGAAGATGGAGAATCTCCATAGACAATCAAGCTCAGAGATTGCCAAAGACCCAAAAAGAATATTTATTGTGTCAATGTAAACCCATTCACTTCAGAATAATATCGAACATTGCCCCCAAATGTAGACATCAAACCATCAAGCTTTCCTGATTCCTCCCTCCAAAGCAATGAACTCAGTTTTGAAAGGCCACAAAAATTATATAACACATTCAGACCTGTCCATCATGCTAGACTTTCAGTAAACAAGGATATGTACAGAAGTGGATCAAAAGAGTCAGAATAGAAAGCAGAAGAAATTGCATCAGGATATAAAAGAAAAGGAAGTGAAATCTCATTCAGTAGACCAGCTCCGTTCACTACCCCCCTCTCTCTATTTTTCTACTCATAAAAATCAACTTTGATTTCACCCCACATCAATTCATATGCTTCCTTTATTCTTTAAAATGCAAAAGAAATCCTCTTTTTGTGTGGATCTCATCAATTCCACTTACCCTGACTTCCGTGGCCAAGGGAAAAAGAACACAGTGTTTTGTACTGTTATGTTGCTTTTTACCCTCCTTAACCTTCATTTATTTGTGTGCAATTGTATCCAAATTTATATTCTTGGTATGATCAAAATACCGCAATATTCTGTATCATCGTCGTCAAGTATCTTCAGTCCACCTTCATTCATTCGTTCATTCATCACCACATGCAACTCCAGTTCATTCCTTTCATGTTTTCCCCCCAATGTACACAATGCTCACTTTCATTTAACAACAAGGACAGAAGCTTGGTTTTAAGATGTGCAGTCTTATTCATTTTATTTGACAAAAAGCATAGACCGGGGGATTGTAGTAAGATGCCACCTTATTTTATTCAGATGGCAATCAAATCAAATCAACATCAGAACACAGTGGGCATATCTGGTGTACTGATCTTTGAGAACATCACAAGAAATTAAATAGGCCTAGCTTTTGTTCATTGACTTTGAAGTGACTTTGACTTGTGTTGCTCATCTCGAGTAGAACTTTAGGACTGCCCAATGAGAAGACTTCTCTGTAGGTTGTGTGTGTACAACTTGGGTATCCCATTTTTTCAGTGTAAAAAGGGACTAGGTGACCTATGAGGCATAGTGGCACAGAGGTTAGAGTGCAGGTCTGCAAGCTACTTCTGCTGACTGCCAAGATGGCAGTTCAATTCTCACCAGGCTCAGGTTGACTCAGCTTTCCATCCTTCTGAGGTGGGTAAAATGAGGACCAAGATTGTTGGGGGAAAGAGACTGATTCTGTAAAACCACTTAGAGAGGGTTGGAAAGTAATATATGTGTCCTTCCTTCCTTCCTTCCTTCCTTCCTTCCTTCCTTCCTTCCTTCCTCTTTTATTCCCTTTCTTAATCTCCTTCCTGGTGGTGCAGTGGTGAGAATGCAGTATTGCAAGGTAACTCTGCCTGCAGCCAGAAGTTCAATCCTCGCGAGCTCAAGGTTGACTCAGCCTTCTGTCCTTCCGAGGTGGGTAGAATGAGGACCCAGATTGTTGGGGGCAAGAGGCTGACTCTGTGAACTGCCAAGAGCAATTGTAAAGCACTGTAAAGCGGTATATAAGTCTAAGTGCTATTATTATTGCTATTTTATCATTATTGCAGCTCTGCAAATGTACATAGCCAGATGGCAGCTAATATTTGAATGGGAGTGAATTTGTTGGAGTCCTGACACCAGAATTATTTCGATGGGATTGCATCCTTCCATTGGGAATTAAATTAATGGACCAATGCACTTTATATGTCTACATACAAGGAATTGGCTTTTGGGTCTGCAGGTAGTTGTTGACTTAAAACAGTTCATTTAATGACCAAAGTTACGAAGGCACCAAGAAATGTGACTTATGACTGTTTTTCATACTTACAAGCTTGGTAGCATCCCCACCATCACATGTTCAACATTCACATGTTTGGCAACTGGTTCATACTTACAACCATTTGCTGTGTCCCAAGGGTCAGGTGATCCCCTTTTGCAACCTTCGCACAAGCAAACCCAACGGGGAAGCCAAATTCACCTAACAATCATGTTACCGACTTATCAACTGCAGTGATTCACTTAACAGCTGTTGCAAGAAAGGTCATAAAATGGAGCAAAATTGACCTAAAATGTCTCACTTAACAACATAAACTTTGGGCTCCATTGAGGCCATACCCCTATTTAGATGCTGGTACTCAGTTACATGAAACAACATCCAGGATTTATCCGAATTCTGACCACTTTCCCTTAAATACCTCAGAGTAAAATTTATCTCAATTCAAATTTCTCACTTAACAACATACATTTTGGGCTCAATTGTGGTCTAAGTCGAGGACTCCCTGGAATAAGCCCCTAACACGTGGTCCTTATGATTCCTGTTGGTAAAATAAAAATTCTACATGGTGGTGTAATAATTGTGATGCTTTGATTACAGGTCGCAAAGATAACTTGGCTTTTTCCTGAATTTGAAGAAAATGTTCTATCAGTGAGACAGGATATGACTTCGCTTTGAGAAATGGCCACCATCTTAATCTCTGTTTTTGTACTTATACATACACCTGACAACTTGTAAGTGGAATGCTTGAAATAAATTGTGCAGAGTCTGTTATTAATTGGCCCCAGGAGGCACATCTTGTTGTGGCTTGAGTTTTCCTCCAAGGGGCAAAAAATGGAGATGGGTTTTTCATCCATGTTACTTTCCTATTTCACACAAGCTTGTCCGTTTTTAATCACGTGCTTGGGAATTTTGTCAGAATCAAAACCTTTGGGTTGTGACACCTAGCAATTTTGGGGGGTTTAGCCTTATCGCTTCCCCTTGATATCATTCCCCTTCCTCACAGCTTATTTCTATCAAGTGTTTCCCACAGAACGGACTTCTGAAGGTTCCTATATGCTCTCTGGGAAATTTTGTGAATTGAGGTCCACAGGTCTTAAAGTTGCCAATTTTGGTGACTCCTACATGCTGGCTGGGAAATTCTGGAAGATTCCCATTGGTGGAATTCAACCCGTGTAACAACCAGTTTGGTGAGCACACACTTCCATACCACCGGTTCACCCGAACCAGTCCATACCAGCTGAATCCCACCCCTGAAGATTCCTATATGCTTGCTGGGAAATTCTGGAGTTGAAGTCCACAGGTCTTAAAAGTTGCCAATTTTGGTGACTCCTACATGCTGGCTGGGAAATTCTGCAAGACTCCTACATGCTGGCTGGGAGTTGCCAATTTTGGAGATCCTAAAATGCTGGCTGGGAAATTCTGGGAGTTGAAGTCCTAACAGCAAGGGCAATTAACCAATGGAACAGCTTGCCTGCAGAAATCATGGGTGCTCCATCACTGGATGTTTTTAAGAAGAGTCTAGACTAGTCACTTGTCTAAAATGGTATAGGTTCTCCTGCTTGAGCAGAGGGCTGGACTCAAAGATCTCCAAGGCCCCTTCCAACTCATTACATTCTAGGCCTTAAAGTTGCCAATTTTGGAGACCCTGACATGCTGGCTGGGGAATTTTGGGAATGGAAGTCCTTGAGTTTTAAAGTTGTCAAGTTTGAAGACCCCTGTTCTAGACGGAGATGATTGAATGATGTTATCTAATTCTAGTGATTCTAATGATGTTATCTAGTGTTATCTAGTTCTAGTGATTCTAATGATGTTATAACATTCTAATGATGTTATCAATGGCATGAAATACATATCATAACAGGACCATGCAAGCTTTTTTTTTCATGTTCACCGAACATGATTAACTCTCCTGTCTTGTTCACACTTCCGGCATAAATTTGAAGTTGCTTCTATACCTTCTAGACCTTAACTCCGGTGGCATATGCCAAGAGTAGCCAAAAAACCACTCCACAAGTGATCTGTTCAGTATAAATTGAAGTTTCACACTTTCCTAATCATTGTAATTTCTTTTCTTTTCAAGCCTTTTCTTTCTGACCAACTTGATTTGCTGTTCTGCCTGGTAAGTGACAGAAGGGGAAAAAATTAAAGCCTGTTTCTTCCCTGGCCTTCCTCCGATTAATTAAAGTATGTATTAAACTTTTGAACCTTGAAGGAATTTATCATCAAAGCAAACAGAATAGACTGTGTCATGGGTTGCTACATAACCAGATAGTTTTCTGTTTTTTCTTGAAATAAAAATAAATGATGGACATGAGAAAATGAACGTGGATTATAAATAAGTTATCGTGGTTCTCAAAATCATTCCTCCTCCTCCTTCTCCTCCATTTCCTCCTCCTCCTCTTCTTCTTTTCCTCCTTCCACCACCTCCTCCTCCTCCTCCTCCTGCTTCTGCTTCTGCTTCTCCTCCTCCCCTTCCTTCCTTCCTTCCTTCCTTCCTTCCTTCCTTCCTTCCTTCCT
>BLBF01000022.1:15628063-15639290 GCA_015471245.1 Laticauda colubrina | reverse complement strand
TTCCTTCCTTCCTTCCTTCCTTCCTTCCTTCCTTCCTTCCTTCCTTCTTCTCTATTTAGTCATTAATATAGTGTACAGAAGACAGGCCAATAATTTGCCAATAGATTTTGGGGCATGGTCTGTTTCCCAAGGGGTGGGAACCAATTTTGTACTAATGTATTAATCAGGATTCAGAGGGGGAGCAATGTGTGCATTTGTGTTCTTTTCTTGTCTTTGTGTTGCACTTTTTACATATCTTGATTGTTTTGCATTTTCTTTCATTATGTTTGTCTTTTTTTCAAGGTTTTTTTTTTTTTTGGAATTTTGTATTTTAGCTTTCTTTTGAACAAAACAAAACAAAAAATAGAATGGAAAAAAGAGGGAGGGAACCAATCAGCTGTGATTGTGATGCAATGGAAACGTAAGAAGGCCATTTGGTGACTGATGGTTTGAACTCCTTTTTAAAATGCTGTTCTCATTTCTGACGATCGAGAATGGAATTAAAAGTATATTTTTACCTCACCAGGAAGATGCTCTTATTGAAAATGACTTTGTCGTCTTCCTCTTGCCAAGTTGTCCTTTAACTGTGTTTTCAATATTGTTACCTTTTTCCTCCGCTGCGCTAGTGCCATGAACAAGGATGTTAATGAAGGAATGCCATAGAAGATTAAGCTCCTCGGGAGTCTCTTTAATGGGACCTCCTTCAAAAGAGATAAGACCGTATTGCTTGTCCATTAAAAGAGCTTTTAAGAGCAACAGGGCACTCCTTTCTCTGGCAATCTTGAACAAACTATCACAACAAAGCACCCAAGTGTATTTAAGTGAAGAAAGGGGAGAGTGAAAATTTCAAAAAAAGGTGAATTTCCTGCAAAGATCTTGGAAAATATCTGAAAAATCCAAAGTGGGATAGGTCAGAGAAGATGTGCCTCTCCTCCAATATACTGACTTGGCCTCTTACTTACCTGAGCTATTTGTAATCTTTGACATCTTAATGTTGTTTGCACCTCCCTTTCTAAATTTCCTAAGTTTCTTAATTAAGTTGCCTTCATTGTGATTTTAAAAAGAAAAGGAAGGAAGATAGAAAGAAAGGAAGGAAGGAAGGAAGAGGGAGGGGGGAAGGAAGGAAGAGGGAGGGGGAAGGAAGGAAAGAATGAAAGTGGGAGGGAGAGAAGGAAGGAACAAAAGAGAAAGAAGAAAGAAAGAAGAAAAGAAAGAAAAGAAAGAAGGAAAGGAAGAAGGTGGGAGGAAGGAAAGGATGGTTAGAAGGGAAGAAAAAAGAAGGGAGGGAGGGAAGGAAGAAAAGATAAATGAATAAATAAATAAGGAGGAAGGAAAGATAAATAAATAAAGAAAGAAAAAGAAAGAAAATAAGGAAGGAAAGGAGGAAAGTGGGAGGGAGGAAGGGAAGGTGAGAAGAGAAGAGAAAGAAGGGAGGGAGGGAATAAAGTGGGAGGGAGGGAAGAAAGGAAAGAAGAAAGAAGGAAAGAAAGAAAAAAGAAAGAAAGGAGGAAAGTGGGAGGGAGGGAAGGTGGGAAAGGAAGATAAAGAAGAAGGAAGGGAGGAAGGGAGAAAAGTGGGAGGGAGGGAGGGAAGAAAGAGAGAAAAGATAATAAATAAATAAATGAGGGAGGGAGGGAAGGAAGGAAGGAAGGAAGGAAGGAAGGAAGGAAGGAAGGAAGGAAGGAAGGAAAGATGAAAGAAAAGGACACTCTTAGAAGGCACAAAATAAGCTGGATGGATGGGTTGTATCACCTTGGTAGGCCGTTAACTATCATAGATAGTTAGAAGCAAGCCATCTGAATCTATCGATGGTCGGTCTTTTCTTTCCAGGGGTTCAAAGTTCTGAGATGTTTGCTGTCCTAACATTCCTGTTGCTATGAAAGCTGGGCCTATCAGAGGGAGCATCAGATGTAAAGTTGGCCTTATGAGTAGCTACTCATCAAAGGCCTCCGTTGGACACCTGCCATGGTAACTGCTGGCTCACCCACCTCTGATTCTTTTTTCCTTGAACGCCGAACACAGATTAGGCACCTAATCAAACAACTTCTCTCCACTTTTGGCAACTTTAGATGGTTGTGTTTTTTTGTTTTTTTGTTTTGCATCTGGGAACAGCCACCGATTTATGATCCAGAGAGTTCAGCTGCCACATTTCCCCCTTTTTATTGTTTATTTTTCATTTGTATTTATTTGAAGAGCTTTTGGGAGACTTCCATATTCCCTTCAACAGCTGAGCTGCTTATAAAGGCAATCAGCAATAAGATGGATGACGCAAATGCAGGGAGAGGTTTCAGATGTTAGATAGCAGAAGAACAAAGGAGATGGAAGGGACCCCGGAGGTCCTCTAGTCTAATGCTTTGCTCAGGCAGGAAACCCTATACCATTAATGGATGTGTGGTATTTTTTCCCCCAGGGACGCAGTGGCGCAGTGGCTAAGATGCTGAGTTTGTCGATCAGAAAGGTCAGTAGTTTGGCGGTTCGAATCCCTAGCGCCGCGTAACAGAGTGAGCTCCCATTCCTTGTCCCAGCTTCTGCCAACCTAACAGTTTGAAAGCAGGTAAAAAAATCCAAGTAGAAAAGTAAGGACCACTTTCATGGGAAGGGAACAGTGTTCCATGCACCTTTGAGGGCATTTAGTCCTGCTGGCCACATGACCATGGAGACGTCTTCGGACAGCACTGGCTCTTCTTTGGCTTTGTAACGGAGATGAGCAGTGCCCCCTAGAGCCAGAAACAACTAGCAAGCGTGTGCGAGGGGAACCTTTCCCTTTCCCTTTATTTTCTTTCCCATTTGAAAAAAAAATGAGAACAGTCTATTTAGAATCACATTGCATTAAAATCGCTATAAATCCCAGAAATTAATTAATGGGTATAGGAGTCATTTTTTTTCTCCAATTCACAGGAACAATTAATTTATTGCAAAGGGACATGAAAATTTTTGCAACTGCGTTTGTTGAAAGAGAGATATGGCTCATGATGTGTTTCAATACCATTTTTATGGCAAAGGCCTTGATGAACTGAAAAGTGTCTCATTCTTACTTAGAACATTATTTTCCTGTAGTAAAGGAAAACGCACATAGAATACTACATCCAGTTTTGGTCATCATATTATGACGGAGATGTTGAGACTCTGGGAAATGTGCAGAAAAGAGCAAGAAAGGTGAGTAGGAGATTGGAGACTAAAACATATGAAGAATGGTTGCAGGAATTGGATATATCTAGTCTAAAGAAGATAAGGATTATGGATGACATGAGAACAGTGTTCCAATATTTAAGGGGCTGCCACAAAGAAGAGGGGGTCAACCTATTCTCCAAAGCATTTGAAGGCAGAACAAGAAGCCATGGATGGAAACTAACCAAGGAGAACTAAGAAGAAACGTCCTAACAGAGAGAACAATTAACCAATGGAACAACTTGCTACCAGAAGTTGTGGGTGCTTCATCACTGGAGGCTTTCAAGAAGAGATTGGACTCCCATCTGTCAGAAATGGTGTAGGGTCTCCTGCTTGAGCAAAGGGTTTGACTAGAAGACCTCCAAAGTCCTTTCCAACTCTTGTTATTCTGTTAAAGAGCATTCATGAATGGAGCTCTGGCTATTGAGAGTGAGATTTTTCAGATGCTTCCCAAACACGCCTCTAGTTGGAAATGCTTCTATACAAGGGTGAATGAATGAATGAATGAATAAAGAAAGGCAGTTGTTATGACAACACTATTATGATGATGAGAAGTGCTTGAGGAAAAAGACAATGGGGTGAGATTGGATGTGAGGCTAAAATACAGCTGTCTCAATGGCATCAAACATCACTCAAAATGGTGACTGCAATGTATTGTAGATATATTAATAGAATATAAAATAAAACAGTTGGAAAGGACCTTGGAGGTCTTCTAGTGACTAGTCCAACCTCTTGCTCAAGTAGGAGACCCTACATCTATGATGGCGAACCTATAGCACGCGTGTATTCCGGTATTTTTGGAAAAACAGGAAGTGATGAAATGGGGCTAATTTTCGTCCTGCAAAGCCTTCAGAAGCCTGCAGAAGCCTTCCTCAAGTCTTTGGGAGGCCGAAAAAGCCTCAAACCCACCAAATATCAGTGGTGAGGCGCAGTGCAGGTTAGAGGGCAGTGGGGGATTGCACGTGCATGCATTGCCATCTTGGTGCTGGCACATGAACACGAGCATGCAAGCGCATACACAACTTTTGGCACAGGGGCCCAAAAAGGTTAGCCACACTGTCCTACATCATTCTGGACAAATGGCTGTTCAATCTCTTCTTGAATATCTCCAGTGATGAAGCTCCCACAAACTCCTTAACGCAAGTTGTTCCATTGTATAAATGTTCTCACTATCAGGAAATTTCCCCTTAGTTCTAGGCTGCTTCTCTCCTTGATTATTTTCCCTCCATTGCTTCTTGTCCTGCCTTCAGGGGCTTTGGAGAATAGCTTGACCCCCTCTTCCCTCAGCTATGTTCCAGTTCTTACTTCCTGCTAAGCAGGGATGGGATTCAATTTTTTTAACAACCAGTTCTGTGGGCATGGTTAAGTTGGTGGTCATGGCTTGGTGGTCGTGTTATTGGCTGGGCATGGCCAACTAAATATCACTGACAGCCAGGCACGCATCTCCTCGCCTGGTCTCTCATGACTGTGGGGATACTGCAACAGTCGTAAGTGTGAAAAATGGTCATAAGTCACTTTTTTCAGGCCATTGTAACTTTGAATGGTCACTCCACACAAGCAAAGTACCAGCAAAGGAGGGGAAAAAAACTCCAGAGATGTTCCTGAGACAGGAAGTCTAGTCCTGCCAAGAATGTAATAAGGGTTAACAGAGAGGCAGGTTCTGTAATCAACACCAGAATGTTTCCTTCCTGCCTTCCTTACAGGATTAGGCCAGTAATTTCTGCTAACAACTGGTTCTCCGAACTGCTTAGGATGTTGACAACCGGTTCTAACCAATAGGTGCGCATTTGTAGAATCCCACCCCTGCTGCTAAATCAACAATCCCATTCTCCTTCACTGCCTTTATTCTATTCTCCACTGTGTCATTCTACAGAGCATCTACAGCACATCCCAGGCTTTGTTGGCTTGGACTTTCCCTGCCTCAGTTTCCATGTGTGTCCAGGGACTTATGCACAGTCTAGCAATTCCCATAAATGTTGTTTTCCTCTTCTGCTCCATGTTGATACCAATCTTGGTTGTACAGAATCACAAAGGCTTGATATTAGGAAAATGACAGAATAATAGAGATGAAAAAGAACTTGAGGTCTTCTAGTCAAGCAGGAGACCTAGACCATTTCAGACAAATGGTTGTCCAATCTTTTCTTAAAAACTTCCAGTGTTGGAACATAATTCGCAACTTCTGAAGGCAAATTGTTCCACTGGTTAATTGTTCTCACTGTCAGGAAATTTCTCCTTAGCTCTTGGTTGCTTCTCTCCTTGGTTAGTTTCCATCTGTTGCTTCTCATCCTGCCCTCAGCTGCTTTGGAGAATAGCTTGATTTCTTCTTTGGGGCAACCCCTCAATTATTGGAAGACTGCAATCATGTCATCCCAAGTCCCTTCTTTCCAATAAACTAGACATACCCAATTCCTGCAACCATTCTTCATATTGAAAGAACAAGAAAAAAGAAAAGAAGAAAGAAAAGCAGAGGATTTTCAAACCGAGCCTTCCCTCTTGAAGGCAAACAGATAATTAGAAAAACAAAAACACAGTCAGGAAATGGTATCCAGATTTGGCTTCCTTTTTAATCATGCAAATTCATCTGGCCCATAGCTTACAAGATTTATTTAGCAGAGGATTGAAAGGCTACCCAAATGCCAGCTTTGTTTTCCTTTTCTGTAATAACTTTGGAGGACATGACAGGAGGAAATAATAGTAATAGTAGTAGTAGTGGTGGTGGTGGTGGTGATGATGATGAAGATGATAACAACAACAACAACAACAACAACAACAACAACAACAACAATAATAATAATAATAATAATAATAATAATATAACACCCTGGACTTAACAATTGTCGATAAGAAAGACAAAAAAGTCTGGATAGTGGATGTGGCAGTGCCTGGAGACAGCAGAAGAGAAGAGAAAGGACTGGAGAAGAAAACAAAATACAAAGAGCTACAAATAGAAATAGAATGATGGTGGCAAAGGCAAGCAAGGGTTATACCATAGGTGCCTTGGGTACAGTCCCAAAACAACTGGAGTACCACTTGAACACCATCGGCATTGACAAATTTGCCATCGGTCAATTGCAGAAGGCAGCTTTGCTTGGAACAGCTTCCATCCTGCGGCGATCTCTGTAACACCATCAAATATCCAGATTTGCCTATTCCAGGTCCTTGGTAAAAACTCGATAGGTAGACAAAAATGCCAAACCCAGTCTGAATATCATGATTCAGGTTCAATGTCTGAAGAAGAAGACGACCATATCTGCAAAACTCTGCACAAACACGAAACATTGAATCATCCTTTTCTGGATGTCCTTGTTCCCATCTAGTGGTTATCTGGAGTTTTACAGTCCAGCTACAGTAAATCAAATAAAAAGAAAAGATTGAGCCACATACATGAGACTGATGGACAAAACTTTCTTTATTCCTTATATAACATTGCTGTAGGGTCCATATGCAATTTTGTTTTGGGCACCTGCTGTTGTGTAGGTGTCAGTAATGAATTATGCATGCTGTTGCCATCCAACAAGATTCTGGGTGAGATTTGTATAGCAAGAGGTGGCTTGCAATAACTGAAATGATATTTCACAATATAATTGCCAGGAATTGGACAGGTCTAGTCTAATATAGAGTGGGACATGGTGGCTCAGTGGCTAAGACGCTGAGCTTGTCAATCAGAAAGGTTGGCAGTTGGCAGTTTAAATCCCTAGCACCCCTTAATGGAGTGAGCTCCAGTGGTGGGATTCAAAATTTTTTACTACTGGTGCTGTGGGCATGGCTTGATGGGTGTGGCATGGCTTGGTAGACATGACTTGGTGGGCATGGCAGGGGAAGAATACTGCAAAATTCCCATTCCCTTCCCACCCCAATAATCTGCTTTCCAGCTCTGTTCTCCTGTGCAGGGCAACCAAAGAAGACCCAGCTGATTAACTGGGACTCAATGGGAGGCAGAGAAGAAATGGGGTTGGCGGGGCCAGTCAGAGGTGGGATTTGCCGGTTCTTTGAATTACTCAAAATTTCTGCTACCAGTTCTCCAGAACTGGTCTGAACCTGCTAAATACCACCTCTGCACCCAGCAACCGGGCAGCGAACTGGTTGCTGAGATATTTTTTTTTAATTGGTTTTTAAAACGAACATAAACTAACAAAACATAAAAACATCAAGCCATCTTCCATACACATACATACAGTGTGCTGGTTGGTTTACAAATTGTTTTGTGCTTCCATTTCGTAGTCTTCAATTACAATTACATTGTATATAATCTTGTATTTTCAATCAAATGTTAAATACATTAATATCATTATTAATCAATCATTTGACTATCCTTTTATTCATTCATGCTTTACGAAATAATCATATTTTACTAAATTTGTTTTATTTGTAATCTTCCCCTGCCATACCCACCAAGCCATGCCCACAAAGCCAAGGCATGCTCACAAAGCCTTGCCCAAAGAACCAGTAGTAAAAATAAATTGAATCCCACTACTGGCTGGGTGGGTATGGCCATGGTGGGTATGGTTGACCCAAACTTCTGGGAGGGCCATTTCAGGGGTGGGATTCAATTTTTTTTAACAACTGTTTCTGTGGGCGTGGCTTATTTGTTGGGCATGGCTTGGTGGTTATGTTATTGGCTGGTCATGGCCAACTCAATGTCACCCACATCGAGGCACGCATTTCCTCGCCTGGCCTCTCATGACTGTGGGGATGCTGCAACAGTCATATGTGTGAAAAACGGTCATAAGTCACTTTTTTCAGTGCCATTGTAACTTTGAATGGTGACTCCACACAAGCAAAGTACCAGCAAAGGAGGAAAAAGAAACTCCGGAGAAATTCCTGAGACAGGAAGTCTCGTCCTGCCAAGAATGTAATAAGGGTTAACGGAGAGGTAGTTTCTGTAAGCAACAACAGAATGTTTCCTTCCTGCCTTCCTTACAGGATTAGGCCAGTAATTTCTTCCAACGACCAGTTCTCCGAACTGCTTAGAATGTGAACAACTGGTTCTAGCGAATAGGTGCAAACTGGTAGAATCCCACCCCTGGGCCATTTTTTCACCTTTCCCAGATCTGGAGGCTTCCCTTGGGCCGCTGGGAGGGTGAAAATGGCCTCCCCTAGGCTCTGGAGGCCCTCCGAAAGATGGAAAAACAGGCCCATTTCCCGACTTTTGGAAGGCCCATTTTTTCCCCTCCCTGAGCCTCTGTGCAGGCCGTGCACTTACCTGCATCCAAAATGGGCTGCATGAAGAGTCTGGGGAGGGGCAGGGAGGGGCCATATGGACAGAGCCAGTCAGTCAGTTCAACTACCGGTTTGGCGAACCACATGTAAATTTAACATCTGGTTCGCGTGAACCGGTCGGAACCAACTGAACCAACTCCCTCTGAAGCAGAGAGAACTGGGAGAGGAGGTATCATAATTAAAGCAACATGAAAAGAAAAAAAGGTTACATTTTTTTTGTTCTGGGATATCTTATGGGAATAGAAGGAAAAAATAATAATTGCTGAGGAAAGAATTAATTTTTAATATAAGTTGAAGTCAAATACTCTGGAGGGTGATGAATTTCCTATGTTGTAATGAAACCCACCAAGCCAACCTGTCTCTGTCAGTGTACAAGAGCTTCAAATATAATCCAGAAAGTTTAAGAAGTGCTTTTTTTTTATTACACAGAGTATAATTTTATTATATTTTAGCTTCTCCTCAGTGGTTGTTCTGATCCAAACCTTGTTCCAAGGAAACCAACATGAAATGGAGGTAACAGCAAAACCTTTTAATGATTATTTACGAATTCCGTTCCTTCCCAGTTAAAAGGCTGTTTCAAACTAATTGTCTCTGATAAGAAGGAGCCTTGCCAAGGTTGTGCAAGGCTGCCAAGAACACGAGATAAAATTACTAAGAAATATTTCAAACACAAAAAGTCTCCAAACACCAACCAAGATATTCTGAATGTCCACAAGGCTTGGGTGCAAAAACTTATTTGCTTCCTGCAAAGAACTCTGGTTTCTCAGCTGGCTTTTACCTCTTTACCTTGCAGCCTTATCCCTGAGTCACCCGTGCTGCTGCAGCTGCTCTTTCATTAGAGCAGCCCTGCGCTCAAGTGCCCTGGGCACAGGCTCCTCAGGGACCTCTTCCTCACTGCTGTCAGCCTCCACAATCTCCAAAGGCAGCACTCCACTCCCTGATGGTCCTGGCCCCATCCTTGCATCACACGCAGGCCCCTCATCCGAGTCCTCGCTCTCTGAGACCTCAGCTATTCGTACTTGCTGCCAATGAACCACAACACTGGTTAACGACAGCCTGTTCTGGTTGAAATTCTTAACAGACTTGTAATGGACTCAAATCAGGTACAGACAGTCCTCAACGTACAACCACAATTGAGCCCAAAATTCCTGTTGCTAAATGAGACATGTATGAAGTGAGGTTTGCCCAGTTTTACGACTCTTTCTTGCCATGGGCATTGAGGAATCGTTGCTGTTGAAACATTAGGAACTTGGTCATTAAGTGAATCCCATTGACTCGGCTCATCAGAAGGTCACAAAAGGGGATCACATGCCCCCCCCCCTTATGCTACAAACCATCATAAATACGAGTCAGTGGCTAAGCATCTGAATTTTGATCATGTGACCATGAGGATGCTGCAAATGTAGTAAGTGTGAAAAGTGATCATAAATCTCTTCTTTCAGTGCCATTGTATTTTTCTGATCACCAAACAAACTATTGTAAGTCAAGACTGCATTCAATTAATATTTGGATCATTCATTCATTCATTCAACTAATTTAAGAGGGAAAGGAAGGTAGCAAGGTGGCAAGGTGGCAACCGCCATTTTTCTCTTCCTCTTTTGTCTCTCTTTTCTCTTGTTCTTTCTCTCTTTCTTTTCATACTTTCTCTCACTTTCCTTTTTTTCTTTTCTTTCTCTCTCATTCTCTCTCTCCTTCTGTCTCTCTTTTGCTTTCTTTCTCTCTTTCTCCCTTTCCCTCTCTCTCTTTCTCCCTCTCTTTCTACTTTTCCCTTTCTTTCTTTCTCTCACTCTTTCTTTCTCTCTTTCTTTCTTTCTTTCTTTCTTTCTCTCTCTTTCTCCTTTTCTCTTTCTTTCTCCCTCTCTCTTTCTACTTTTCCCTCTCTTTCTCTTTCTGCCTTTTACTCTTTCTTTCTCTTTCTCTTTCTCTCTCTTTTTCTTTTCTCTCTCTCTCTTTCTCCTTTCTTTCTCTTCCCTCTCTCCCTCCCTTCACACAAACAGATATTCCTGCACATTGTACAGATCCTTCTCCCCTCTTCTCTTTCATTTAAAAGGAATCCTGATTTGTATTGGGCCTGCCTGTCTGTGCAGCAATATTAAACCTCATTCATCAACTCCCTGTACAAATGTGCCCAAGCCAGAGATCAAAGATCGAGTGGATTTTCTAAGCTCCCAGAGACAGGTTGGTCATCTGCATATGGCACGGGGAAGGAGGGAGCAGCTGTTTCTCAGAAGATTAATAAGCCAGATAAAAAAACACACTCTAACCTGGCTTGCTTTGCATCTTAAGGACGGGCTAAAATACCTCTTTGCCACTGGAAAGAACAAGCAAGCTTAGAGAGCACTGAGGAGTCCACAATGCCTCTTCTTTTCTTAACCTGGCAAAAATTTTGAATATCCCAAAAGAAATATTGTCCCGTTTTTGAGAATCCGATTTTCATTGCTATGTCAAGGCCTCCTTCATTTTTTAAAAGAATAAATGGACAAAATTTTATTTTCCAAATCAGTTAGGTCCAAAAGGTATGTTGAGCAATGAAAATCATGGAGAAAATCCTCCAGGGGAAAGTTCCAACCAAGGGTGATTTTTTAAAAAACTCCCTGGAAGAAAAACCAATGTATATATATGTGTGTGTGTGTGTGTGTATGTATGTATGTATGTATGTATGTATGTATGTATATAAAGCACAACTTTTAAAGCACAACTACAATGACGTGGGATAATACCCGAAGGAAGCTGAACAGCATATATATGGAATGGAACTAAGAGAACACTGCCTAACCAACACATATTTCATATACAAAGGACAAAGATAGAACCAAATTGAAGGAGCCCCTATGGGATCACCACTGTCACCCGTCATTGC
>BLBF01000022.1:15606006-15618668 GCA_015471245.1 Laticauda colubrina | reverse complement strand
ACACACACACACACACACACACACACACACACACACACACACACACAGAGGTCCCTCATACCCCTCCACCCTTCCAAGGCAGCCACATACCTAACCTGCTTTTCAGCTCCATTCTTGGGGGGGTGGGAGAGAGGCGGTATTCTGTGATCAGTAGGAAAATGGGGTGGGTATTTTCCTGCAGGCTTTTTCAGGATTTTCCCAGGGTCTCTTTACTGATCAATCAGTAGGAAATCAACTTACTGATTTATTTGGGATTGCAGGATACCATTTCCAGCTCCATTCTCAGGGAGGGAGGGAGGGAGAGAGAGAGAGAGAGAGAGAGAGAGAGAGAGAGAGAGAGAGAGAGACTTTTGGCTTCATGCAAGGAAAGCAGCAGAAGCAGCAGAAGTCCTTCTTTCTCTCCCTCAAACTCCTCCAGAAATGAGTCTTCATCTGCGCAGCAGCAGAAGAAAGAAGCCTAAAGAAGCAGCCCGGTGGCCAGGCGAAGCATGTGGGTCGAGTGGGACAAGTTCCCCCCTCTGCCTTTTCCTCCCTCCTCTCATTACCTTGTGTTGTTCCGATGCAAGCCTTGTGTTCCCGTGGACCATGTGGGCGGTGCAGCCTTGTGTTCCTATGAAGCATAGATTAATTGCTTTGGGGGGTGCTGTGGGGGTGACATTTCTCTGCGGACCACCAAAATTTTCCCATGGACCATCAATGGGCCATGGCACACTGATTGGTGACCATTGATCTAGAGGCCCCTTCCTGCTATGACTTGGCAGCTAAAGAAGGGGACAAAAAAAATTTCTTCAATTAAACCATGTTTTAGATGGTTGCAATGATCCATAGCAACCATTTGCTCACTTCTTTGCAATGAAACCCTACAGCAAACTATAGAGAAATATACTACAGCAATAAACAGATCAAGCAATGGCTTTCATAAAATGCTACTTTTTCTCCTTTCTTTCTTTCCAGAGGAGGTCAGCCAAGGTTGTGGCTGGATCCGTAAACATGAAACAACAAATAATTGCAGAAGCAATATTGGAGTTATGAGACAATCACCTAAAACCAATCATTTATGTACTCCGGATTTCTTCTTTTTCTTTAATTATGGAGGGGGGGGCTTATTTATAGGCCCTTCATTAATTTTTATATGTTTAATTTTCTTGCTTGCTAAATAAATAACCTCTGAAAATTTCAAGAGGTTTACAGTGGTGGGTGAAAATAGTTTGCTAACAGATGCGCTCGCTATATTTAAAGCGAAATATTCCCAGCCCAACTCCCTCAAGCCGTCCTGCTGTCTGTTGTTTCTTTCAACTCTCTCCCACACATTTGGTAGTCTATGACTGATCTATTTTTTACAAAGCTATGTTTCCTCAGCTCACCTCTGCTGTCTTAGTAGCCTGAGCTAGAGACCGTATAAATTATGAACCTCATCTGTATAACTCAGATTTTCCAGTGCTGTTGTTAATGTTGAACAGTCCCAAATGAATTGTTCTTAAGCCCATTTCCCACTGCACCAACGGATGCAAAGAGGATGTAAAACGGACAAAAAAGCTTGCTATCCATTGGAAAACGCGATGCATCCATTGTGTACTCACTGCATACGTGTTTCATACGCTCTATCCATTGAGCATCCGTCCACTGAGATTTCATCTGCGCAAGAAGTTTTGAGCTGCACAAAACTTTTTGAGCAGATGAATTTTCCGCCGCATACGATGTACATCCACGACACATACGGGCAACAAACGTTCTATGTCCGTTGTCATCCGTTAAATGTCCACTGTATCCTCTTGGCATCCTCTGGACATCCTCGCAACTCACATCCGCTGCTGCTGAAAATGGAAAGAGGGAGGAAGCGAAAGGTACACGGAACATCCACACAGCATTAGTAGCATGGAAATAGAAAGGATGTAAGCGGATGCATCTCGTATATAAAACATTAAAACGGACAAAACGTTTGTGTATGGGATGTATCTCGGATATTTAGGATGTCTGGAGTATGCCTAGAGTATGTGGAAGGACACCTAGCGGACAACCGATATTTCCTATAAAAAGAGGGAGGAAATCACCTGGATCTCAGTATGAGTCCAGCAGCCGTGGTGTACAGACCTATTCACCCTTGGTCTTGTTCTTCCACATCATCCATTGATCTCCACCATGGATCATAACACAGTACTTATGGTAGCTGCGATCATTCAACACCAGAACCAAGCCCTGTTCAGACTGTTTCACCTTTTCTACGCAAGAAGAAGAAGGAGACGTTCAAGAGCTGTGTGGGTCCAATGATGGATCGGGAGAAGAGTGGAGTTTGGACTGTATGACAAGCTGATGGTGGAGATGAGGAATGAAGACCCTCATGCATTCCAGCATTTCATGAGGATGCCACCAGCCATGTTTGACGAAATTGTAGAGCGTCTGAGACCCAAGTTGACCAAGCCAAGCACCAACTTCCATCCCAACCTGG
This sequence comes from Laticauda colubrina, assembly GCA_015471245.1. Lineage (NCBI taxonomy): Eukaryota > Metazoa > Chordata > Lepidosauria > Squamata > Elapidae > Laticauda > Laticauda colubrina. The sequence continues at coordinate 15,616,222 of BLBF01000022.1, read as the reverse complement.
ACCCTGGCCTCAAGGTGGCACTGACTCTGCGGCACCTGGCCTCTGGAACCACACAAAGAAACATGCAGTATGCATGGAGGGTGCCACACAACACCATCAGCAAAGTGGTCAGAGAAGTGGTGCAGGCCATCATTTCAGAATATGTAGAGGAGCTCCTCCAGTGTCCCACCACTGAACAAGGCTGGAGGAAAGTTGTAGAACAGTGGTATCAGAGGTGGAACTTTCCCCACACCATTGGAGCCATAGATGGGAAGCACGTGGCCTGCATGGGAAGCACGTGGCCTGCAAAGCTCCAGCCAACTCAGGGTCCTCTTATTGCAACTACAAGGGCTTCTTCAGTATCATCCTCTTTGCCATGGTTGATGCTGACTACAAGTTCATCTACATCGATGCTTCAGGCAATGGGTCAGCTTCAGATAGCCAGGTATACAATGCCAGTGACTTCAAGGATGGGCTGGAATGCAACCTCATCATGGGTTTTCCAGATCCAGACCCCCTACCCAATAACACATAAGATGTGCCCTACTTCATCGTGGGTGATGACGTGTTCTCCCTCAGAACCTAACTCATGAAGCCCTACACTTCAAGATACCTCACCCATGAAGAGAGGATCTTCAACTACAGGCTGTCCAGGGCAAGACGGGTGGTGGAGAACGCCTTTGGCATCCTGGCCAACAGGTTCCAGATACTTCTCACAACCATGCAGCATCACCCAGAGACTGTGAGGAGCATCATGGAAGCTTGCTGCATCCTGCACAATCTCATGTGCACCTGCTACCCAGTGTTGCAGAATAGGCTTGTGGACCGTCAACAAGGCAATGGGGACATGGAGCCTGGTGAATGGAGGCAAGGACTAAACCTGATAGACACTGAGGATGTGCAAGGCCCCAACAGAGCTTCACATGAAGGGAAGAAGCAGTGCAACCTCCTGAAACACTGGTGCAACTCCCCAGCTGGAGCAGTGGAGTGGCAAGACAGGATGATAGATGGTTAATGGATGCTTCCTTGAGCCTGTCTCATAACACTGATGAGATTGTGCCATGTATGTTGAGTGGTCCTACAATGAGTAGGACATTAATAAAGAGCTTTGTTTATTTTGAAATGTGTTGATCAATGAATAAATTGTTATTGATAAAAAATGGCCATATGTGTGGCAGCTGGGAGGGTGGACCATACAGTCCCACTATGCTTGCACTGGAGGTTTATCTATCCCACAGCTATCCTTACCTATCCCACAACTATCCTTACCCATCCCACAACTATCCTTACCCATCCCACAACTATCCTTACCTATCCCACAGCTATCCTTACCTATCCCACAAGCATGCAAAGACTTAACCATTTTTTCAAAGTTTTCACCAACACTTTATTAAGTAAATAAAATGAACCAAGTTTGTGAAGCAAGGATAACCTTTATTAATAACTGTCTTAAGTAAACTGTATGACTTCATTAAAAAAGCAAAATAAGTAAAGTGTAAGTAAAAAAGACCAAGTAAAGTGTCTTAAGCAAAGATAAAATGAACAGGTAACAACTCAGTCTCTGGCGCTATTCTCAGTCACTCTGAGGCATGTCCATGGTCTCAGCTGTTAAGCGGGCAGGGACTGTGGAGGTGGCTATGGCTGGAGTGCTGGTCTGAGGAGCCATTGGGGTGCATGGCCCGAGAATACAAGAAGGGATGGTGTGTTCAGGAAGCTCTCAGAGAGCTGACTCAGTCCCGTGAGATTGAGAGGCCCTTCATCAAGGACCTGGGGTGTCAGGTCCAAGACTGATGACAGATTGTCCATTGAGGGGCTTGGCTGTGGGGTGGAGGAAGGAGGAGTGTAATGGGGCTGTCTGGTCTGCAGTTGGGCGAGGTGAGGCATCTGTGGCATGCGATGAACTGGGAAAGGCTGCCTCTGCTGTGGGAAGTCCTGGTACTCATAGCCTTGGTAGGTGAGGGGCTGTTGAAAGCTGTGAAAGGGCTGTGACATTGCCTGGGGTGGAGGAGCAGACCTGGACTGGGTCGGAGCAGGTTCAGCTGGGCCTGGATGGTTGTGCAGATGTGCTGTGATCTTCTGCTTCATCACCTGGTACTAGGCCTCGGGCAGGTCCATGAGGGTCTGGCTCACGTAGGTGATGAAGGGCTTCCAGTTTGAGGATGGTATGTCGCTGTGGACCAGCTGAGAGAGAAGATCTGTGCTGGTTTTGATTGTGTCCCTGATCTCCAACAGGACAGTTTGGTTCTGGTCCTCCAGTCTGCCTCTCTGCCTGCTTTCTGTGGAGGTGGAGCTGGGGGTGGAGGTGGGTTGGTCTCTGGTGGCTGCCACTTATTCCTCCATTTGTGACAGGGGATCCTCCACATCCTCTGGCATGGGGAGTGCAGCTGTCAGGGGGGTCTCTGCCATGGGGCCCTCCGAAGACACCTGCCTGGACATGGTAGCTGGCCCCTGGCTGGAAGAAGACTGGCTCTCTGTGGGCTGTCTGAGGGAGAGGGTTCTCAGAGGGGCTGCTCCTTGTTGGCAGACCTCACCCTCCAGGAAGCTGCACTTGGCCATGACGTACATCTCCCAGTCAGTGAGCTTGACAGTGGCCTGGCTAAATTTCTTGAGGTGTAGCTTGCCATACCAGGTGTGCATGTGCTTCCACCATCCCAGGAGTAGGTCTGAAGTGTAGCCCAGGCTCTCTGCCTTGTCTCTCCAAGCTGCCTGCTTCCTCTTGGTGTCACGATAGAGTTGTGGCCCTTTCTCCACAGGTACTCGTTCTCCCTCAGCCATTCCAGCACCTCCTCCTCATGGTCCTCCGAAAGGGTGTACTGTTTCCTCTCTCCCTTCTGCTTCCCTTGTTTCTTCCTCCCTCTGGCAGGGGCTTGAGCAGCAGGACCTTCAGGGGCTTGAGCAGCAGGGCTTTGAGGGCCTTGGGGCTGGTCCACCACAACAGCAGCAGCAGTACCAGTAGCAGCAGCACCAGCAGCAGGAGAAGCACCAGCAGCACCTGCAGGAGAAGCACCAGCAGCACCTGCAGCACCTGCAGCACCTGCAGCAGCAGCAGAAGCACCAACAGGTTCAGAGTCAGCGCCAGGGGGTGGGATGGTGGTTCTGTCCTTCTTGCCAGGGCTGGCAGGAGTAGGCACAGGCTTTCTCTTCTTCCCTGACTGACGAACCATGGTGTTATTCAAAGATGTCTGTGGCAACACGTGTTTCCTCTGAATGCCTACTGCTTGCAAGCTGCATCCTTTTATATCCATGGAGCTGATGCAATTCATACTCCCCGCATGCGCAGTGAACGTTTTGCATCCGATATACATCCATGCGGCATCCCCTTTGTTTCCTATAGGCGTCCGTGATGCATCCGCTTCATCCACTATGCATCCGCTCCTTCCGCTACATGACCGGTTTGCAGTTCTCCCCCGGAAGCCCTTTGGATGTGTCATCCACTTCCATCCACTGTCATCCGCTAGACTTCCTATGAACATCCGCTTAACATCCTCGCTACGTCCTATCCCCGTCCATTCCTTTCCGTTCTTTTCCGTTCTGTTTATGCAAATTTGGGGCACTTTTTAGAGCGGATAATAACGGATGGAGCCACCCCCCAAATTTTGCTCATCCGCTGTGTCCTTTTTGCATACGTTTTGCATCCGTCGGCCAGTGGGACCTAGCCTTTAAGTCAAGGACTAGCTGTACTTGTGGCCACAATTGAGCCCAAAATTTCTGTTGTTGAGTGAGACATTGGTTAAATGTGATGACCCGGGGTGTGGCACAAAGGCAACACAGTCAGATAATCAATAAGAGTCCCTTTAATGGCTACAACTTTGCCCCCAATGTCCAGATTACCTTCTGGCTGGAGAACAAACTCTTCCAGGAACAGCCTTTAACTGCAGGGACTCAAGCCCAAAACATGCTCAACAAAAACTGTAACTTTACGTCCAATCAAGCCAAACTGAGGCAATTAGTTTGGCAGGGCAGGCAAGAATTCCAGATGTGAAGGCACAGCGTGACTCACACAGTTGGAAAGATGCCAGGAACACAGATAAGCAAAGACAACACAGGATAAAGTAACATTTGCTCCCAGCAGCTGCTGCAGTCAGCATTCAGTTCTTTCAAACTCTCATTCCCAGCTGTGGCGAATTAAGGGAATCAGGGCCCTTTCCTCCCCCATAAGCCACGCAATCCACATTGGTCTCTTCTCCTTTCTTCCCTGTGTGCCCTAGGATGAAGAAGGTGTGGGCTTCCTCTGAACTCCCTCTCCCTTGTTCTACCTTTTTCCTGCTCTGCCCAGCCGGACTTTACCCTTCCCCAGTTTCTTCCACAGCCAGCAGAGCCACACACCCACTCCCTGTCAGCTGTTCATCTTCCTCCTCGGATTCAGACTCCGTCAGGGCCGTGACATTAAGTGAGTTTTGCCCTGTTTTCTGGCCATGGTTCAGTGGTGGTATGCTACTGGTTTGGCCTCTGATCAGCTGAGTGGAGGGAAGCTGAGAGGATAACTATTGTGGAGGCAAACACCTGAGGCAAACACGGAGCGAACTTCAGCTTTTTACTTTATTGTAACAATAAAGGGTTACCGTGGCTGCCACGTTAACAAGGCAGCCAGCTGGTGGACAACAGCTGATGCTGTTTGATAGCTCCCTTTTATAGCTGGCTGTCAAATGGCATCAGCCAATAGGAACAGTTCATGTTCCCACTGGAAACATGGATTAGACTGAAGACTTCAGCTCAGTCTTTTCCAACCATACTCCTTTCCCCCAGAACAGAGCATGCGTAGTCACTCTTCAGATAACTCGGGCGCTTGCGCAGGCGGCCAGATCTTCTAAGTCCTGATGAAGCTGCTGCTGGAAGGAACTTCTCTGCTTGTTGGGTAACTTCTGGTGCCAACGAAGCTGGCGTCTCGGCTTCAGGTGTCTCTGGGCGAGGGATAGATGGCTGTTCAGGAAGGCTTGCATTTCTGTCATACCCATGGGAAGTTTCTTTGGGCGCCGGCGCTTTCTCTGTTGCAGGGACGTCTTGAGGGCAACTGCAGACGAACTCCAATGCCTTCTAAGTTGATTGATATGGCGGCGCCAGATGTGCCCATCTTGCAGTTGGACCCTGTAAGACTTAGGACCAGTTACCAATACAATCTGCTCAGGCATCCATAAGGGGTGTTCCACATAGTTCCAGGCATAGACCTGGTCATTCTCAGCAAACTCCCTTGCCTGGCTATTTGACCCAAGGGGTGTGACTGGGGCGTAATGCAGATGGAGTCTATCTAGGGTGATCCTCAGGCATCTATCCATGAGAAGTTCAGCTAGAGACCTATTAGTAGTGGCACAGGGAGTTGTGTGCTGGGTCAGGAGATACTTAGCGAGCCTAGAGTGGCAATCTATGGGCCCAAACCTTGCCAGGGCCTCCTTAACTGATCTGAATGCTCTTTCAGCCAGGCCATTACTGGCAGGATGAAAAGGAGCTGTAAGTACGTGCCTTATTCCTAGGTTGGCTAGGAAAACCTCAAACTCACAGGAAGTAAACTGGGGGCCATTATCATACATGATGGTGTCAGGGAGGCCATGGGTAGCGAATGTCCTTGATAGAGCCTTAGTGACAGCTTCTGAAGTTGTGGTGGTCATCAAGGTCAGCTCTACCCATTTAGAAAAAGAATCGACCATCACCAGGAATGTACGCTCGTGAACGGGGCCAGCCAGATCAATATGCACCCAGGACCCAGGGGGCCACGGAATCTTCCCACCTTCCTGGAGTGGATGTGGGTGGAGCAGGTCTGGTAGCTTGGCATGGCTGACAAGCATTCACCCAACTTGTAATCTGAGCATCCATGCCTGGCCACCATACATAACTGAGAGCTAGTGCCTTCATCCTGACAATGCCGGGATGGCCCTCATGCAAGACCTTTAAAACTGAGTCTTGCAACTTGGAAGGGATAACTACCCCAGTCCCCCAAAGTAGACAGCCTTGCAAAGAAGATAGTTCTTGCTGACGAGTTTTGAAAGGCATGAATTCGGGGGCATAAGGAATCTCCGGCCACCCCCTTCCCAGCCAGTCAAGAACTTGGGCGATTGCCTTGTCCCTGGCAGAGTGGGCAGTGATATGAATCGCAGGTTGATGAATCAGTGTATAGGAATAGGCAGCCAGAAATAAAGTCCACCTGGTCATCCTTGGAGATAAAATCTAAGGAGTTTGTCTTTCGCCTGACAGAAGGCCTAATAGAGGCTTGTGATCCATAATCAACTCGAAATAGTGTCCATATAGAAACTCATGGAATTTTTTGACAGAACAACTGCAGCCAAATCCTCCTTGTCAATTTGGCTGTAGTTGCGCTCAGCTGGGGAAAAAGTTCTGGAGAAAAAGGCAATGGGTGCCTCAGAACCATTAGGCAGTCTATGACTTAAAACAGCACCTATGCCAAAAGGAGAAGCATCTCCTGCTAAAACTAAAGGTAAATGTCTATTAAATTGGATCAGGACAGCATTGGATGTAAGGAATGATTTGACAACATGGAAGGCATGGGCTTCCCTAGGTCCCCAGTGCCAGGGGGACTGCTTATCCAAGAGTCTGTGCAGAGACTCTGCAACAGAAGCTTTATGTGGCAAAAACGAAGCATAAAAGTTAAGAAGTCATAAAAAGGCCTGGAGCTGAGTTTTGTTAGTTGGCATGGGTGCCTCGTGAATAGCCCTTACTTTGGATTTGATTGGGTGAATACCAGAGGTGGCAATTCTGTATCCCAAATATTCTCCCTGTGAGGTGGCAATAGTGCAATTGTCTTTCTTTAACTTAAGACCATGCTTTCTGAAACGATCGAGGACTCCTCTAACTCTTTGCAGTAACTGAGGCTTGTCAAGGGCAGATATTAAAATATCATCAAAATATGGGATTTTGCCCAGTAATTCTTGAAGAAGTCTTTCCATTAAGGATTGGAAAATTCCTGGGGCCACACATACGCCAAATTGGAGGTGCCTACATTTGAAAGCACCCCTGTGTGTTACAATAGTTTGTAGTTCAGCAGCTGTGTCATCAACAGGGAACTGTTGACAGGCCTGTGACATGTCTAATTTCACGAAAATGGTTCCTGGCTCAAAGGAATGTAGTAGGTGCTGGATAACAGGGACTGGATAGGCGCTGATTTGTAAATATTTATTTAATGACATCTTGTAATTAGCACAGATTCTTACACAACCATCTTTCTTTAGGGGTGTCACTATTGGGGTTTCCCATTTTGTGAAGTCCACAGGCTCTAATACTCCCTGTTTAATTAATTTCTCAAGCTCCATGTCTAATTTGGGGCGGATTGCAAAAGGTACCCTTCGAGGCTTTAAATGGATTGGTACTGCGTGAGGGTCCAAGTTGAAAGATATTGGGGTTCCTGAATAACAGCCCAGCCCCTCACTGAACACATCAGCATTGTCATTAAACAAGGTGTCCACTTCAGCATTTGTAATAGAGTGGATTCCACTTATATGGAGGCCAAGGGCAGGGAACCAGTCCAACCCCAACAGGCTAGGGAGGGCACCATCCACTACTACTAAAGACAAGTGACCTTTAAAAATTTCCGATGACTGGGATGATTCTGCCTTTTCCGATGACTGGGATGGTTTTGCCTTGGTAGTCATATAGGGTTAACAGGCAACCGGGAAGCTTCTTCTTAGTCATTCTGGGAAGTAGTTGCTTCAAGGTGCTCTATGAGATGATTGACGGTGCTGAGCCTGTGTCAACCTCCATCCTGCAAAATTTTCCTTCTATAGAAACAAAAACACTGATTTTGTTAAAGCCTTTGTTAGTCAGCTTGGCTTGATAGCAGGTAAAACAGTCTTCAACTTATTTTTGGAAATGTTGGGTTGTCTGAGGCTTTTGGGCAAAAGTCTTTCCTGCTTGACAGATCCTGGCTAAATGACCTTTCCTTTGGCATTTTAGACAAATGGCATTCCTGAACTTGCAGAATGCCCTGAGGTGGTTTCCGCCACAGCTTAGGCAAATGGGCTGAGACTGTGGAAGTGGATTGGGGTTTGGCCTGTTCTCCCCTTGACTGGTTCTTTGTTGCCTGAGGTGATTGACATCATTAGCCCCTTCAGAGCCTTCTTCTGAGGAGGCTTCATCGTAATGAATGGGTGAGCTGCTCTGGCTAATTGGATTTCCCTGAATTTCTGCTGCTGAAAGGGCTGATAGTTCAGCAGCTTGAGACTCTTCAATTGCTAACTTAAGGGTTAAATCCCCTTTAGCCAGTAAAGGTCTTTGTAGCCTTAAATCCCTGACTCCACAAACTAGTTGGTCTAATAACATGTCTTCCAGATAGTCTCTAAACCCACAATGCAAGGCAGCTGTTCGTAGGGCAGCCATGTACCCACTAATAGTCTTTCCCTCAGCTTGAATTCGTCTCCTAAAAGCATGACGCCTGGCAATTCGGGATGGCTTAGGGGAAAAGTGGTTGGAAAGAATTTCCTGCAATTCTTCCCATGGAACAGTCTTTATTGAATGTGGAGCCAATAATGCCATAGCAGTGTCAAATACCATGGCTCTGCAAAAACTTAAAAAGTAGGACTTTTTCCGATGGTCGGAAATGTCAGCAAGGTCTATGGCATCTAGGAAACAGTCAAATCAGTTTTTGTAGGACTCCCATGTTTCCGCTGTCGGTCTGAAAGGCAGGAATGCAGGGTTCGAAGTCATCTTGACTCAGCAGTGCCGGATCTGTCGAGGAAAGTTGAAATTCGCACTCGCGAATAGTGACAGTAGCTCTTTAAAGTGACATTCAGCTCGGTAGTGACTTCGGCTCTTTTTGTAGTGACTTCGCTCAGCGATTCTTTGCCTGGTTGCCTCTTATATGTATCCCGCCCTCGTCGCCAGTGTTGTGGAGCGGCGGAATAACCTGAGGCAAACACGGAGCGAACTTCAGCTTTTTCCTTTATTGTAACAATAAAGGATTGCCGCGGCTGCCGTGCTAACAAGGCAGCCAGCTGGCAGACAACAGCTGATGCCATTTGACAGCTCCCTTTTATAGCCGGCTGTCAAATGGCATCAGCCAATAGGAATGGTCCGTGTTCCCGCTGGAAACACGGACCGGAGTGAAGACTTCAGCTCAGTCTTTTCCGAATGCCACAATAACAGACCAAAAAGCTCATGAGAAGGTGGGAGGGTCACTTCTAGTTTTTCATTTCTTCATCCTCTCAGTTGATTGGCTTCTTAGTTGCATGTGTGTTAGGGGTGCACGCGCACACATACAATCACCCACTGAACTGTTAGTGACTAAGGTAAGATCCCATTACTGCCTTGGTTATTCAATGAATCCAGGCAGTTGATAAGTGAGTAACCCGGTTGTTAAGTGAATCTGGATCAGGAGGAACACTGGGTCCTGTACCAGATGTGTGAATGCACCAAAGGTAGAGGAGAGAGAGCAGTGGAAATCTATGGGTGGGTCCTTGGGACAGAAGAGCCACTGATGCTAGTGAAACCCCACTTTAGTTCTGAGGATAAAAGGCAGGGGGCGGAGATGAATAAGTGTGACAGATAACTATTCTAATTCTGGACGGAAAATACTTGTTAATCTGCTGCGAGAGACAAACCTTTTTGGCAGGGTGGCTGGTGCTCCTTATAAAGGAGTCATTGCTTCAACTGCAGAGGGTTTGTCGAGTTTGGGGAGCTGGGTCACAACAGGCTGTGGGGAACCACAGAGTACCTAGGCTCAATCCTCTCTTAGTTGCAACGTGACCTGGAGGAAAATAAGGGGGAAAAATTCTGCCTCTGCCTACCAGCATCCATCGGTATTCACCTGGTTAGTGTCCTGTCAGTGTGTGAGAGAGTTGAGGGCTGTTTGGAAACTGAAAGAGTATTTGCTGTATGAGCAAGAAGGAGACAGCAAGGAGTGTGGGCATGGCTTAGCTCAACTGTTCTGTCCTAAAGCTGCTTGGTGCTGCTGTGAAACTGAACCTCCTCTCCTCTGTTTGGGTTTTGCATTTGGAAGAAATTTCTTTTCAGGTGGGGAGGGGGAGTAGAACTCCTTATCATCATACCATGTTAATAATAATATCGGAAATACTAATGCTCTGATGGTCATTAGGAAAAATCCTTTCTGAGTGAGCACCAACAAGCCAAATTCCAAGTTTTTAGACTATACGGTTCTGGAGATTTTGTGATGGTGTGAGTGGTATTTCGCATAGCTAGATAGCTAGATAGCTAGATAGCTAGACAGCTAGACAGCTAGACAGCTAGACAGACAGACAGACAGACAGACAGACAGACAGACAGACAGACAGACAGA
>BLBF01000022.1:15568596-15588795 GCA_015471245.1 Laticauda colubrina | reverse complement strand
GAAGGGAGATGAAGAAAGGAAGGAAGGAGAGAATGAGAGGAAGGAAGTGATAAGGAGTAAGGAAAGAAGGAGAGAGGAAGGAAGAGATGACAAGGAGTGAGGGTGAGGGGAAGGAAGGAAGGAAGAGTTGAGGAAGGAAAGGGAAATATGAGGAAGGAAGGAAGGAAGGAAGGAAGGAAGGAAGCAAGCTTGGAGAGGGCCACGAGGAGTGGGGGATAAGGCTGGAAAAACCACGGGCGGGGAAAAGACAGCAAATCCGAGGTAGAGCCAATATTTGGTCCAGATATTTATATTCCGAATTCAATATTCATCCGTGCTTTGGGGGGGGTGGGACGACGACACGGGACGACCAGCAGCGAGCAGAAACCCTCGCAGGGGGCCGAGAAGGAAAGGGGGTACTTGTAGTGACACCCCTTCCCTGCGCTCGGCCAACTCCGGAGCATCCTTAAATAGCCCCTCTCGGCTTCCCGGCCGTTTACAGTTGCGCGCAAAGGAGAAAGTTTCGAGTTACAGTCCCGGCCCTCTGTGACTTCGAGGGCTATTTTTGAGACCCAACATTTTTGCAAAAAAATAAAAAATAAAAGAGAGAGAGAGAGAGAGAGAGAGAGATTTTTTGGGGGGGAGGGGGAGGGGACGAAGTCAAAGCGTTTCCTCTCTTGCCGCTGCTGAAGGACGCTGTCCCGAAGTCCCCAAACTCTTTTAACTTTTCCCAAACTCTCTTTGCAACCTGGAGAATTTGCCCAGCTGTTTTTTTGGGCAGGTTCTTTTTTGGGGGGTGGGGGTGGGTGGGGTGGCGGCTGGTTTGCTTTGAGCCCTCTCTGCTTTTCGGTGCCTCTATACGCATGTGCAAAATTGGAGCTGTTTCTCTCCCCCCTCCTTTAAAAAAAAAAAAAAAAAGCTATATAAGGAAACTTAAATGTTGCCTCTACAACAGCAACAGTTCCTCGTTTCGTTTCGGCAGGGCTGCAAACGCGGCCCTCTTCGAGGTGTGAGTTTCAGCACCTCCTTTTGGAAAACAACACACCTGTCTTTGATGAAAACAGATGCAAAAATCACGGTTTTAAGAAAAGACAGCAGGAAAAAAAAAAAAGATTTAAAATCTGGCCAGGGACAGAGAGAAGAGACTTGAAAGGATCCAGTGGAATCGGTTTGTTTTGTTAGTGTAGAAAATTTTCAGTTTCTTTTTAAAATAAAAATAAAAAGATGGACAATTGTTATTAAGCATTGTTCTTAGTTATTATCCCTTTAACTCATCTTCTGTGGACTTTATAAACACCGATCAGCTGGTTTAGCAAAATCCAAATTGTTTTAAAGGTTTCAGCTCAGGTTTATCAGTTTATTACCTAACTAGATCCATTTTTTCTCTGTTACTTTCTGAGATCTCCAGTGGGTTACTTAGAGATCTAGAGAGAGAGAAAGCTTAAAACCGAATTGCATCATTACAAATCTGCAACTGCATGCAAAATTGCCTTTTTCAAGCGATTTAAGGAAGCCTGATTTTTTTTTTACTGTGATTCCATTTCCTTGAGTTCTGCCACAGTGTGAAGGAAAGCAATGTTTCCTTCCACATTTTCACAAATTTTAAAACCCAACTTTTAATTCGGCGAATCGAGAGGGTTGTTGCTTAATTTGGAAGCACCCTGTCAGTCATTAAAATAAATCTGGCACTGACCACAAATACATGCATCTTGCAAAGAATAAATAAATATAAAGACTAAACTAGGCTGAAGAATAGAAATTATTGGGCTACTCTTTCTGAGGCTGGAAGTATCACCATGGAAGCAAGAATAAAAGATTAATATAGAATTTAGATTTAGCAAGGAAGAAGGTGTGTGCTAAATAAATAGGGTTTCTGTACAGCATCTTTAAACCTTGATTTCTGTCCGTAACTGATCAGCCAGGTATTCTTCCATAAGGCAGCTCTGAATTAAAATTGCTTTGTTTGACAAGACAAGCACATGAGAATTCAGTTTGGAAATAAGCCATCGGAATCGCCAAAGGATGTGGGTATGGGTAGAGATATATAAAATAAGACAGAATAATAGGGTTGCTATTAGGTCTGCTTGCTTAGATGACAATAACTAGATTTAATTTTAAAACCTTTTCTTTACAAAATGAAAATGTAGACAGTCAAATTCAGGAGGCCTACCCGATAAATAATTAAATGCTGGCCTTGTTATGTGAAAAATTAGCAGCTAATATGTTTGTCTGTTTGAAATTGGATATGTGACTGTGATATGGTTAGTTTCAAATAATGTGTACTGAAATATGAATACTTAGCCACAGATATACACAAGCCCACAAACAAATGGGTTTGTTGTTTTTTAATGGAAAAGGCATTTAAAAGGCATCCAGTGTCTGCAATAATAATACAGTGTATAATATTTAGGAACAAAGATCTTCCCTGAATAACCAGTTTGAAACAATTGATAATATACTGAGCGCTAGAATGCCTTGGTTTTATGCTAATCTCTGCCTTATGTCTTCACTTAGTCATTTAAAAAAGACTATATACTGTATGATTTAACTGGTGCCTTCAGACACATTTTTAAGCCCAGAAATATTTTGTCAATTCCCACTTAAATTAAATTATTTGCCAGAATGTATTTGTTTTGGTAGGGTCATGTGCCAACCGTTGCAATTTGTCATTTTTTAAAATATGAATTGGTGGCAATATTTGTTAGCAGCATGTCATTTTAATGTTTGTGGTGTATTTGCATATTGTATAGCTAACTTCATATAGTGTGAACTTGTGTGATTGTTCAAGTGACAGACAGGTTAAACTTTGAAATACTATTCTGTGTTAAGAATTGTATTGAAATGTTCCATCCTTAAATGCATGGGAAAAGAAAACACTCGCGATTTATACAATATTTAAAAGAATTTGAAAGTGGAAAGATTGTACTATAGTCATTTGAGAAGGATGTTTTGCTCTCTTTATGCTGTATGTTTTTAAAACACAAGCTTCTTATTTCAGATATTTTTTTTTAAAGGAATGCTTTGTCTAGGGAAAAAATGTTTACATCTTTGTGTTCCCCGAATTCAGGACTTAAAACCCTTGCATTTCATTGTTAACTTGTAAACGCATGTTCTTTGTCATATCTAATGCCCAGATTCAGTGTAATTTTTCATAGCTTACATTCTCTGTAAAAAAGAACGGATTTGGAGATAACCACGTTAGCTTTCCTGAAAATAAATACAGTTTAAAACGCCCATTTTTCAAAAATAAAAATAAAATGCACCAGTTTTGTGCCTTTACCCATTAGCAAATAAATTGTGGACAGAATCGCAGCCCTGAAGTCATTTTTATAATTTTTACAAGATTTTTTTTTACTTTATTTCATTTCTTATTTTACAAAAATTTGCTTTCTTTGGAACATGAGTTATACAAAGGCTCTCATTTCTAGCAGTTTTTAATGGCTAATAGGGGATAATATCTGATCCAGTTTGAAGCTTGGGCTGCTCTCTTCCAATAAAATGCAAGCCATTGGTATAAATATGTTCAGTATGATATTAAAAAAGCCTCTTCCTTAATGGCAGAGTAGATATTACCGAGTTAGGGTCCTCCTTGGCGTAGAGAAGATTGAGTAGCTAATTTTACATCCTAATATAACTTTTGGATCCTGTTGCAATGCAGTGCTGAATTGCAATATCTTTGCAGCCAAGGCATTTCAGGGATTTAAAAAAACATTTTTCCCTCTGGGCCATTCATTGTGCACTTAATAATATATTACTTGGGCTGTCTAGAGGGCACGAGTCTTATCAGGGACCATTATTTTACATAAATCAAAGAAAAGCAGAGGATTCAAACAAGGGTATTTGCTTTCAGCCAGATGCTTAAAGAGTTTCCTGTACCAATTTCCTCTTATTCTTTAACCTGAGCCAGATGCTGCTTGTTAGCTGTCACGACAAGAAGGATAAACTGCTTTTGAAATTATTTTGGAGGGAGGTTATTATTGTGAATATTATCATTTATTCTGTTGCTTTACACTCTTTACACTGAGAGCTTCTGCATGGAGACAAATTCCTTGTGTGTCTAACCCAGCCTTGGCTGAATAAAATATTTTATTCTATTGAATTTATAGTCTCACCCTCTGAATAAAATCTCCTGTTAGTGAGAATATGTACTCTGGAAAAAATATTTAGATCTGCTGATAGTTTGAGTGGGGCCAAATATGTTGAAGGAGCACTTGGTTTATTTTTAGGGACAAAGGCAGACATTTGGAAGGTCTTACATTTTCCTTTTAACTTCTTGGCTCTGTGTTCTTTTCTTTTTTTTAAAATAAATCTGATAATACTATAGCTGTTGAATGTTGGAAGGCAGTTGCTTTCTTGTCACTGAGATCATTTTTCTCTTTGAGAGGCTCGAACCCTGAAAACAAAACCCTGTCATATTTCTGCGTGAAATCTTTAGATGTCAAAGCAAGGGAGCTAATTAATCTTCCTATTTTTTTTTTTTAAAAAGTATTCTGCTGTGGGTAAAACTCTATTCTTCTATGTGCTACATTTTCCCTTAGTCAAACAAAGGGAAAACCTTCTCTACTTGTCTGATGGAAGGCTTGCTTATTGTAATTAAAAAATTATTATTTATTAGTAATTTATTTTTAAAAAAGTTGATCTAAAACCATCTTTAAGCAAAGAAAGGCAGTATGAATTGGAAACCGTCAAAAGCCAGCCTGAATAATTCTTTTAGTCAGGGATATTAGACAACTCGGAGACCTTAATTATTACATTTTATATAACTGTGCCAATTGAGGGAACCCTGGGGGTGAAGTAGAAAAAGGATTAAGCCAGGTGCTCTCTTCATTTTCAAATAATCATCTTGAAAAGTTGCTTGATGAAAAAGAAGCATTTAGTTCCTGAGGTTTAGTTCCTTTCTCTTCTCACCCAAATTGAAATCCGTGAAATTATCTAAGTGTTAAGAAAAAAATTAAGTTTTAATTCTGAAGTTTTTTGTTCTAGAAGTCTCATCAGATAAAAGGACTGCAGCCACAAGTTCCAAGAAATAAGGATCTCTCCCATATTTCTGGGAATAAGCCCTTTTGATTTATTAGACATTACTCTGATGTAAACACTCATAAATTTTTCGGGATCCTTTTATCCAATATACCTGATATTTGCTTGTCAAGGCTTTAATTTCTCTGCTTTATGGATGTTATGTATTTTTTCCTTTATTGAATGCAGTTTAAATGTGTTTTCCTATGTCTTCCCTTTCTCTTTAAAACCTTAAGGGCTCCCCCTTCTATTTTGTGTGATACACAGCTCAATGTCTTAAATTCAAGGCAAAAATTCTGGCTGGATATAGGATTTTTTAACAGCTGTTCTTCCAATTCAGCTTTACATTTGATGATTGAGGGTTGCATGTATTAAGACTAGTTAGGAAGGAGTCTAATTAAGATATAGGGAAAAAACACACAGACACTAGAGGTTGGTGGCTAATTTGGACGGATAAGAAAAATAGTTTCTTCTTCTGAAAATGGTTCAGCAGAGATAGGGAAGGTCTGTTTTTTTTCCCCACAACACTAATCTAAAGGTCTGGAAAATATTAGATTGCAAAAGGTTTCTGGAATCCTTCTTGTAACACTATTGCAGAAGAATAACCAGAAGAGAAGGAAGAGCGTCCATTCATACCTAGACACCTTTGCAAGTTAGGTGGGCACTAGATCCAGGACTTGTCACATTCCTAACTCTCTTATCTCAGAAAGATGAAAGAGAAATAACCCAAGCTTATGGAAAATCAAGAGGAAGACATCCAGAGAGCCAGGATTAACATGATTCAGGTAGTCCCCAACCTATCACAGTTTAGCGACCATTAAAGGTTACAATGGCACTGAAAAAAGAGACTTAGGACCATGCTCAAAATTCAGATGGTGAAGATAAGATTGGCCTTTGACACTTTTTCAAAAGGCTGCAGAGATGTGGCTTTTTTGCAAGGATCAGTCATAAGTTACATTTAGTTGTAACTTGGAATTGTTGCTAATGAATGGATGTAAGTCAAGAGCTAATGTTTTGCTTTGAGAGAGAGAGAGAGAGAGAGAGAGAGAGAGAGAGAGAGAGAGAGAGAGGGACACAGAGAGAGAGAGAGAGAGAGAGACAGAGAGAGACAGAGAGAGACAGAGAAAGAGACAGAGAGAGAGACAGAGAGAGACACAGACACACAGAGACAGAGACAGAGAAAGACAGAGACAGACAAAGAGACAGAGACAGAGAGAGAGAGACAGAGAAACAGACAGACAGACAAACACAGAGAGACAGAGTGACAGAGACAGAGCTGGATTTTTTTTTGCATTCTCCTTGCGTAATTTTCATGATTTATTTACCAAGATTTTAATGAGTTTATGAAAGAGATTGACATTATATGGCATCAACAAATCAGCAAGCTTTTGCAGTTAATTATAGTAATCCCGTTGCCTTGAAGCTACATAACAAAACGGATGGAGCGAGGGCTTTCAAAAGATGGTTAAGGATGAATTTTCTTTCCCTAATGCCTTTCCTCTGCTTCTCCTAAAAAAAAAAAAAAAGAAATAAATAAAAAAATTCCAATGATTCCAAATAATATCAATTCTTATGTAGAACAGACAGGATCAGTTTTGAAGCTGAATACTGGCTGTAGGAAAACTTAACTAAAAATTTGGCTTGTACATTCTTTTCTGCTGAGAAAAAACATGAATTATTAGGGTTTCAAGGGGCAGTAATAGGACCACTGTGGATTGGTTCATTGGTGGGAAGAAGTTGTTGTTCTCTGTCCTCAAGATTAGTCATCCACTTAATCCACTTAGGGCAACTGTGGAGAGGGACACGGGGGGGGGGGGGCAAAGTGATGTCCCACTTGTGATATTGTTGTTGGAGAGCAACCATCCCAATAGGGTAGGAGGGATCAAGCAGGGAATTAGCCTGGATTCGTTACATAAAACCACAAGAGGACTGATTTTGACAAACACCCCCTTTGAATGTCTTGGAGCAGGGGTCCCTAATCTGTGGGCCACGGCCCATTATCAGACCGTGGTCTACATGCAATTGGAACATGTGAGCCACGGGATGGCACGTGCGCAGCCCAACTCCAAGCGGTGAGCACCAGCGTTCGCGGTCCCACTTGTGTGAGTGGCAGGCACGCATTCCTGCCTCTCACACAAAACCAACCCCTCTCCCCACTCCACCCTGGGCCACCAAATTCAGAAAAGTTGGGAAACATTTGCCTCAGAGCCTTATCTGGTTGTTTCCAGACAAAACCTTCCAGTCTGGGGAAATTCATGTACCCGTGTTTCCCCAAAAATAAGACTCTGACTTATATATTTTTTGCCACCCAGGTCTTTTTTTTTTTGAGGGGGGATGTTGTCCGCTGACTCATCTCACTTGTACTTCTTATTGCTGTCAGAGTGTCAGCATTCCAGCAACCCTCCATTCCAATCAATCACTCCGAGACAGACATTTCTCCTTTATTTGGATAGTAATTGGCACATCTGTGAAATCCCGAAACTGAAAGTTTTGGGCATCCTTGCAAAAGTCAAAACTACAAATCCATCCTCTCTTAACCCTCATCACTTCACATGGTCCAATCACCATCCATCCTAAAGTAAGATTCCCATTTCATTATGCACCACACTCTGACCTTGAACCAACAAAATAATTTTATTTTGTCTAACTAGATATACTTAAATGAATTCCTCCCTCCCACTTTCTCAGGCTCAATTGTGGCAGCGTGGGAGCATCAAATCTCAGTATGGCTTCCAAAGCTGACATTGAGGGCTTCAGGAACTTCTTCGGCTTTGGATAGTTGCAGCCAGGCCTCTCCCACTTCAACCTATTTCTTTTGTAGCTGATAACAGCACCGGATCGATCCCGAAAGTCTTGCTGGCTGCACAAGAAATGGGTCAAAGTGTGCAAGACCTGGCTGCAACTTTGAGAAGGTAAGTAGTATGGCAGCTCCACCACCCCCATCCCCACTCTACCTAAATTTTTACCTGTGCACCCTGGAGTGGCTGGGGTCTTAATTAGGGCTTATTTTGGGGGTAGGGCTTATACTGGGTACACATGTAAAAATCAAGTTAGGACTTACTTTCAGGGTAGGTCGTATTTTCAGGGAAACACAATACCTCTACAGAGAACAATAAAGTAGCTACTTTGAACTCTACTCCTGGGGCTCAGATTGTTCAAGCCTGAGAACTGTGTAGATATTGCTAATTATATGCAAGTCATATTATGTGGTAGAATGTACTCTAACCCAAAAGATCCGAGCATTCATTTGTTGTCCTCGCCTGAGCACATGGTCCACATCATGGCCTTTGCTGAGTTTCACAGATCTCTATTTATGTATGCAAAGGCTGATTCACCAGCCATATCTGTACAGCCAAAGTCTTTTTTTAATTGGATAAGAGAGATGGAGTTGTTCTGCTTTTCTGCTGGAGATCAAGCGGATTAGGCAGGCTAATCCCAGCCCTTCCGGTTATAAGCTAATTATAAAAATTAAGCCTTAAATACATTAGAGAGACTTGGGAGGTTACAAGCAGCAATAGCACCAGTGGTGGGATTCAATTTTTTTTTAATTACCAGTTCTGTGGCCCTGGCTTGGTGAGTGTGTGTGGTGTGGCTTGGTGAGCATGGCTTGGTGGGCATGGCAGGGGAAGGACACTGCAAAATCCCCATTCCCTCCCTACCTCACTAACCTGCTTTCCAGCTCCGTTCTCCTGTGCAGGGCAACCAAAGAAGACCCAGCTGATTAGCTGGGACTCGGGAGGCAGAGAATCGATGGGGCAGAGAATAGATGGGGATGGGGCCAGTCAGAGGTGGTATTGGCCAGTTCTCTGAACTACTCAAAATTTCCACTACCAGTTCTCCAGAACCAGTCAGAACCTGCTGAATACCCACCTCTGAATAGCAACAAATTGAGTTTCATTGTAGGAGAAACCGGCAGTGTGGATAGGAGAAGCAAGTGATGTCAGCCATGTCATTGTGTCATCTCGCCTCATTGATAACATCTGCACTCTTGACACACAGTGGCTTCCACTCTGATATCTGTGTCAAGGTTGGGCATGAAAGCCAGAA
This sequence comes from Laticauda colubrina, assembly GCA_015471245.1. NCBI lineage: Eukaryota > Metazoa > Chordata > Lepidosauria > Squamata > Elapidae > Laticauda > Laticauda colubrina. Next base: position 15,579,753 of record BLBF01000022.1, on the reverse strand, counting down.
AAATGAACGAGCTGGGCTTTCGTTTCGTCATATCTGTTCTTCACATCTTCCCAATGAAGCTGTTGCGTTGGGCTTCAAATGAAGGTATTGTCTTGGAAAGAGGAGAGAAAACTCTCACCCGGAGCATTTACCAAAGGCCTTGAAGGACCGGGGAGAAAAGGAAAATAATGGAACCGTTGGCTGAGCTCAGATAAATGGGTATAAGATTAACTCTTTCTTCAGCTTTGCACTTGACTCATGCCTCTCTGCATCTCTCTGTGTGAAAGAATAATCAGCGGGTTCAGGCATTAAAGTTATTGGATGATTACGGATGTTTATTGGGCCATTTGTTGTAATCGGTGCTTTTAACAAGTGATGACTGAACGGCTGCTTCTCTAACATATTTTTGAAAAGACCATGCTCACATTCTCCAAGGGATAGGAGATTCTGCACACAGGTCTCCAAAGGAGTGAAACTCCTCCCTCTTCCCCCCTTTAGTATTTTCATTCTGGCTGTAGGAATTTGCAGACATTGGGTTGGCCAGTCTGGAGAAGAAAGACAAGGGAGGACATGATAGCAGTATTGTAGCATTTGAGGGGCTTCCATAGAGAGAAGGGGGTCAACTTCATTTCCAAGGTACCAGAAAGCAAGACAAGAAGCAATGGATGGGAACTAACCAAGGAGAGAAACAACCTGGAATTAAAGAGAAGCTTCCTAACAGTGAGAACAGTGAACGACTTGCCTCCAGACATTGTAAGTGTACCATCAATGGAGGTTTTTAAGAAGAGACTGGACAGCCACTTGTCTGGAATGGGATAGGGTCTCCTACTTGAGCAGGGGTTGGATGAGAAGACCTCCAAGGTCCCTTCCAGCTCTATTCTGATTGACTGGTTTGGATTGAGCTGTAAGAACAATTTTCTCTCCCTGGTGGATTTTTTTTTTTTTAAATTTTACTGAAGGTTGAGACCATCTCAATCTGAGAATTTTCTCATCAGATGGATGGGAAGAACAAGTTAGTGCAATTGTTAAGACAGGCTCATTTTTTGCCCTGTGTTTTGACTTCTGGTGTTTTTCCATCTTATCAGTGCTTCTGTGTCTTTACCATCTGGTCATTGGGATAATTTATAGCAGTAGGTTCACAACTCTACATCAATAGAGAGTTGTTCCTACTAAAATCAGGGGAGGATCAAAAAAGCAAGCGATGCCACCTAATTTTTAGTACAACTGGATGTGTATTTGTACATAGGCTTAATATAGAAAGATGAGATCAGGATATTACCTTCGTTTGTCTTCCCTATACACAACCTTGGCTGATCTTGCAAAAATTAAGTAGGATTGCACCCTTTTGATATTTAAATGAGAGATATCAGAAAATCTGAGGACTATTGTGTTTCATGGAGACATGGAACAAATATTTCAGAAGAAGGCAACGTTGATTGTCTGTGTGGATTATCAGTCATACAGGTCATGGGTTTTCAAGAGGCAACTGGATTTTCTGCTTTGAAGATGTTTCGCTTCTCTTCCAAGGAGCTTCAGGAGAGCTGAAGAAGCTTCTTGGTGGAGAAATGGAATGTCTTCAAAGAAAAACAAGAAAATCCAGTTGTCCCTTGAAAAAAAAGCTCCTTTGGGACAAGATGATGATAAGGGACTGGTTGCCAAGAAAACTACACATCCTACCAAGGAAACATGCCACTTAGACATAAGGAGCTAAGCTTGAATTGAAGAAGAATTCTGTTCGTTTGAAGTCTGTACATTTTATAATATAAAATGTATTCAATTCAAGACTTTAGTTCACTTGAAGACTTCATGTTTTGTGAAAAAGGGGAGTTCCAGGGAGAAGGATAAATGTTAGAGCAGTGAAAAACAGATGGCTTGCATTTTTAGCATGGAGGATGGAACACTAAACAATCAATCAATCAGAATGGTTGAAATCAGAGACATTCCCAAATTCCAGCTAAATTATAGCACAAACACACTAAGTGGTGGGCTTCAAAAATGTTAGCAATGGGTTCTCTGCCCAGTTGCTGGGTGGCTGTGGCCATGGTGAGCATGGCCTAGTTGGCCTCCTGCAGCACTGGAGGGGGGGGGGCTTTTGCCCTCTCCGGGCTCTGGAGGCTCTCTGGAAGCCGGAAACGGGCTCATTTCTGTCCTTCCCGAACTTCTGGGAGCCCATTTTTCACCCTCCCTGAGCCTCCATGCGCGCCCTGCACTTACCTGCATCCAAAACAGGCTGTGTGGGGACTCCTGGGAGGGGAGGGGCAGGGTAGGCGGGGCCAGCCAGGAGTGGGATTTGGGGGTTCTCTGAACTGCACAGAATGCACAGAACCCCTGCTAATCCCCAGCAACCCAGCCCTGAAATATATCTTTTCATCTGCTGGGCCCTCCACAATCAGTTGTTGTTGTTGATGTAATCTACTCACTAGTATCCAACTCTTGGTGATTCTTTGGGCCAGGTCTTTCCACATCTTCTGATCTTGCACGACTTCTTTGATTTGTTCTACGTTTTGGCTCAGTTTTGATGGTATCCAGTCACCATGTTCTTTGCCAGCCTGGTTTCCTTTTACCTCTCATTCTTCTAGACAGGATTGTATTCCCCACTGGGTACTCCTGCATGACCTAGCCGAAGTGAGTGAGATGTACCAAAGGTGCTTTTCCAGGAGGCAACTGGAATTCCTTGTTTTTTCTCTTTGAAGACGTCTCTCTTCTCACCCAAGAAGCTTCTTCAGCTCTGACTGGGTGGCAGGGAATGGAATCCAGCCAGAGCTGAAGAAGCTTCTTGGATGAGAAGCGAAATGTCTTCAAAGGGGAAAAAACAAGTAAGTCCAGTTGCCTCCATAAAAAAAGCACCTTTGAGACAACCATGATCTGGATGATTGAGAATTTCCATAGACTGAGATGTAGTTTTGTGATTTTTGTCTTCCAGGGACATTTCTGGTTTTGTGTGGTCCAGGTCTTATTTGTTGGTCACCTTTGCTATCCAAGGAATATGCAGGAAACGTCTCCAGCACCACAGCTAAAACGACTCATTTTTCTTTCCTAAGATCCAACTTTCGTAACCACAGTCCACTATGGGGACAGGAAGAAGTTGATCCATCTTTTGTCCCAAAGGTGCTTTTTTTCAAGAGGCAACTGGATTCTCTGTTTTTTTTCTTTGAAGACATTTTGTTTCTCATCCAAGAAACTTCTTCAGCTCTGACTGAATGGTGGGGAATGGAAGGATTTATATTCCTTGCAAACAGCTGGTCATTTCCATCCTTTTAAGCCCATGTCACACTGCACCAATGGATGCAAAGAGGATGTAAAATGGAGAGAAATGCTTGCCATCCGTTGGAAAACGCAATGCATCCGTTGTGTACTCACTGCGTCCGTGATTCATACTCTCTATCCGTCCAGCATCCGTCTACTGTGATTTCATCTGCTCAAAAAGTTTTGAACTGCACAAAACTTTTTGAGCGGATGAAGTATCCAACGTGTCCATTATACATCCGCTACGCATACGGGGAACATCCATAATACGTCCGTCGTCATCCGTTACACATCCACTATATCCGCTAGGCATCCGCTGCACATCCACGCAACTCAAATCCGGTCCAGCGGAAAACAGACACAGGGAGGAAGCGAAATGGATGCGGAACGGACACACAGCGTTAGTAGCACGGACAAAGAAAGGATGAAAGCGGATGCAGCTATGCATCCACGTCATCCGCTACGCATCTGCTCTGCATCCACTCTGCATCCACTATGCATCTGCTCTTTCCGCTACGTGTCCGCTTTGCTATGCTCCCCCAGAAGCCCTGCGGACGTGCCATCCGCTTCCATCCACTTTCATCTGCTAGGCTTCCGTTGAGCATCCGTTTTACATCCGCGCTACGTCCTCCCCCCGTCCATTCTTTTCTGTTCTCTTTATGAAAATTTTTGCCCCTTTTGAGAGCGATAAGAACGGATGGAGCCACCCCAGATTTTTGGCCATCTGCTGTGTCCTTTTACATACATTTTGCATTCGTTGGGTGATGTGACCTAGCCTTAAGAGAGTCATTGAGGCCACTTGGAGGTTTGTCATTTGCACTGCTCAGGTGACCCTGAGGACACAGACAAACCTCAAAGTTGCCTGAATGACTTTCTAAAAAAATGCAAATGACTAGCTAACTGCAAGGGTTATAAACCCTTCCATTTCCCTCCATCCAGTCAGAGCTAAAGAAGCTTCTTGGATGAGAAGCGAAACTTCTTCAAAAAACAAGCAAACCAGAAAGTTGAGTTGCCTCTTGGAAAAAAAAAACACCGTTGGGTCAACCATGACTGAGAATTTCCTCAAACATAAGTCATCCCTAGCTGTGAAATGTTAAACTTCTCCACTTATTTCAGTACTATTTGAGGGCAGCCCTGGTGGGGTGTATAAATTCTGTTCATCTTCATCTCCCATGCCTTTGGATCGCTGTCCAAAGTGACTGGCAGGAACAGGGAGTAGAGACAATAGAAGATTGTTCATGGTGGCATCCAATTTCATGCTGGTGGAGCTTTCTACAAACTCAAGGATGGCCTTGTATGAGGTTCTTAATCTCATGGTAAATGAGACAGATCTCCAGAGGCAGAAACGATTGTACAAAACAAATTGTGTTACATTTATTGTGTCAGATGGCACCCTGGGGAATGGCGATGTATCAGGAAGGTAACTATGCGTTGCATTGGATGTGGCCATTTGTCTTCTCTTTAAACAATGAGGTCTTTCTGTTATCTTTGGGTTTCTGTGTTTTCCTGGTAAGTGTCATGCCCTTGGTAGAGTTGGACTCTGAGGGAGAGGAGGAACAGCTGACAGGGAGTCGAGGCATGGCTCTGGAGGTTATGGAGGAGGCTGGGGAAGGGCAAAGACCAGCTGGGCAGTCAGAGGAAGAACCAGGCCTATCCCCTCTGCATCTTCAAGGCTTAAATACTACTACTACTACTACTACTACTACTACTAATACTACTACTAATAATAATACTAATAATGCATTGTTACATGATATTTGGCCCCAAATCTTAACATTTCCCCAAGCAGAGATCTCATCCTTGCTTCAAAAATTCCCCGGAAAGCTTAATCCGGTAAGAGAAATTGAGACGAAGGAGAAACATCTGGAACGGGTGTCATTTCTAGATCGTTGCCAAACAATCCCGCAGAATTTGTGTCTGTGTAGACTGGAGGGCCCAAGTTTGTTTTGCAGCTTGTTTTCTTCTTCTTCCCCTCCTCCCCTTCTCTATAAATTAACCCAGTTAATTGGGTTTGTTAGAAACATTGAATTAGCTAGTCTACCGCATTTTAGACCTGCAAATTGCCCTCTCTCTTCCAACTGTCTACATCGCTGTTAGAGTGAGACATTGAGGTTGGGAAGGGAGGGGAGAGGAGAGGAGAGGAGGGCTGAGAACAGAATTAGCTTGTACTTCCTATGAAAACAGAAGTAAGCAAGGTCTGACCACCCCTATCCCAATGGTTTGAGCCTTATCCGGTCCTTCCCAGGCAACAGGCTCTGTGTGTTAACCCTGAAAAATAAGCTCATGTTGGAGCTGGACTTACAACAGTTCATTTAGTGACCGTTTGAAATCACAACAGCCTTGAAAAAAAGGTGGAAGGTTGGATCAGTTATAGGGCTCCTATCAGGGGCATGTGGTTTCAAAATGGTGGGTGCATCTGGATGCTTGTTGCTCTGCCTTTTTGACATGTATACAAGGCGTGCCACGCCCTTGAAAAGAGGGCTGGGCTTTGATTGTCTGGCCAATTGAAAGGCAATGATGATGCATCAATTTTGTTCTCATTGATCCATAACTCTTGTTGCAAAATCCTGCTTTTCGAATAACAGGATAACAGAGTTGGAAGGAACCTTGGAGATCTTCAAGTCCAACCCACTGCTCAATCAGGAGACAACCCATTCCAGACAAGTGGTTGTCCAGTCTCTTCTTAAAAGCCTCCAATGATAGAAGTACCCACAAACTGATGAAGGCAAATCTTTCCACTGATTAATTGTCCTCCCTATTCAGAAATTTCTTCCAAGTTCTGTCCTTGATCAGTTTCCTTCCATCACTTCTTGTCTTGGGTGACATGAACAAAATCATGTAGAATAGAATAGAACAAGGAATAGAATAGAATAACAGAGTTGGAAGGGATCTTGGAGGTCTTCTGGTCCAACCCCCTTCTTAGGCAGGAAACCCTACACCACTTCAGACAAATGGTTATCCAATCTCTTCTTTAAAACTTCCAGTGTTGGAGCATTTAGAAATTCTGGAGGCAAGTTGTTCCACTGATTAATTGTTCTCACTGGTCAGAAAATTCCTCCTTAGTTCTAAGTTGCTTCTCTCCTTGATTAGTTTCCATCTATTGCTTCTTGTCCTGCCCTCTGGTGCTTTGGAGAATAGCTTAACTCCCTCTTCTTTGGGGCAGCCCCTCAAATATTAGAAGACTGCTATCATGTCTCCCCTAGTCCTTCTTTTCTCTAAACTGGCCATACCCAATTCCAGCAACTGTTCTTCATATGTTTTAGTCCCCAGTCCTCTAATCATCTTTGTTGCTCTTCTCTGCACTCTTTCTAGAATCTCAACATCTTTTTTACATTGTGGCAACCAAAACTGGATGCACTATTCCAAGTGTGGCCTTACCAAGGCCTTATAAAGTGGTATCAAAACCTCACGTGGTCTTGATTCTATCCCTCTGTTTATGCAGTCTAGGAATCCATTGGCTTTTTTGGCAGCTGCTGCACATGGCTGGCTCATATTTCAATGGTTGTCCACTAGGACACCGAGATCCCTCTCACAGTTACTACTATTGAGCAAGGTACCACATATACTGTACCTGTGCATTTGATTTTTTTTTTTTTGCCTAAATGTAGAACCTTCCTTTTTTTCACCATTTTGTTAGATAGTGCCCAATGTTCATGTCTTAAGTCATCTTTAGGGTTTCCCTATAAACACTCAGGATTCAATGTTTGGTGACAGCTGCCCAGCTGACCACCTCGGCTCAAACCTTGTGGTTCAAAGAAATGTGGAAGTGTCCCTGAGAATGCCAACCCATCTGTTGGTCAACTGTGTGAACCTTTGCTGAGAGCTGTAGGCTGAACAGACTCTTTCACTAGGGCAACCCCAATGGCACCAAGAAAGGGGCCAGCTGCTCCTGCATATCTTAGGGGGTTTAAGCTATTCCCTCGTGTGTTCGTTTTCCCCACAGCTGTTGGGTTCTTTGCTTTGAAAGGGGACATGCTCTACCTTAAGTCAAAGCTATGCTAGGACTGTTGAGCGTTTGCCCACATATTTTGGGGGAAAGGCTGTGAATTCCTCTGGAGCTGGAACCCTGGTTTTAGGATGCCTGAGTAGCCTTGGGGTGCAGCTATTGGGTGTAGAAGATGCTCCTGCTAAGAATGGGGGCTGAATTTGCTTTGAAAACAAAAAAAAAATTAGAACAAGCATCGCAGAAGAGATCACACCCTGGCCGAGAAGGACAGTTTCAGAGAAGGACTAGAATGGTGAAGAAAAGGAATTGGAGATCTTTTCTTAAGCTCTGGAATGCTGAAAAGTTCATTGGCTTCTGCCCAAGCACCTGTCTCTAAACTCTTGTCTGCTTTTGGTATACAAGTGGGAGAACTCAAAATGTAAGTGGAGCAGGCCCCAAATGCAGCAGTTGTTATGAAATACTGTGAGTTGGCCAAGGTTGGCTGAAGGACACAACCAGTTGGGGCATAATATCTGTTGCTTGTTGAATGAAGTCTGTTCTGGGTGTTTTGAGGGCAGCTGTGAGTTTCAAACAATCCTTCCAGGGTTGTCTGTTATCTCCATGAATGTTGTGGTTTGCTGACAGCCTGTGCAGACAGCAGCGGAATCGGACAGTGGGGAAGAACGGGGACCAGTCTGGGAGTCTGGGGTGGACTCAGACGAGGGTCCTATGTCCAATGCAGAGATGGGGCCAGGGCCATCTGGGAGTTGTTTGCTGTCTCCCGAGTCTGGCAGCAGCGAGGTAGAGGAACAAGGGGAGCTTGTTCCCTGTGCGCATGTGCGCAGAGCTGCTAGAAGGCAAGAACAGTTGAAACAAAAGGGGCGACTTGGGAGTAAGGCTTGGAGGTGATGGCTCCTCCTATAAGGTATAAAGGAAGTACAAAGGTCGGAAAACCTTTGCAGGAAACAAAGTTGTTCGCTCTGTTCAGATTAAACCTTGAAGCTCTGTGCGGACTTTGTACTTCGGTTGGTTTTTTACGGTTCTTTGGGGACTTTAGTTTTTGGCAGCAATTCAATGGAGAGAAAGGTGGGTGCTTATCTCGAGGCACTGTTTGGGGTTCATTACGGATGGGAATGAAACTAATTCCCAGTGTCAAAATAAAACAAGAGTTGTTTGGACTAAGCGTGTGCTTAATTACGGTCTCACGAAGCCTTGGTCAGAACAGTGAGTTTGTTTGGACAGCAAACCCACAAACAACTCTGCTTGAGAATTTACCTCTCCCTGGTTGAGATGGTCTTCAGACATGGTGATCTTTTTAAGGAGGACAACACACCAGCTCAAGGCATGGAAAAAAAAATCCCACAAGTATGTGAGAATCCAGGACTTCTGCAAGGAGGGGAATTGGAAAGGCAAACATGGGGGTAGCCACCCTGGGATCAAAGTCCACTCTGGGGTGGGCTTCAAAAATTTTAGCAATGGGTTCTCTGCCTGGTTGCTGGTGGGCATGGCCATGGTGGGTGTGGCCTAGTCAGCTTCCTGCACCACAGCAGGGGGGTGTTTTTGTCCTTCCTGGGCCCCAGAGGCTTTATTCCAGCCTCCAAGAGGGTGAAAATAGATTACCTGAGCTCCGGAGGCTCTCTGGAAGCCAGAAACAGGCCCATTTCTGGTCTTCCCAAACTTTCAGAAGCCCTGGGTTGTTGTTTTTTTTTTTGCTCTACCTGAGCCTCTGTGTGTGCTTTGCACTTACCTGCATCCAAAATGGGCCACATGGAGACTCCTGGGAGGGGAGGGGAGGGGTGGGCGATGGAGTGAGATTTGGGGGGTTCTCTGAACTGCACAGAATATTAGCTTAGGGGGTCTCCTGAACCCCTGAGAACCCACAGCAGCACCCTACTCCTTTCATACATGTGTGAGATGCCACAGGACACATGGATGGGGCAAATACATTGACAAAACTCACTTAAGAGCTGCCTCCCTTTTGCAAGAGAAATGTTGGATTTACATTGTGATTGTTAAATCAAGGACTGCTTGGATAAAGAGACATTTATTGAAAACTAGAGAAGATCCACAAGCATTTTACTTCTGTGTTGAATTCTCTCCAACGTTTTGCTCAACAATCACATTTTTTTTAAAAAAAGGTGAAATAGCACTGTGGACTTTATCGTTATACTTTTGGTCAGCTGACAGTTTGGCTAGGTAGAAAAATTGGGGAAAAAATTAGCTGTTTCTCCGTTCTCCCCCAGAACTTTACACTTTTATGCTCTCTCCCGCAAAGTTTTCCATAATGTGCTGCGTCATTTCGCCATCTTTATTTTAACCATTCTCTTATCATTTGTGCAGTGTGTGATCTGGATAAATGATAAAATTAATTTCAGGGAAAGAATGAGGGCTGAATAGCAGGAGGGACCAAGAGAACGATCTTCCTTCGCTGTAACTTAAGAGCATATTGATGGATGCATCCTGTAATGAGCATTAACAAGGTCCTTTTTCCATTAGTGCTTCAAAGTCAACATTAAATTCCCAGACAAGGCGCCACTGTGTATGTGTGTGCTCAGACATCCAGGGTTCATTCTGTATTCTGTATTCATTTTCTGAGCTGCAGCTTTGCATCCAGCTTTAATCACTGGGCAGCCACTGGTCTGAAATGATATAGTTGGAAGGGACCTTGGAGGTCTTCTAGTCCAGCCCTCTGCTTAAGCAGGAGATCCTATGCTATCTCAGTCAAAAGGTTGTCCATCTTGACTTAAAAACCACCAGCAATTTCTGGAGGCAAGTTGTTCCACTGATTAATTGTTCTCACTATTAGGAAGTTTCTCCTTAGTTCTAGGTTGCATCTCTCTTTGATTAGTTTCCATCCATTGCTTCTTGTCCTGCCTTCAGGTGCTTTGGAGAGTAGTTTGATTCCTTCTTTGGGGCAACCCCTCAAATATTGTCACGTCACCCCCAATCTATCCTTTCATTCAACAAGACATATACAATCCCTGAAAGTAACTGTTTATAATCAAAGAGCTGTTTATTATAAAAAAATGTTCCCACCCCCAAAGTTATATACAGAATGTCCCAAATATGCTTTTGGAAAATATAGCTAAGAATGAATAAAATGAACCTTGGATTTAATCAAGTAAGATGATTAAAAGCCTGGAGACAAAACATATGAAGAAACGGTTGCAGGATTTGGGTAGTCTAGAGAAAATAAGGATCAGGGATGACATGATAGCAGTCTTCCAGCGTTCCCAAAGAAGAGGGGGTCAACTTATTTTGCAAAGCGCCAGAGGGCTAGGACAAGAAACAATGGATGGAAACTAACCAAGGAGAGAAGCAACCTGGAACTAAGGAGAAACTTCCTAACAGTGAAGACAATTAACCAGTGGAACAGCTTGCCACCAGAAATTGTGGATGCTTCATCACTGGAGATTGTTAAGAAGAGACTGAACAATGAAATGGTATAGGGTCTACTTCTTGAGCAGAGGGTTGGACTAGATGACTTCCAAGGTCCTTTCCAACTTTGTTATTCTGTCATTCTGCTGTGCTGTTTTCCTTCCTTCCTTCCTTCCTTCCTTCCTTCCTTCCTTCCTTCCTTCTTCTTCTGACTCAGTTGATTCAGGGATTACAACAATTATCTGTGAGATTGTTGAATTGCAGTTCACAAGTCCTGTCCAATTCACCCTCGCATGTGCCATCCACCTAGCAAACCCAGCAAATGAAACCGCAGAGATTCAGGAGCTAAATTTAGAAGGATTGCATGCCTATAGCCATCGCATCTTGCTAATACCTGAGATTCTTTCAATTCCTCGCCTTACACGACCCTGGTAACTATTTATCCAGCCTCTAGTGTAAATAGAAATGACAGCTTGACCTCAATTAATGGCTATCTGCAAATTGGAGCTAAATCAAAATGAAAATGTCTGAACCAAAGCAGGCAAGGGTTAAGGTTCAAGAAATTTCTGCTAAAAAAGGACTTTCTTCTTCTTCTTCTTCTTCTTCTTCTTCTTCTTCTTCTTCTTCTT
>BLBF01000022.1:15533355-15568586 GCA_015471245.1 Laticauda colubrina | reverse complement strand
CTTCTCCTTCTCCTTCTCCTTCTCCTTCTCCTTCTCCTTCTCCTTCTTCTTCTTCTTCTTCTTCTTCTGAAGCTGGGACTTTAAATACCAAATAGTGAAATGTATTGCTAAAAAGTAAAATCCATTTCGATCCCACAAAATGATGGAGAATACACTGAATGGACCCTGTAAGCCTTCCAGTTCACCTGGAGACCCTACACCATTCTAGACAAAGGGCTTTAACAGATAGATACAGATTAACAGAGTTGGAAGGGATCTTGGAGGTCAGCTAGTACAACCTCCCCAGCCCAAGTGGACTCTACACCATTTTTGACAGATGGCAGCCCGGTGTCTTCATGAAAGTTTCCAGTGATGAAGTTCCCACAACTTCCAAATGCAACTTCTATTCCATTGGTTGGTTGTTCTCACTGTCAGAAAATTTCTCCTTATTTCCAGGTTGTATCTTCCCTTGATCAATTTCCATCCATTATTCCTTGTCTGGCCTTCAGGTCTTTAGAAAATAGCTTGTCCCCCTCCTCTCTGTGGCAGCCCCTCAAATATTGGAAGACTGCTCTCCTGTCTCCCCTAGTCTGCTCTCCTGTCTCCCCTAGTCTTTCTCTTCACTAGACTAGACAGGCCCAGTTCCTGCAATCGTTCATCAACCTCCAGTGATGGAGCAGCCACAATGTCTGGTGGCAAGCTGTTCCACTGGTTAATTGCCCTCACTGTTAAGAAAATTCTCTTTAATTCCACATTGGTTCTTGCCTTGATTATTTTCCATCCATTGCTTCTTGTCTTGCCTTCTGGTGCTTTGGAGAATAGGTGAAAACAATCAGTGGAATGGCTTCCCTCCAGAAGTCGTGGCTGCTCTATCGCTGGAGGTTTTTAAAGAAGAGACTGGACAACCATTTGTCTGAAATGGTATAGGGTTTCCTGCTTGAGCAGGGGGTTGGACTAGAAGACCTTCAAGGCCCCTTCCAAATCTGTTATCAAATCCTCCCTACCTCTGGTTTAAATTCACCATCTCAAAAGATACCTTCAGACTGTCTCTTTGGCTGAAATAAACCAATCCATTTATTCCTTTGGTAACTAATTTCTTTTTTCTTTTTATTATGTTTTTTATTTTACATTTACAACAAATCTTATTAAGTGTTGTACCTGATGATGCTTGACTCTTGATTAATGTATCTTTTCTTTTATGTACCCTGAGAGCATTTGCATCAAGACAAATTCCTTGTGTGTCCAATTACACTTGGCCAATAAAGTATTCTGTTCTGTTCTGTTCTGTTCTGTTCTGTTCTGTTCTGTTCTGTTCTGTTCTGTTCTATTCTATTCTATTCTATTCTATTCTATTCTATTCTATTCTATTCTATATCTTTCATTCAAACAGTGTGTCGACTGGGTACATATCTTGTCCTAACAATTATAATTAACATACTTTTCTTGCCAAAATAACAATAATCACATTTTCTTTCTAAGCCTGGTAATTAATTTCTGATGGATAATATTTCTTATTGGATTTTTAATCCATCCTAATAAGATTTATAGTCTATGATCTGATCTGATTTTCCTTCTTGGCAATTCTGTCATGTATCAAGTTCACCTCTCTTGTTTTCCCCACTAAGTGACCTTGAAGCAAAATAATTTAAGCTGTTGGCATAATTGAGACTTACAGTAGCTGGAAGAAAACACATTTTTGGTGCAAGGAAAGAAGGGATGGATGGGAACAGTGCTTTTGTCTTAAAGCCACAGCTTTGAGTTCTTAAACCCATTGAGCTATTTAGTTTCTGTAGTAAGAAAAGAGCAGCTATGCTGCAGACACTGCTTGTTCCTTTTAAATGCACAACTTCTTTAAAACAAATTCTGATTTGGCCTTGATTTTCTGATAAGGTCAGGGCATCTAACCGAATGTGTAAGTCATAGAAAAGCAGGAGTGGTGGGCAGGCTGATTTACAAGCCAGACAGAAAGTAAACAGTGGGCTGAAAGCCAAAGAAGAATCCGTGACCCAAAAGTGCTTCTTCCGAAAGGCAGCTAGACTTTCTCATTTTTAAAAAACTTTGAAAAAGTTTTGATCCTCACCCAAGAAGCTTTTTCAGTTCTAATTAATTGGTGGGAAATGGAAGGATATTTATATTCTCTGCAGTCTGCAAGAAAACAACCAAGCTCAGAGAGCATATGCCCTTTGTGTACATAAGGAAAAAGAATAAAATACACCTTCTCCTTCTCCTCCTCCTCCTCCACCTCCTCCTCCTCCTCTTCCTTCTCTCCTCCTCGTCCCCCCTTCAAAAAAACCTCTTTCTCTTTCAGCATTGATGATGTTACCTCATTGGGTAATAAAACGTCTGTAAGAAAACAACCAAGCTCAGAGAGCATCCAGGAGCCCTCATGTCAATCCTGAGATACAAATATTCTCATTTTTGCAAAATGTATCCAACATAGGATAATCTGAGCCTGGAAATTGATGCCTTGAAGGAGAATTCTGAGTTGATGGACAACGATCCATTGGTTTGTTTTTTGGCTGTTCACATAATTCTGAGGAGTCTTCTCTAACCCCAAACTTCACCTTTTCTATTCTGCTTGTTCAAACATCTTTTGCTTTGAGAGAGCCTCAGAATGACTCCCATGGCTAAACTAATACTTAACAGAAATAATCCCAATCAATATTTATATTAGAAAAGCGTGAGACTTACTTTTGTGTGTGTGTGTGTTTTGTGGAGAAACATGGAATGGGGTAGAAAGGGTTTCCATGAAAAAAATAATTATTTCACTCATTTTTAAGACCTCCATATTATCTTTGTTTCTGTAACAGAGGCCTAAGTTTGGAGCAGCAGCATAGGATACAAGCTGATGCAATGTGCCATAATAGTTTTAATAGTTCCTTAAGTTCTTTCGCTGGATTATCTTTCTCTTGAAAAAAAAATGAAAACAAAACATTTCTATCAGCCATCTCAGGAAAACTTAGTATAAATATTGCTCTTCCGATTTCCTCCACCCACTAACAATGAATAAATCTTAAATTAAATTTAAGCTCTCTTTTCAGGTCCCCAATGAAAGCATAAATCAGTTCAACCTATTACGGTGACATTTGCCCAATGTCTTATTTCCATATAAATGCTATGCAAGTGAATTAAAATCTTCCCTAGTACATTTTAATGGCTTAAGCAACATGAGGCTGACACCAAAGAAGGATCCATCTTCTTTAATTTGAACCAGAAGACCCTGCTTCTTCTCCATCAAGTGAGCAACTGCAATACAGTTTTAGAACCTGATATTTGGATATTACAGGTAGACTTACGATCTTTAATTTCTGTTGCTAAGTGTTAAGGTCTTCTTCTTCTTCTCCTCCTCCTCCTTTTCCCCCCTTGCCCCCCTCCCCCTTCCTCCTTCCCTTTGCCTCTTCTCTCCTCCTCCCCCCCTCCTTCTCTTCCCCGTCCTCTCCTCTCTCTCTTATTCTCCTCTTCCTCTCCCCTCTCCCTCTTCCTCTTCCTGTTTCTTATCCTCATCCTCATCCTTCTATAAATCACTTCTGGTGGTTCTCAAGATTATTCCTCCTTCTCTCCTCCTCCTCCTCCTCCTCTCCATCTTCTCTTCCTCCCCTTCTCCTCTCTTCCTCCTCCTTCTCTTCCCTCTCCCAATGACCATCTCTCTCTTCCTCTTCCTGTTTCTTATCATCCTCCTCCTCTTTCTATAAATCACTTTATGATTTATAGCCCTCAAGATTATTCCTCCACCTCTTCCTTCTGGCTCAATTATGGTCATAAGTCAAGGACTACCTATATAGCATCTGCAAAAGTCTGGACATATCAGTCTTCCACCCTCTGATGGTGAGTTTTAATTTACCATGGCCCTCATTACTGAACTATTCCAAAACCTGTCAAATTTCCACATGAAAATGTCATCCCAATTGTGGTAGCAAGGACTTCCTGTCATGGTTGAACTAAATTCGATACATAAGAGTGTCACCCCATTCACGCAACAGACATAACAAAAGTTTAACACACCATTTGAAGGATTGATTGAAGAATATCTCCTGGTTGCGAAGATGGGCAGGGATGGAGTCTGGCCCTTGTTCTCATCCATGATTTGCAGCCGTGCCCCTTCGCTTGTCCTTCCTCTGTCATCCCTCGTGTTGTTTCCTTGACAAGGGGCTGGTAATTCATTCATCCTTTTCAGACAGCCTTGTTGTCAAGGGTATAAACAGCCGCAGCAGTATAAAAAGGGCATTGTTCCTGGGATGGTTGTTTAGATAGCCCATGAGGGGAAAGGTCAGTGGCGGATTGAGTAGATCACTGGCTTCTTTAGCCTGAGAAGTTAATCATGTTGTAGTCAACCCATTGCCTCCCCTTCTCAAAAGCTCCTTTCAAAGGGGCATGTGAGTGAATTGTCGTGCTGCCCACTACAAGGGGACTCCTTTTGATATACTGGGGGACAAAAGCTTGGTTGTGCATAGCCGCCTTTCGGTCCCCTGCATTGTGTTGACGCAAGCTGGGTTGGAAGTGTGTGGAAGAGTTGTGTTGTGAAGGCTTTCCCCACATTTATTATCTTGAGGAGAAGCACTTTTACCTGCTTAATGATGGCAATAATGATGCAACGTTAATTTCAGGGACCTCAGCTCATTTTGAAATCCAGCTCTGATTTTGTAAATGGAGGATTTAATTGAGGGATCCAATTCATTTGTACACAGAATAGAGTTTAAAATTTTCTGTTTTGCTATGTTATGTTTTTATGTTACATTATGTTCTGTATTATATTATTATATATTATACTATACTATTTCATTATTTTATTCTGTACTATACTATTTTATTTTAGTTTATTTTTATTATTTTTGTTTTATTTATGTTTTATTTGATTCATGTTTATGTTGTGGAGTTTCAGCATTCTACTCTGCCTAGAGCCATCTGTATGTGAGTTGGATGGCCATCTAAATTTATATTGACAAACAAATAAATTTGCACCCAAAATTCAAACTTTCTTGTATTTTTGTAGGTGTGTTGTGTGTACGTTACTCACAGTGACACTTACAGGCTAAATGTGTACACAGCATCTATCTTATTGTTGTAGACCATCTAAACCAAATAATTTACTTAGGTTTTTATATTTTAAAAAAGGTCATTAATTAATACAAAACTTTTTTTTAAAAAAATCATTTTTTGCATCCGGTGTATGATAGAGAGGGAATTTAGCATGTGAAATATATGTGAGGATGTGCTTGGTTCTGCCTTAAAATGAAAGGAAGGATCAAAATTCGTTTTTAATAATGCTGTAGGCACACCGTATCTCTGTTAATCAGGGAATCTCAAAAAGCTTTACAAATATTTAATTGAGAATGATTTCTTTTCTTTTGAGATTTGTGAAGGTTTTTTCTTTTAAACTGCTGGGAAAATTGTATGGCAGATATTAAGGTTTTCTACCTACTAGCAAGAAATCTAGATTGGACAAAATACAGACCGATCGATTCATATCTCCGTTGAAATGACAGATGTGGCGGTGAAGGAGCCAATGCAAGCTTGAAACAAAGATTTTCCTAACTTTCCTTTGTGTTGGGAATTTGTTTAAAGGAAAGCGCAGATTGTTCTCAAACTTACAACAGCTTGTTTAGTGACTGTTCAAAGTTACAATGACCCTGAAAAATGGGACAAGTATAAAACATGAAAAGAAGGGCAAAGAACTGAGGCAGAATATCAGCAAATAACTTTAACCTGCAAAGATGAAGTCAGGAAAGCTAAGGCCCAAAATGAACTAAAGCTTATTTACTTTTAATTAGTTAGTTCGTTTGTCAAGTATGTATAAGAAAACAAGTATAAATATGAACATAACATATCATAGAGCCTTGGTGGCGCAGTGGTTAGAGTGCTGCACTGCTATACTGCTGACTGCCGGCTGTCGGCAATTTGGCAGTTTGAATCTCACCAGGCTCAAGGTTGACTCAGCCTTCTGTCCTTCCGAGGTGGGTAAAATGAGGACCCAGATTGTTGGGGGCCAAGAGGCTGACTCTGCAAACCATGTACAGAAGGCTGTAAAGCACTATAAAGTGGTATATAAATCTAAGTGCTATTGCTATTGCTATATAAACATATAAGTATAGACAGGTATAAGTATATACATAATAAATGAGTACGAATAAATGGAGACAGTAGGACAGGGACGGTAGGCATGCTAGTGTGCTTGTGCATGTCCCCTTACAGACCTCTTAGGAAGGGGGTGAGGTCCGTGGGTAGACAGTTTAAGGTTGAAGTTTTGGGGGTTTGAGGATGTAACAACAGAGCCAGGTAGTGAATTCCAGGCATTGACCACTCTGTTGCTGAAGTCGTATTTTCTGCAATTGACTTTGGAGCAGTTTACTTTGAGTTTCTATCAATTGTTTGCCCGTGTGTTATTGCAGTTGAAGCTGAAGTAGTCATTGACAGTTAGGATGTTGTAGCAGACAATTTTCTGTACTAAGTTTAAATCAGATTGTAGGCGGCGTAGTTCTAGGTTGTCCAGGTCCAAAATTTCATTCTATTGTGAGCAAAGGAGTCGAGGACTCTTCTCATGAAATACCTCTGGATTTGCTCAATGGTATTCATGTCCGTTATACAGTGTGGATTCCAGGTAGATGAGCTGTATTCGAGAATTGGTCTGGCAAAGGTTTTGTATGCCCTGGTTTGCAGTTCAATGTTATCGGAGAAGAAACTACACAAAATTAGGTTAACAACTCTTAATGCCTTTTTGGCAATGCTGTTACAGTGAGCTCTGGGGCTTAGATCTTTTGAGGAGTACTCCTAGGTCCTTGACAGAGTGAGGGTCGTCTACAAGGTCATATCCTCCCAGTTTGTATTTAGTGTTCTGATTTTTGTTGCCAATGTATATAAAACAGAGCAATTGTGGGTTGAGATTTGAAGTTGCCAATTGTTCGGCCATTTTGACACATAGTCAAAGTCGCTTTGTAGCAGTATTGTCAGTGGTGTTAAATAGTTTTACATCATCTGCACAGAGGACGCAGTTGCTTTTAATATGATTGCAAAGGTAATTTATGTAAATTGGACAGAAAGTGGGTCCTAGAATGCTGCCTTGGGGGACACCGCTGTTAACTGGTGCAGGATTTGAGATAGTACTCCTTATTTTGACTACTTGTTGCCTGTTTGACAGGAATGCAGCTATCCATTGACTTCTTTCAAAAGTCAAGAATAACAAAACAAACAGCTTCTTTCTATATGTAAAAAAAAACAAGAAAAAAATCAAGGAAACAATTGGTCCATTGATGGGAGAAAATGGCCAGAAGTTGATGAGCAACAGGGAGAAAGCAGAATTGCTTAACTCTTTTTTTTTTTTTTTTTTGCTGTCTTTACACAAAAGGAAAAAAATATATACCCCAAATATCCAACAGCGTTTCTAGATTTTGTTATCCAGGGAACAATAGGTTGAATTCAAAATGTATGAAGTGGGTGACTAAGAGGAAGAGGATTGCAATGCTTTACAAATAAGAAAATAAGTGTTTTCTGAGTTATGCAGGGAACAGTAGGCTGAATTCAAAATATAACAAAGTGGGTAAGCAAGGGGGAAAGGATTGCAATGCCTTACAAATAAGAAAATATGGGTTGTCTGAGCTCATGTGTCATGCTTGATACATAGATACAACATGATTTCCCTAATTTAAAAGAGCTGGAGCATAAGGGGGACTGAGTGCTGAAAAATGGATGTGTTGGAGTGTTGGAGAAGATTCTGGAGAAACCCTTGGATTGAGAGGATATCTACCCATCTAGTCCTGAAGGAAACCAACCTTGATTCTTCTTTGGAAGGACAGATGCTGAAGTTGAACCTCAAAGACTTTGGCCACCAAATGAGAAGAGAAGTCTCCTTGGAGAAGACCCTGATGTTGGGAAAGTGAAAGGAGAAAGGGAACAGCAGAGGATGAGATGGTTAGATAGGGTGATAGTGCAATGAACATGAATTTTGGGCAAACTCCAGGAGACATTGGAGGACAGAGGAGGCCTGGTATGCTAAGGTCCATGAGTGAAGAGTCAGAACAGAACAGAACAACAGAGTTGGAAGGAACTTTGTAGATCATCTAGTCCAACCCCCTCCACCCAAGTAGGAGACCCTACACCATTTCTGACAGGTGGCAGTCCAGTCACTTCTTGAAAGCTTCCAGAGATGAAGCTCCCACAACTTCTGAAAGCAAATTGTCCCACTGATTCATCCTTCCAACTGTCAGGATGTTTCTGCAGAGTGCTGCAGCAGGCCATGGAGGGTGAAAATGAAGCATGGGGGATGCCTCACACAGCCCATTTTAACTGCCAGTGGCACGGTGGGATGGTCCCTTGGTATTTCCAGGCTGACCCTGCGGGAGAGTTTGAAACATCCTGCAGGCCGGATTTGGTTGCGGGCCTTGAGTTTGACACCCCTGGTCTACATCCTTAGGCAACTTTCAAAAACAAAGTTTTTTAAAAGGCCAGGCTGGTGGACAATTGTCAGGGAGTTATGCATGCAGCAAAGACTTTCTCACATGTGCAAAAGAGAAAAGCACTTCAGATAAAGTTCTCCAAAGAAGCAGCTGAATAATTCACAACCCACTTTAACATTTTCTCAGAAAGAAACTAAGATCACCTCATCACAAATACAGAGACATGCCCACCAGTGCTAAGAAAATATGGGCTTATTATTCCATTTGGCTCTCAAAACACTCAAGCCGGGCTATTAAGGCCTAGTGCCTGAGTATCTCACACAAGCATTTGTGGAGGTCACACGGTATTACAGGAAGCCATTATACACATTTTCAGTCAAAGGGAGTTTGGATGGATCGCTCAGGACAAGTGCCAATTCTATCATTATCAGAAATTGATTTTGTTTGTCCGGCTGGTACAACTTGACATTTTCAGTCTGGATCTGCTCCATGAATTCAGATTTATTTTTCTACTTATTAAGGTTTCAGAGATATCTTAAAAAGAGATATCTTAAAAATTTTCTCTGTTGTTCAGTCACTAATTCCTGTCTACAGTTATAGGAACTGGGTATGGCTAGTGTCATGCCCCTGTCAGAGTCTGAATCTGAGGAGGAAGAGGAGCAGCTGATAGGGAATGGGAGTGTTGCTCTGTTGGCTGTGGAGGAAACTGGGGAAGGACACAATCTGGCTGGGCACAGCAGGGAGGAGATAGAATAAGGAGAGGGAGTTAAGAGGAAGACTCAAGCCCACCCTCTCTTTATCCTAGGGCATGCAGGGAGGAACGGAGAAGAGAGCAACATGGGTTGCATGGCTTATGGGGGAGGAAAGGGCCCTGATTCCCTTCATTAGCCACAGCTGGGAATGAGACTTTAAAAGAGACGTATGCTGAGTGCGGCATCTGCTGGGAACAAACATGAGTTTATCTTGTGTTGTCTTTGGTTATCTGTGTTCCTGGCATCTTCCCAACCATGCTGAGTTATTGCCATGCCTTCACATCTGGAATTCTTGCCCTGCCAGACTAATTACCTCATTTTGCCTCGATTGGACTTATAGTTACAGTTTTTGTTGACCATGTTTTGGACTTGATTCTCTGCAGCCAAAGGCTGTTCCTGGGAGAGTTTTTCTCCAGCCAGAAGGTAACCAGGACATTAGGGGTGAAGTTGGAGCTAATAAAGGGATTCCTATTGATTATCTGACTGTGTTGCCTTTGTGCAGCTTGTCTAGTAAAGAGAAGGACCAGGGGAGACATAATAGCAGCCTCCTAATATTTGAGGGGCTGCCACAGAGAGGAGGGGGTGGTCAAGCTATTTTCCAAAGCACCTGGAGGCCAGACAAGGAATAATGGATGGAAATGAAACAAGGAGAGATTCAACCTGGAAATAAGGGGAAATTTTCTAACAGGGAGAACAATCCACCGATGGAACAGCAAGCAACTTGCTCATTTGGTGGCCAATGTTTTTGAAGTTCAGCTTCAGGATTTCCCCAGTTATTCTGACCCTCTCAACTCTGTTAAGGAAAGCACCTCAATATTTCTTCTCAGGGAACATGACTGAGAAAGTGTGATAGGCAGAACAGCTAGGAGGTACAGAAAATTCTGCCTTTGTGAGAAGTTTTAAAAACATTCTGCATCGCCTCCATTCATGAACTCCTGAACAGGGTTTACCTTTTCATATTTTCTGCATTCAACGTGGAGAGTGAAAGTGTTCCACTATGGTTTCTTTCACTGCGTTCTATCGAATAAACAATAAAATGAAATCCTTTAAAGATTTATCTCATTGGCCCAACTGGGAGGAAAAAAATAACAATTTTAGCACGAGGGTTTCCTGCTTCTTCCCTGTGAATGAGATACTGGACAGCAGACGACTGCATCCATTCCAAAAAGTGAGCTGACCCAAAACAGTCATTTCGGCTGTTTTTTTTTTTTTAAACTGGAAAGAGCTTGTCCTTTAAGGAATGGCTTCTGAGAAAACCTTGAAAACTGAGACACCTTCATCAAGATGTCATCCAGCCCCGGTTCTTTCACGCTTGGTTGAAAGGTGTCCCTTTATCTGTTTAAAGCCATCAAACTTCCATTCCTGACACCATCAACCTTGGTAAGCTAAGATGGATGGGCGTGTGCCGGACATATGATTGCTTACCTCTGGGTGATGTCTTGATACACTTGTAACTTCTCTTGGGGGAATTCATGGGCAATTAAATTCCCATTTTATAGACCTCTTCCAGGACAGGAAGAATGGCTAAATCTTTGTGATGACTACTACAGCTGCTCTTTTGCTCTCTCTCCCTCTCTCTCCCTCCTCCACCTCTCTGCCCCTCCCTCCCTCCCTCCCTCCCTTTCTCTCTCACCATCTCTATCTATCTATCTATCTATCTATCTATCTATCTATCTATCTATCTATCTATCTATCTATCTATCTATCTATCTCTTATGATCTACTAGCTATCTCTCATCTATATAAGTCTCTTTTCTAATATCTGTCTATCTATCTGTCTGTCTATCTATCTGTCTGTCTGTCTATCTATCTATCTATCTATCTATCTATCTATCTATCTATCTATCTATCTATCTATCCATCCATCCATCCATCCATCCAGTCACTCTCCTTTTGTTTCTCTCTCTCCCTCTCTCTGTAAATTCAGTCTCACTCTTTCTCTATCTCTCTGTCTATTTCTATCATCAACCTTGGCAATGGCTAAGCAAGACAGCTGATCAGGGAGTTTTGCCTCATTTTATGACCTTTCTTGCCCCAGTTGTTAAGTGAATCATTGCCAGTTTTTAAGTTAGTCATTAAGTGAATCCGGCTTCCTCCTTGACTTTGCTTGTCAGAAGGTCACAAAAGGCCCAGTGACCCTGCAACTATCATAAATACGAGTCACTTGTCAAGTGTTTGAATCTTGATCCTGTGACTGTGGAGAGGTTGCAATGGTCATAAGTGTGAAACATGGTCACAAGTCACTTTTTTCATTGCTGTTGTAACTTTGAACACTGACTCAATGAACTGTTGTAAGTCTAGAACTAACCAGTGATGGGATTCACCCGGTACGCACCAGTTCACGAGAACCAGTTGTTAAGTTTCTGAGCAGTTTTGGGAACTGGTTGTTGAAAGAAATCATTAGGGCAGAGAACCGGTTGTTAAATCATATGAATCCCATCACTATATGATGCCTTTCTAATGTTTTTTTTATTGAGAATTGTTGCTTTAAAAAGTAGAGTGACTGATAAAAGCTATTAGATTTTAAGTCCAGCAACATAATGCATGTTAAAAACACTAATGTCCTGAATCTATATAACTAAAAGTGAAATACCACTCACGCATCATCACAAAATCTCCAGAACTGGAAAACCTACAAACTTGAAATTTGGCACATATCTTCCTCTTGGCTGCTAGGTGCTCACTGAAAGAGTTTTTCCTAATGACTATCAGAACATTAACCTTTCCTATATTATTATTATTAACATGCTCTGATGCTAAGGAGTTCTACTCCCCCTCCCCACCTGAAAAAAAGAAATCTCTTCAAATGCAAAACACAAGCAGAGGAGAGTAGTTTCAGTTTCACAGCAGCACCAAGCAGCTTTAGTACAAAACAGTTGAGCTAAGTCACGCCCAGGCTCCTTGCTGTCTCCTTGCTCACACAGCAAATACCCTTTCACTTTCCAAACAACCCTCAACTCTCTCACACACTGACAGGATGCTAGCCAGATGAATACCGATAGATGCTGGTAGGCAGAAGCAGATTTCCCCCCTCTTATTTTCCTCCCCCAAAACTAAGCCCAACCACATGGTATCATAGCGAAGCACGGGTATCGAACTAGTGCTAAATATAAGTGTTTATATTGTCCTCTCTTTTTTTGGCTAAATTCATGCAACCCAAAGAACTCCTCCCTTGGCTCTTGGGGTTGTTTGCAACCAAAGTTTGGGCACTCTCTATCAAAAGCTGGGAACTTTTAAAACATACATTGTTTTATATCAACAGTATTCAAACATGTAGGGAATCACAAAGAGTGAAAAGTTAAAGGCAAAGCATTTTGAAGAATACCTTAGCTCAGTGGTGGGATTCAAAAAAATTTACTACCAGTTCTGTGGGCATGGCTTGGTGGGTGTGGCAGGGAAGGACACTGTAAAATCTCCAGTCAGAGGTGGTATTTGCTGGTTCTCCGAACTACTCAAAATTTCTGCTGCCGGTTCTCCAGAACTGGTCAGAACCTGCTGAAGACCACCACTGCCTTAGCTGTGTACATTCTTTCACCCATTTTATGAGCCCTGGACTGAAAATGAATTGCTTCCTTTTACCTCTTGTGAGAGAAAATGGCAGGCAGCCCAGAGAGGAGATTTGCAAATGGCCGCAGTGAGGTCAGATGCAAAGGATTCGGACCACACCTCAAGTTCCAGTGAAGATGATTTATTGCTGAAGTTTATACACAAGAATCTAGTCAATTAATATTCGGCACTAAATTGACGCTTAGATAAGAGTTGGTGGAATGGGTGGACTTAGACCAGTGGTGGGATTCATTTTTTTTTTTTACTACCAGTTCTGTGAGTGTGGCTTGGTGGGCGTGGTGTGGTTTGGTGGATGTGGCAGGGGAAGGATACTGCAAAATCCCCATTCCCTCTCCACCCCACTAACCTGCTTTCCAGCCCCGTTCTCCTGTGCAGGGCAACCGAAGAAGACCCAGCCAATCAGCTGGGACTTGAAAGGCAGAGAAGTCAGAGGTGGGATTTGCCGGTTCTCCACACTACTCAAAATTTCCGCTACTGGTTCTCCAGAACCAGTCAGAACTTGCTGAATGCCACCTCTTAGACTTAGACAGTTTGTGGCAATGTAATGATTGTAGGCTTATAAGTTGCTTGACTTTATCCCCTGTCTGCTCTTCTCCTACATGTGCATTTTTGTGAATGGGGACCATTTCTAGATCACAATTTTAACATTCTGAATTAATTGAAGACCACCCAATCGTGCCATTGAAAATTCATACCTTTTCTTGTTGCCCCCTTTTTTCTTTGGGATAGCTTCCAAATCCATTGGTCAACAATGATTATGAAAAATCAGCTGGTCACCTTTTACTCTATGGCTGTTCAGATCTTCATTGTTTCAGTTAGGTGTTTTCCCCATGCTGGATGGTCTCCAACTTTCTTTATGTCAGGATTTCAGTTCTTTCAGTTCAATTCAATTAATATCCCAAATATGTTTTTTTTTCCCTCCAAGAAGCAACTGGACTTTTTTTTTTTTTTTTTTGAAAGATGTTTCACTTCTCATCCAAGAAGTTTCTACATTTCTGAAGAATTTATCTCAGAGTTGAAGAAGCTTCTTGGATAAGAAGCAAAATGTCTTCAAAAGAAAAACCAGAAAGTCCAGTTGCCTCTTGAAAAAAAAGTACCCTTGGGACAATCATGACTTGGATGACTAAGAATGTCCATAGACTTTCAGTTAATGTATCTTCTTTCTTTTTCTTTTTATATATTTTATTTATACATTTTTCTTTTACATGCATAAGTGTTTCATGAACACTTGTCTGGGTTGGTTTGCTTACATATAATAATACCTATGCAATTTTTAATCTCTACCTCTGTTATCAAGCCATTAATAAAACAAATTCCATGTTAAAAATATTCTGTGTCTTCTTTATCCTTTATCTTTAATGTCAACCTCTCCATTTCTGCAAAATCTAGTATTTTTTTTAATTATGCTCTCTTCTGTAAGTATTCCTTCATTTTTCAGTGCTGTGCAAATACAATTCTTGCTGCTGTCAAAACATGTAATATGAAATATATATTCCCTTTATCATACTTTTCAGGTACTATGCCTAACAAAAATATCTCTGGCTTATAATCTATGTGTTACTTTAACATTTTTTTCTAACCAGGTGTGCATTCTCATCCCATATTTTTTTGCCTTTGCACATGACCATAGGGGTGGGCTTCAAAAATTTTAGCAATGGGTTCCCTGCCTGGTTGCCGGATGGGCGTGTCCATGGTGGGCGTGGCCTATTTGGCCTCCTGCACCATGGTGGGAGAGACATTTTTGCCCTCCCTGGGCTCTGGTAGCTTTCCTCAAGCCTCTGGGAGGGTGAAAATGGCCTCCCCGGGTTCCAGAGGCTCTCTGAAAGCTGGAAATGCCTTTCTTGCCTTCCCAAACTTCCAGGAGGCCCATTTTTCACCCTCCTCGAACCTCTTTGCATGCCCTGTATCTACTTGGCATCCAAAACGGGCCATGTCGGTACTCCTGGGTAGGGGTGGCTGGGTGGGGCCAGCCACTAGTGGGGTTTGGGGGGTTCTCCAAACTGCACAGAATCTTAGCTAGGGCCTCTCCCGAACCCCTGCAAACCCGCAGCAACCCACCCCTGAATGTCCACCACATATGATAATATGTGCCCGGTGTCTGGACTGAATTTTCAACATTTGGCAGAGATGTTTTGGGGACATCTTTGCAGCCTCGCCGGTGGCAGATGCCACCTATAGAACCTACACTTTCCTCTTTTTCTATCTCCCTTCCTTTCTCTCTCTTTCTTTCAGTCTCTTGTGACACAGCCCTGCTTATTGAAGTGCAATCAAGTTGGTTAATCAGCAACCTGCCAAATTTGGCGACCTTTGGTGGCCTGCCATCTGCAGCTCCAAACCACCTGAAGGGTAGCAGGCTGGTGGAAGTTTTAATCTAGCAAGGCATGAAAAAAGCTAATGGAGTAGGAATGGAGCTCTTGAATGTTGGAATTGGAGGCAGTTGTCAGCTTATATCCACAATGGAGCCCAAAATGTCTGTCGCTAAGCCAAATGTTTGTTAAGTGAATTTTGGCTCCTGCATTGCAACTTTTCTTATCATAGTTGTGAAGTGAATTAATTGTCACAGTTGTTAAGCTAGTAACACAGTTGTTAAATGAATCTGGCTTCCTCCTTGACTTTGTTTGTGAGAAGGTCACAAAAAGGGATCATGTGACTCCCGGGACATTGCAACCATCGTTAATAGGAACCAATTACCAAATGTCTGAATTCTGATCATGAGACCATGGGGATGCTGCAACTCTGAAAAATAAGTCTCTTTTTTTTTTCCAGTGCCATTGTAACTTTGAATGGTCACTAAATGAACTGTTGTAAGTCGGGGACTCCCTATTTGCTATCTAGGTGGGAGGCTGCAGCTGAAGTTTCTCTCTGCTTGGTGGGTCACCATCAGTTCAAGCCACAGGGAGGTGATTGGTTCCCTGGTGTCTTTGACTAAATGCCCCAAATTAAGTCAATGCCGACAATATCATATAATACGACCTACCCTGAAAGTAAGTCCTAGCCTGGATTTTACACATGCACCCAATATAAGCCCCTACCCCTCCAAAATAAGCCCTAATTAAGATCCTTTTCACTCCAGAGTGGACAGGTAAAAATTAAGCTAGGGTGGGGATGGGAGGGTGTAGAACTGCTCTACTACTTACCTATGGACAGTTGTAGCCAGGCCTCGCACACCCTGACACCTGCCTGGATGGCCTATTTCTTCTGCAGCTGGCAAGGCTTTCTTGAAGGCCTCGGGAGCTGATAACAAAGCTCTGCATCAATCCAGAGCGCCCTTATCGGCTGGAGAGGGCTTCAGGAAAGCCTTACTAGCCACAGAAGAAGTTCCTGAAGGCCTCTGACAATGAAAAGGAGGCCAGGTGTCAAGTGCGCAAGTGAGGTTAGTCAGTGGATGACATCCCCTAAAAATAAGACCTGGTGCCTTTTCTGGCAGCAAAAAAAAAATTGTCAGGCTCTCATTTTGGGGGGAACAGGGTCTCACATTGGCAGGAAGATGCCATCCTGTACATAACTTGCCCTCTACCCCAGATGATTATGGTAGATCTTCTCTTTTGTGACGAACTAACAAGAGAGTTTGATATAACTCTTCGGCCACCGCCAAATCCAATGAATGTCAATTTTTATTTCCATTGGAATTTGTGAGAGGAAGGCTTAGGAAAGACTTCAAAACACTCAATAAGATCCAGATGAGATGGAACCAAACCTCTTTTGTGTTCCTGTCCCATTCTCTGGGACTCTTTGAGAGAAGGTGTATCAAATCTTGAGGGATGGTGAACGCCATGTCCAAAGATGTTTGCGTAACCATGGTGGTGACACGGCCTCAGGGTTGCACAGCTGCCTGGTCCCTTTAGATTGCCAAATGTTTTATTTATGAACCCCAGAGACAATTTCCCTGTGATCAAAACCTGTGCTGCGTAGCACATTGCTGGAAGGGCTGTGCATTTGTTTTGTTTTTTTATTGGCATCCAGAGCCATTCTGTAAAGAATTTTGGTGTTGCCTTAGCAACAGAGCGTCAAGTCCATCCTCAAAATACTGCGTTAACTTTTCAGCTGTCGGCTTCAGAAGACGTCCTTCCCTAGGATGAATGGAATGAAGGGTAACCCATTTCAAGTGCTTCAGCTGTGCCCCAGGGAAAAGGGACTTGTCTCTTGTGCCATCCTTCAATTAGGGGGTGCTGCCTCGCATGAAGATGGATGGAAAGTGTCCAGTGAGGTGTTCAGAACAGCGCTTTGAATTTTTGAGCTAAATTTCTACCCAGTAGTAGAGAATATTTGTGGCTCAAGACTGGACTTGTGGAGTTGTTGATGCTCTTTGAGCTTGGTGTTCTTCTTGCAGATGTTTCATTACCCAGTTAGGCAACATCATCAGGGCAGAAACATCTGCAAGAAAACAACCAAGCTCAGAGCAGCATGGCCCTCACCGCAAAGGATCCTTTGGCTCACGAGAGGGCACTCATGGCCAGGGGAGATCATTCAAGATGGTGGACGCTCCTTAAAGTATTTGAAATCCAGGTGCTTACTCTACTGTTCAGCTCTGAGCTACAATTACTGCCTCTGCGTAGCAATAGCACTTAGATTGATATACCACTTTGTGGTACTTTACGGCCCTCTCTGAGCCATTTCTCCCAACAATCTGGGTCCTCATTTGACCCACCTGGGAAGGATGGAAGGCCGAGTCAATCTTGAGCTGGTCAGGATAAAACTGTTGGCTGAAGGTAGAATTTAGCCTGCAATACTGCATTCTTACCACTGCACCAGCAGGAAGAAGAATGAGAAAGGGAATAAAAGAGAAGGAAGGAAGGAAGGAAGGAAAAAAGAGAGATGGAGGGAGGAATAGCAATAGCATTTAGATTTATATACTGCTCCACGGTGCCCTCTTTTAGCAGTTTACAGAGTCTGCATATCACTCCCAAAAATCTGGGTCCTCATTTTACTCACTTTGGAAGGATGGAAGGCTGTCAACTATGAGCCTCTCAGGATTGAACTGCTAACAGTTGGCAGAGTCAGATTGCAGTACTGCTATCTATAAGATTCTCATCAGTTTGATTCAATGCCTTTGAATAAATGGGAATAAACTGAAATGGGGTGTTAGCATGAAGGCAAGACTGCGCAAGTAAGACCACACTTGGAATACTGCATCCAGTTCTGGGCAATGAGTTAGCCTACAATACGGCATTCTAACCACTGCACCACCAGGAAGGAGAATGAGAAAGGGAAGGAGGAAGAAAGGAAGAAGGAAGGAATAGCACTTATATACTGCTTCACAGTGCTTTCCAGCCCTCTTTAACTGGTTTATAGCGTCAGCATGTTGCCCCCAACCATCTGGCTCCTCATTTTACCCACGTCAGAAGGACAAAAGGCTGAGTCAACCTTGAGCTTGGTGAGATTCGAATTGCTAAATTGCTGGCAGCTGGCAGCCAGCAGAAGTAGCCTGTAGTACTGCACTCTTAACCACTGCACCACTGAGGCATAGCTGTTTAGTATACACCAAAGAGGTAGTTTGCAGTTGTGATATGGAAAAAGAAAGTTGATTATTGGAGGAAGGAGGTGGTTTCTTTCGACAAAGAGGTTTTATTTATGCCTCTGGCCATCCATGGTGCAAACCAAGTTAAGTTAGTCCTCTTCAAATTGAGAGAGAGAGAGAGAGAGAGAGAGATAAAAAAGAGATCATGTGATTTTTCTGATTCCAGCTAAGACCCTGTGGTTCGAATCTTGTTTGGGAAACAAGAATTGAGCTGAATTGAATCCAAATTGAGATTTGTAAACTGGATGTTTTGTACACTGGATTTTTTTTAACCTCCTCATTTCTTTGATCGGAAATCCAGAAATCAATATTGGCTTTCTTTGTTTATTTTTAAGTCTCATGTCACCGACAAATCCAAAGAAGCAAGAATAAACCCTGAAAAACTCTTTTAGGCGAAGTTGAGAATAAATTGCTAGGCTCAATAATTAAAAGACTTGTGTTCTTTCCAGAGGTATCATATCTGGTTTGTGTTATCATTACTGTCTCCTCTGTGTTCCCATAACATCTCACATCACCCAGAATTGTTACTAATCTAGGTAGGAGACATCAAAAGGGCATCTGGTGACCAAGATACTCTGATCTCCCATTGTTGGAGGCTGATCTTCACTCTTAATCTAAGTTCTAACAAGAGAGAAGCCTTCAAAAAAAATGGAAACAGGAGAATCAGGATGTGAGGTTCTTGTTGCTCTCTGAACTTGGAGGTTTTTTTGCAGACGTTTCATTCTCCAAACTAAATATATCAACCCTAAATAAAATATATGAACTACTCATTCATTCATTTCTCCCTCCCCCTCAAACCTAAAATGAAATGCTTATTAGTTTTGAAGAAAATTCACTTCGATATACATTAGCCAGGCTATGAACTTAGAGCTGATAATAATCTTTCAGGCATAACATTCCTATGCAAAAGGGTGATGTTATTTCATTAAATCCTATTAAATGAGATTTATTCCACCATTGCATTTCTTCTCTGGATTTTGAGAAATTAGCATGGTTTGGCTAATTTTCCAGACATTAAAATGTTGAGGGTAACTCCCATGGGTCTATGACAATTTGTTGAGGCCAACTCACCATGGCCAATTCACTAGGGCCAACTCACCACATGACAAGACTTACACTAATGTCAAAGAAATGGTGAAATAGAATCATTAAAGAAAGGATGAAAAAGGAGGGACAGAAGGAAAGGTGAATGGCAATTTTTTAAATTTTATTTTGAAATAATTAAATAGAATGGTTGAATTGTCCCATGGCAAGTTGTTCTGTAGCGAGTTGGGCCAGTGTGAGTTGTCCATTGTGAGTTGGCCAGTGGTGAGTTGTCCATGGTGTGTTGGACAGTGGTGAGTTGTTCATGGAGAATTGGGCCAGTGGTGAGTTGTTCATGGTGAATTTGGCCAATGGTGAGTTGACCATGGAGAGTTGGGCCAGTGGTGAGTTGTCCATGGTGAGTTAGCCACAGAATATTGGCTGTGGCAAATTGTCCCTTTCTGAACTCCCACAATAGGGCTTATTCTGTGTTAGAAGGAAATGGATATTGAGCTGTTGTGTTGTAGTACAATCCACTTCACCAGTCTAATTTACAGTCCTGGTTGTGTCCCAGGAAAGTCCTAACCAGCTTTGATTCCACTTAGCTGCATTGAGCCATGAATCAACATCCATTGGATGACTCATTTGATGATCCATTTGTTTGATTTCTCAGCTATCTGTATAATTCTCCGAGGTCTTCTTCAAGACATCCAGGCTGTTTCTATCTTGCTTCTATGACTTTTTAAAAGCAGAACCCACAAACGTTTAAAGTGATCCCAAAGAACTTAGATTTGAGGACTGGGCTTGTGGTCATTAAGTTGAGGACTATCTATAAAGTAGGTAGTCCATGGCTTACAACCACAATTGGGACTTGGATTTCTGTTATTAAGCAAGACAGTTCTTCTGGGAGTATTGCCTGGTTTTATGAATTTTTCAGCCACACTGTTAAGCAAAGCACTACAGTTGTTAAGTAAATTGTGAGGTCATTAGATGAATCCAGCTCTCCCCATTTGACTTTGTTTGGGGATGCTGCGGTTGTCATAAGGGTGAGGACCAGGTCTTAAGTCACTTTTTCAATGCTATTGTAACTTTGAATAGTCACTAACAAATGGTTATAAGGCAAGGACTACCAAAACTAAGGCTCTCCAACTTTAACAACGTTAAGACTGTAGAATAATTTGAACATCATCAGAGTTGGAAAGGACCTTGGAGCAGGGATGGGATTCAAATTTTTCAACAACTGGTTCTGTGGGCATGGCTTCATTGGTGGGCATGGCTTGGTGGTCATGTTATTGGCTGGATATAGCCAACTCAACATCACTCACATTGAGAAACACATCTCCTTGCCTGGCCTCTCATGACTGTGGGGATGCTGCAGCAGTCATATGTGTGAAGAATGGTCATAAGTCACTTTTTTCAGTGCCATTGTAACTTTGAATGGCCACTCCACACCAGCAAAGTACCAGCAAAGGAGGGGAAAAAAAACTCCAGAGAAGTTCCTGAGACAGGAAGTCTAGTCCTGCCAAGAATGTAATAAGGGTTAACGGAGAGGCAGTTTCTGTAAGCAACACCAGAATGTTTCCTTCCTGCCTTCCTTACAGGATTAGATCAGTAATTTCTTCTAACAACCAGTTCTCCAAGCCGCTTAGAATGTTAACAACCGGTTCTAGCAAATAGGTGTGGACTGGTAAAATACCACCCCTGCCTTGGAGGTCTTCTAGTCTAACCCCTTGCTCAAGCAGGAGATCCTATATCATTTCACACAAGTGACTGCCCAGTCTCTTCTTAAACACCTCCAGTGATGGAGCATCCACAACTTCTGGAGGGAAGCCATTAAACAGGTTAATTGTTCTCACTGTTAGGAAGTTTCTCCTTAGTTCCAGGTTGCTTCACTCCTGGGTTAGCTTCCATCTGTTGCTTCTTGTTTTGCCTTCGGGTGCTTTGAAGAATCGTTGACTCCTTCTTCTTTGTGGCAGCCCCTCAACTGTTGAATCTCTGCTGTCCTGCTGCCTGGGGAATTTTATGAGTTGACTTGCACAAGTCTTAAAGTTGCCATGGATGAAGATCCCTGCTTTTCTGGAAATGACAATGGAATAACATAGTTGGAAGAGACCTTGGAGATCTTCTAGTCTAACCCTTTACTTAGGCAGGAAACCTTACAACATTCCAGACAAATGCTTATCCAACATATTTTTAAAAACTTCCAGTGTTGGAGCATTCACAACTTTTGGAGGCAAGTTGTTCCACTGATTAATTATTCTCACTGTCAGGAAATTTCTCCTTAGTTCTAAGTAGCTTTCTCCTTGATTAGTGTCCATCCATTGTGTCTTGTCCTGCCCTCAGATGCTTTGGACAATAGCCTGACTACCTTCTCTTTGCGGCAACCCCTGAGATATTGGAACACTGCTATCATGTCTCCCTTAGCCCTTCTTTTCATTAGACTAGACATACCCGGTTCCTGCAACCGTTCTTTATGTGTTTTAGCCTCCAGACCCCATATCGTCTTTTTCTCTTCTCTGCACTCTTTCTAGAGTCTCAACATCTTATTTACACCATAACGACCAAAACTGGACGCAGGAATCCAAGAGTCCAGGAGTCCAAGTAAAGCTGTATCAATACTTCACATGATCTTGATTCTACCCCTCTGTTGATGCACCCTAGAACTGTGTTGGCTTTTTTTCGCAGCTGCTGCACACTGCTGGCTTATATTTAAATAGTTGTCCAAGCCTTCTCTGCTTGCTTTTGTAATCCAAAGCCTGCTTTAAATCCCTGAACATGGATCAGCAAGTGTCCTGCTCAATTCAGCCAATAGATACCCCTCCTGCTAGCTCGGTTCATGTTTTCCCACTGCCACATGCTAAGTTTATTTTGCGCAAGACCCGACTGAAACCCGAAATTGGATGCCATGTTGCTGTGTGTGGCTAAAAATAAAACTGAAACGAAAGAAGAATTTGGGCCTCGGGTGGTGCTTTGGGGTGCCAAGGACTGTTTTAAATAGACACAACAGTAATACATGCTCCAACGCCATCGTCAGAATTATTGTACACTCATCGTTTCTAGAGGCTTAAATATGAGGCACCATAAGTGGATTTCAGAGCATAGAACTAACTAACAGCCAGATTAGTGGCTGATTAATTTCCCTCATATTAGCAACATGTAGATAACTGCTTTTAAGAGCTTTTAATGAAACACCTCAAGGAGCCAGGAACAAACATCAAAATCTACCTCAATTAAGTCCTGTATTATTACTATTATTATTATTTAATATACGACACAATTTTCATTTAACTGCTTTATCCTGGTCCTCTTTCCAAATTGCTTTAATAGCCTTTTTTTTTTTCCTGACGATGCTGATCACCTTTTATATTTATGAGAGTGCATGATACAAATTATTTTGTACTCGGCATATGTGTGTATTAATTTAATGAGGAAAAAATAGAAGGCAAGGATTAAAATGACAGCGAGGCATGGACTTTTGGCTGGGGGGACTTAAAATGAAAGCACTGAAAATGGAAATAACTTGTTAAAAAATGGAAATTGTTTTTAATATATTGGCTGACCTCAGAATAACAAAATAACCTTTGGGGCAGCCATGAGCTGGATGACTGAAAATTTCCATAGATATCTTCACATGAGAAGTATAACAGAATAACAGAGTTGGAAGGGACCTTGGAGGTCTTCTAGTCCAACCTCCTGCTCAAGCAGGAAACTCTATACCATTTAAGATAAATGGCTGTCAAATCTCTACTTAAAAACTTCCAGTGTTGGAGCATTCACAACTTCTGAAGGCAACTTGTTCCACTGATTAATTGTTGTACCTGTCAGGAAATTTCTCCTTAGTTCTAGGTTGCTTATCTCCTTGATTAGTTTCCATCTGTTGCTTCTTGTCCTGCCTACCTCAGCTGGGGAAGAATAGACAAACATCATCTGTTTTGCTGATAAACCGATATTGTTCAAAAGGTGAAAACTGGAGCTTTGTACACTAAGGATGTGCTTGCATTACTCATTTTAAGTTCTTCTTATCTCCCATTCCCATCTCCTTATCTAAAACAACATTCTGTGTGAGTTTGGAAGCTCCCTTTTAACCAAACCATGGACAGTTAAAAAAAAATAAAGAACCAGAGGTATTTTTGGAATTCCCTCAATGTTCTTCAGAAGATAAAGTATGGTGGGCATCCATTTAGGTTCCCATGGCAGGACCCAATTAACAGCATACTGTCAAAAGAGGATTATGAGATTCTTGCTGGAGAAAAGTGGTGGAGAAATTTCACAGGTAGGACACCCAAATTTCACAGGTGGGACATGCAATATCAGTTCAGCGATGGTAAGATGATGGTATTAAGGTGTCCTGCTTGAGCAGGGGGTTGGACTAGAAGACCTCCAAGGTCCATTCCAACTCTGTTATTCCATTAATCTTGTGACGGATAGACTGTGCATTGTCCTTGTGAATAGGGAGGGCTTAGCTGCAATAAAAGGGACGCGGTGGCTCAGTTGCTAAGACATTGAGCTTGTTGATCAGAAAGGTTGGCAGTTTGGTGGTTTGAATCCCTAGCGCCATGTAATGGAATGAGCTCCTGTTCCTTGTCCCAGCTTCTGCCAACCTAGCAGTTCGAAAGCATATAAAAATGCAAGTAGAAAAATAAGGATCACCTTTGGTGAGAAGATAACAGTGTTCCATGCACCTTCGAAGGCATTTAGTCCTGCCAGCCACATGACCACAGAGACATCTTTGGACAGCACTGGCTCTTCTTTGGCTTTGAAACAGAGATGAGCACCACCCCCTAGAGCTGGAAATGACTTGCAGGTATGTGTGAGGAGAACCTTTACCTTTAGCTGCAATCCCCGACTCTCTTCCTGTGGACCTTACTCATTACAGGATTAGTCTGAGTAAAACCTAACAAAACCCAAAGTGATTGATGGACCCTGATTTTTTTTCTCCCAAATTTTAAAATATTTGAGACTCTGGAGAAGGGTTTACTAGTGGTTGCATCCTACACAGATCACAGAAAGGGCTCATTCCATCATTTCTACCTTGATTTAATTGTCTTGATGCCTCCTAAAATTTCATGTTGGAAGGTTAACTCTGTTATGGATGAATATCTGTGGCACCATATTAAGGGGCTTCAGGGGCCGATGGAGACTGACAGGTGTTCACCCTTGTAAAGTGGTCTCTCTTTCCCTCCCTGCTTCCCTCTCTGCTTATTTTTTACATGCTGATTCAGTCTTTTGTTTCTCTCTACTACGTGTGTGTGTGTGTGTTAGATAATACAGAAAGGAAACCCTTGCTCCTAATCATTGCAGATGTAATCTTGATGCTCATGTGTGTGTGTGTGTGTGTGTGTGTGTGTGTGTGTGTGTGTGTGCATGTGTGTGCATCTCTCTTTCATTTCTAAGTGAGTCTATCTTTTTTTTGTCAAGCTGTGCCCATCCTTGACTCATGAATTATGCACACTATTCATGGCAAAATAAAAGGCCGAAGCAGTGAGCGTGCAAAAAAAAATCAACACAACCAGGATCTTCATCATTCTGTTGTCTTCCTGTGGAAGACCTTAATAACATGTCCTGGATCAGGGGTCGGCAGCCCACAACTCTGGAGCCACATGTGACTCTTTCATCCCTCCACTGCGGCTCCCTGTCACTGGTCAGCTCCACAATTGATAGGGCTTTTGGTTAGGACGGGTTGCCATGCTAGGAGGAGGCTCTATGGTGGGGGAACCATACTTCCAGTCGGCAGAGAAAAAAGGACACCATGCTAGGAGGAGACTCTAGGGTGGCGGTGGGGAACCATACTTCTGGTTGGCAGAGGAAAAAGGATGCTGGATTAGGAGCAGACTCTATGGTGATGGTGGGAAGTGGACTTCCAGTCAGCAGAGGAAAAGGGATGCCGCGCAAGGAGGAGGCTCTATGGTGGGGGAACCAGACTTCTGATCAGCTACAGAATTGAACGGGGGCTTCCAGTTAGGACCTTTGTGGCTCTTTGAGTGTTTAAGGTTGCCGACACATGCCCTGGATGGAGAGCTTATGAAATTGCATTCCATAAATGTTCTCAAAGATGGTAACTAGGTGACCAAAGTTTCTGCTCTGCAAAATTCTAACTGGAGAGTATGATTGGTGACTCTTGGCTATGGATGTGTCCCATTGGAGAATATGAATTACGATACACCCAGGGGGTGGAGGGAAACCAGGGTCAAGGATGACAATGAATGTTGTGGCTCAGAATCAGCTACACTCAGGCAGTGCCGGACATGTTAACTCCCAATAAATTCTTTTGAAGTTTTGGAAGTCTGGCTCAAGACTCATGATTTAAATGGGGGGTAAATGCTGGAACCCTGACACCATGTTTGCATCTAAGGCAGCTGTTTGCAGCTGGCTCTACTCCTGCACTTTCCAAGTTAAGGTTCAGTTATTCTCGACATATAACTGAGCCCTGGATTTATGTTGCTAAGTGAAACATTGGTGAAGTGAGCTCCATCCCACTTTACAATTTTTCTTGCTACAGTTGTTTAGTGAGTGACAAGGTTATTCAATGAATCTGGCTTCCTGGTTGACTTTGCTGGTCAGAAATTTGCAGAAGGGACACTGCAGCCATCATAAATATGAGTCAGTTGCCAAGTATCCAAACCACAGGGATGCTGCAAAGGTCATAAGTGTGAAAAATGGTCATCAGTCTCTTTTTTTCAGTGCCACTGTAACATCAAACGGTCACTAAATGAACAGTTGTAAGTCAAAGATGACCTGAAACATTTGACTCCCAGCTCTGTTCTAGGATGGATGAGCAGAAAGTCAAAATTTATGCTGTCGTTGCACTAAAATTGCTTGCTCCCAGTGATTCAGGGCACATTTATCTTCATTTCTGAAAATAACATGGTTTTATTTCCTCTGTTGAATTAGTATGAGGTAGGGTCTTGGGCATTTTGGTGTTTGCTTATTTATTAGTTAGATTAAATTAATCATTTTCTGCCCATGATTTACAGAGGCATTATTTTCTGATTTAAATCGACATTAATACCTGGGCATTGTTGACGTGACAGATTGGTAAATGCAAAAAAACACTTTATTGTTTGCAGTTTAAAAACTGGAATCCTTTTTTTGGTGGGGGTTGGGGGGCAATTATAGTGTAAAAGTAATATTTCTGATTTTGGTCTTCCTGATGTTGACCTCTCCCTTGTGGGTACCGCTGAGCTTGGCTCATTTTCCCACCCACAGCAAAGAAATTGCTTGGATAATTTTCAATCACTGCATTTGCTCAGATCTGATAGGGCTCTCAGAAGAAATTCCAAGAGGCTGTTACAAAATACAAAATAACAAAAAGAATTCAGAGGTTGCAGAAGGTCCATTGTGGCACAGATCCTGACTTTCTGATCCAAAAAGGTGACAAAAGAGAGGAAGGAAGAAGCAAAATAAAAATAAGGAAGATATTAAATACTTCCCATAAAACACTGTTTACTTGAGCATGAAATTGAAACATGAAAACAAAGTAAATTTATTAAGGCCTTAGACCAGTATATAAATATAAACTCTCTTGTAATTAATTAATATAGTGATAATGGAAAGGAAGGAAGGAAGGAAAGAGAAAGAAAAGGATGGAAAAAAAGGAAAAAGAAGGAAGGAAATGGGAAAGGAAAAAAAGAAGGAAGGAAGGCTGTGAGAGAAAGGGAAAGAAGGACAGAAGGAGAGATGGGAAGAAAAGGAATAAGGGAAAAGAAAGGAAAAAGAAGGAAGGGAAATGAGAAAAGGAAAAAGGAAAGAAAGGAAGGGTGTGAGAGATCCTTCCTGCCTTCCTCCCTTTCTCTCACACCCTTTCTTTCTTTCCTTTTTCCTTTTCTCATTTCCCTTCCTTCTTTTTCCTTTCTTTTCCCTTATTCCTTTTCTTCCCATCTCTCCTTCTGTCCTTCTTTCCCTTTCTCTCACAGCCTTCCTTCCTTCTTTTTTTCCTTTCCCATTTCCTTCCTTCTTTTTCCTTTTTTTCCATCCTTTTCTTTCTCTTTCCTTCCTTCCTTCCTTTCCATTATCACTATGTTAATTAATTACAAGATAAATTACATTTTATTTATTTTAAATAAAATTCTGTTGACTTTTCAGCTGACAAATCATGTTTTGCTGCCTTTAGCATTAGTGATCCTATAATCTACTAGGAAAAGAAATTTGGCTGAGTCTAAAAATGCAGATTTGCTCATGTCCAACCACGCCAAGTTTTTACGGGAGAGCCTGGGCAAGCAGAAGAACAGGATAGAAAAATGGGACCAGAGCAACTTCACAACACTATCAAAGCAACCTCTGCCTCCATCTTCCCCCCGCGAGAAGTAATCTGTCAGGCTTCCTGCAGCCCTCTGATCTTCCTAGCTGTGCACCATTGATCTGATGATTTCTTCTCTTTCTCTTCTGTTTCTGTAGGATAAAACGGTGGGTGGAGATGATGCAGGAAGACCTGGTGCGGCTGGTGAGAACAGCCAGTGGAGTGGATGACCTTGTTCAAGTAAGTGGCTCTTCCCTGGGCTTTTCTCTACCAATGATGAATTTCTTATTCTCAGAAAATAAGACCCAACTGGAAAATAAGCCCTAGCACAATTTTTTCCCCAGAATACCCTTAATATTAGCCCTAGTTAAGATTGTCAGCCAGCCAGACACATTTAAAAATGTATTTTCCCCAAAATAAGACCTAACTGGAAAATAATCCCTAGCATGATTTTTTTCAGGATGCTTGCAATATAAGCCCTATCACAAAAATAAGCCCCAGTTAAGATCATTAACCAGATGGATGCATTTAATACCGTATTTTCCCCAGAATAAGACCTAATTGGAAAATAAGCCCAAGCATGATTTTTTCAGGATACTAACAGTATAAGCCCTACCCCAAAAATAAGTCCCACTGAAGATTGTCAGCCAGATGGATGCATTGAGTACCACATTTTCCCCAAAATAAGACATAAGCAAAAAATAAGACCTGATGTGTCTTTTGCAGCAAACAATAATACAATATCTGATCTTATTTTCGGAGAAACATGGTAGCATAATATAGATAATCCTCAACTTACGATCACAATTGTGCCCAAAAGGTATGTTGCTAAGCGAAACCTTTGTTAAGTGAGGTTCTCCCCCCATTTTACAGCCTTTCCTGCCATAGTGGTTAAGTGAATCATTGCGGTTGCTCAGTTAGTAACCTGTTCGTTAAGTAAATCTGATTTTCCCTGCTGACTCTGCTTATTGGAAAGTCACAAAAGGGGATCACGTGGCCATCGCAGGACGCTGCAACCTTCATAATTGTGAGTCAGTTGCCAAACATCTGAATTTTGATCACGGGACCATGGGGAGTCTGTAATGGTTGTAAGTGGGAAAAATGGACCCAATTATAATGGAAGTAATTTTTTTCAGTGTCGTTAAAACTTTGAATGGTCACTAAGCAAATTGTTGTAAGCCGAGGACTACCTGGAGATGACTTTTTACTAAAGTCCTTCTGTTAAATGGAATAGAGGATTGTTTTCCAGGTAGTTCTCAACTTAACTGTTTGTTTAGTGACCATTCAAAACTGTGGTCATAAGTTGAGGACCACCTATACCTTCCTCTTAAATAGAAGGAGGCTTGCCTGGGACCTTTCTGCTTTGATTCAGTCGTGCGCCTTCACCTAATTTGAGACCAGCCTTACAGATGATCCTCAACTTGTAACCATTTGTTCCAAGTTAATGACAACATTGAAAAAAAAAACCTGACTTGTGGCTGTTTTCCACACTTACGACCACTGCAGCATCCCCACGGTTGCATGAAGAGCATTCTGATGTTTGGTAACTGATTTGTATTGTGCCAGTTGCTATTTTTGGATGGTTTCCAAACCTCTTTCTTGCCTTTTAAGCATCCTGTTTCCGTGCTTTTGTGTGCCTTCATTGCTCACCTGTGCTTGCAACCATATGCTCCCCAAACCCAAAGACACATCGGTGTTTTAAAAATAAATCTTGTGTGTGTGTGTGTGTGTGTGTGTGTGTGTGTGTGTGAGAGAGAGAGAGAGAGAGAGAGAGAGAGAGAGAGAGAGAGAGAGAGAGAGAGAGAGAGAGAGAGAGAGAGATGGAGCCTGGGCCATCTGTCAGCCCTCAGATGGAGAGTCAACATCCCCCAGGTCTGGTTGTAGCTGATGAGGAAGAAGAGGAACAACTGGGTCCAATGCCTGATACGCGGTCACACAGAAGGCAGAGGAGAGGAGAGCAGTGGAAATCTATGGGCCAGTCCTTGAAACGGAAGAGCCACCACTGCTAGCGAAGCCTCCCCAAGCTCTAGGTATAAAAGGCAGGGAGTAGAGATGAATAGATGTGGCAGACAACTATTCCTCTCCTTGCTGGTAAAGACTTGTTAACCTGCAGAGAGAAATATTTTTTTTGCTGGGGGGGGGGGTTGTGCTCCTAGTAGAGGAATCATTGCTTTAACTACAGAGGGTTTGTTGTGTTTGGAGAGCTGAGTCACAACAATCTCCCAGGCTGCCTTCATAAAGAAAGTTGCTGCATATTTATTAATTGACTTACTGTCTGCAGACTTTATTTGGTCAAAGACTAGTTTATTGTTCGACCCAAAAAAACAAAACAAAACCCTAATGTTTAATCAGGTGCCAAAGGCAGGGACTTACGATATTGTCTGGCAGCAGCAAGCTTCTTTGCATTCTTTGCCTGTCCAGGAAACAGTGAGATGCTCTCTCTGAAAGGAACTCAGACAAAGAGATGGGTGTGGGAGGGAACACAAGCTGGAAGTGATGGCTTCTTTGTTACAAATAGTCCAGTGAATAGTGAAAAGAAGAACCAGGATTGACAGGAGAGCAGTGTTCCAATATTTGAGGGGCTGCCACAAAGAAGTGGGGGCCAACTTATTTTCCAAAGCACGAGAAGGCAAGACGAGAAGCAACCTGGAATTTGAGGAGAAACTTCCTAGCAGGGAGGACAATTAACCAAAGAACAGAAGTTGCCTTCAGAAGTTGTGGGTACTTCATCATTGGAGATTTTAAAAGAAGACAACCATTTGTTGAAAATGATATTAGAATCTCCTGCTTAAGTAGGGAGCTGGACTAGAAGACTTCCAAGGCTTCTTCCAACTCTGTTTTTTATCATCATCATCATCATCATCATCATCATCATCATCATCATCATTATTATTATTATCATTATTATTAAATTTTATTTAGTTTTCAAAATTTAAAAACATAAAATAAAACTTTATGCATCATTATATCAACATCAAGACATCTTTTACATTTCCTTATCATCTTTCTATATACACATTTCTTTCATTATACAATTCCAACTTAATATATAAATAAATAATGATATATATGAATATAGATATAAGTATTAATA
The DNA here is from genome assembly GCA_015471245.1 of Laticauda colubrina. NCBI lineage: Eukaryota > Metazoa > Chordata > Lepidosauria > Squamata > Elapidae > Laticauda > Laticauda colubrina. Next base: position 15,538,030 of record BLBF01000022.1, on the reverse strand, counting down.
TACTTTCTTATTCTTTACCTAATTGTCATTTTGAATTCTTTTTATTTTTAAACCATTCATGCCAAGCATCCCAGACATTATAATATATCAACTCTTCCAACTTTTTTTCCCCAACTCTGTTGTTTTATAAACCCTGATCCATTAATTGATGGGACAGCTTCCCTGCAGAAATTGTGAGCGCTCCAACATTGGAGACTCTCAAGAAAAGATGAGACAACCACTTGTCTGGAAATGGTTTTTTTGTTTCCTGCTTGAGCAGGGTGGGGTTGGACTAGAAGACCTTCAAGGCCTCTTCCAATTCTGTCATTCTATTACTTAAGAAAAGAAAAACAAACTGAATAACTTTTTCAAAGCTCGAATTCTGTTAACTGTCCAGCTAATACATTCCTCTTCAATAGAACAAGGATTGGCTTGGATAGCTTTCTTTTGTTTTTGAAGCAGCCATCTGCCATTGTTCACTACTCCTCATGCACATAATTTTAGAAACACTTGAAAGGTAGTCCTTGACTTACAACCAGTTGTTTCAGGACTGTTCCAAGTTATAACGGCACTGAAAAAAACTGGCTTGCAACCAGTTTTTACGCTTATGACTATTCCAGCATCCCCATGCTTAAAATTTGGATGCTTGGCAATGGGCTCATATTTGTGACGGTCATAGTGTAACAGATAACAGATAATCAGAGTTGGAAGGGACCTTATAGGTCATCTAGTACAACCCCCTGCCCAAGAAGAAGACCCTACACCATTTCTGACAGATGGGAATCCAATCTCTTCTTGAAAGCCTCCAGGAATGAAGCTCTCACAACTTTTTTTAGTATTTAGTATTTATTTGATTTGTCAATTGCTTACAAGACACAGGTATAAGAATAAATATAGTTTTGAATACATAAGATAGATACTTATAAGAAAAATAAAAAAACAATGGGACAGGGATAGTAGGCACGATTGGTGCGCATATGCATTCCCTCTACAGGCCTCTTAGGAAGTGGGTGAGGTCAATAGTAGACAGTCTGAGGTTAAAGTTTTTGGGTTAGGGTTAGGTTAACTTCCGAGGGCAACTTCTGTTCCATGGGTTGATTCTTCTCACTGTCAGACAATTTTTCCTTATTTCTAGGTTGAATCTCTCCTTGTTCAGTTTCCTTCCACTTTTCCTTGTCTTGCCTTTAGATGCTTTAGAAAATAGCTTGACCCCTTCCTCTCTGTGGCAACCCCTCAAATATTGGAAGACTGCTATCCTGTCTCCCCTGGTTCTTCTCTTCACTAGACTAGCCAGGCCCAGTTCCTGCAACCGTTCATCATATGTTTTAGTCTCCAACCACCCCCTAATCATCCTGGTTAGTCTTCTCTGCACTCTTTCTAGAGTCTCAACATCTTTTTTATAGTGTGGTGACCAAAACTGGATGCGGTACTCTCGCTGTGGCCTTATAGAATGGTATTAGTATCTCCCTTGATCTTGATTGTATCCCTCTGTTCATACAATTTAGGATTGCATTAGCTTTTTTGGCTGCTGCTGCACACTGCTGGCTCCTATTTAGCTGGTTGTCCATGAAATCTCCAAGATCCCTCCTATAGTTACTGCTATTAAGCCTGGTTTCACCCAGTCTATATGTGTCCTTTTGTCCCAGGGATGTGTGTCATATGATTCCCTTGTTGTAACAAAGAGTATGACAAAGAGCAAAGAGTGTGATGAAACCATTCACTTAACACAACTAATGTATTCCTCACTTTACAACTTCAGTGATTCACTTAGCAACAGTGGCAAAGATGATGGTACAAGGGGGTTAAAACTCACTTAGAAACTGAACATTCAGGTTCCATTCCATTGCTTGCAACACATGGTTGTAAGTCAAGGATTATCTGCATTTTTGAAAGATCACAGGGTGATTCACTGGAATCCAGAATGCCTGTATTGGCTTAGTAATGTGTAGGTAATATGTCAATACACAGTTGTGTTTCTATCTTGTTAGTCTAACAAAGGGAGGCCTAAAATCTTAACAAGGGAACCATTCTTCATCCCAGGAGCTTCCAAAGAATAGTAGTGGGGCTGTATACTAGGTGTAATTTAGGATCCTGCTTCAAAAATCTCATCGGTCTGCACAGTTAGGCAATTAAGGCTCTCTACAATTCCTTTGGGTAATGTCAGATGAGTTACGGTAGATTGGAAAGCTACGGACATTTATTGATTTATTAGATTTATATCGTGCTGGGCTGTTTACGCCACAGTCAAAATGGCTTAGAGCAATTAAAAATGTAGATTACAGAGCATCTCACACACACAAACACACGCGCAGGATTCCATTAAAATCATTAAAATCAAAATGATGAAATGATGAAAGATCTTGGTCTCACTGCTTGCAGATACACTGGGAGAATATTTAGGTCTGGAGGTACCTTCTTGGTGAACAGATTATGAGGTCTCAGCATGAGAAGAATTTACAAAGCTTTAGTATGGCTATACTTGGAATATTGCATCTAGTTTTGGTTGCCATGATGTAAAAAAAGATGCTGAGACTTTGGAAAGAGGGCAGAGAAGAGCAACATGAATGATTAGGGGGCTGGAGTCCAAAATGTTAAGAAGAATGGTGACAGGAATTGGGTAGGTTTAGTTCAAGGGTCTTCAAACTTGGCAAGTTTAAGACTTATGGACTTCAACTCCCAGAATTCTGGGAGTTGAAGTCCACAAGTCTTGAAGCTGTCAAGTTTGAAGACCCCTGATCTAATCTATCATCCATCCATCCATCCATCCATCCATCCATCCATCCATCCATTTATCTAATCTATCTATCTATCTATCTATTTATCTAATCTATCTAATCTATCATTCATCTATCACATCTCTCTCTCTCTCTCTCTCTCCCTCTCTTTCTGTCTCTCTCATCTATTTATCTATTCCAAGGGTCTTCAAGCTTTTAAGACTTGTGGATTTCAACTCCCTGAATTTCTGACCTAACATGATTGGAGGAGGAATTCTGGGAGTTGAAGTCCATGAGTCTTAAACTTGTCAAGTTTGAAGACCCCTGGTCTAATTTTATGAAAAGAAGAACTAGGGGTGACATGATAGCAGCCTTCCAATATTTGAGGGGCTGCCACAAAGATAAGGAGGTTAACTTATTCTCCAAAGCACCAGAAGGCAAGACAAGAAGCAATAGATGGAAACTTATCAAGGAGAGAAGCAACTTAGAACTGAGGGGAAATTTCCTAATGGTGAGAACAGTCAATGGCTTTTTCAGTTCTGGCGGAATGCAAATTCAAACAAGCCATTCCCTCACCATTCAGTCAAAACTGAAGAAGCTTCTTGGAGGAGAAGTGAAATGTCTCCAAAACAAAACAACAGTCCAGTTTTGTTGTTTTTCCAGCCTCTGCAAAAAGCACCTTTGGGACAACCATGACCTGGATGACTGAGAATCTCCATAGACATCTTCTTTAAATGGGAAATATTCACTGAATAACAAGAGTTGAAAGGGACCTTGGAGGTCTTCTACTCCAACCCCCTGCTCAGGCAGGAAACCCTACAGCATTTCAGACGAAGAGTTGTTTAATCTCTTCTTAAAAACTTCCAGTGTTGGAGCATCCACAACTTCTGGAGGGAAGTCATTACACTGATTAATTGTTCTGTCAAGAAGTTTCTCCTTCATTCCAGGTTGCTTCTCTCTTTGGTTAGTTTCCACCCATTGCTTCTTCTCCTGCCTTCTGGTGCTTTGGAGAATAGCCTGACTCTCTCTTCTTTGTGGCAATCCCTGAGATATTGGAAGACTGCTTTCATGTTTCTCCTAGTCCTCCTTTTCATAAAATATTATATTTGGCCATTTTGTGTAGCTTCAACTAAATTTTCTCCTTCTCCTGCTCAAATGGGTCTAACTTTTTGAGTGTTCATTTGGCATGTTCTCTCTGTATGGACATGTTCCTCATTGCTCCAAGTGGCTCATTTAACTGACCACTAAGTGTGCCTTGTCAAATGTGGTGTTTTTGTGATGTAATTAGTAAACGTGTTCTGTCTACAATGCACAAATAATTAAATGTTCATGCTCAATAAAGGCCTTGGCTAGATACACATTATTCAAAGGTGTTTTTTAAAAAAAAAATATTTTAGCATCTCCATATAAATTTACGGTGGAGCACTGACTGCATTGGACTTCGCTATCAATTAATTTTTCCACAGGGTATTTTATCACGTTTTCTTACAGTAACCGCAGTGCTCAAAGTAGGAGCAGGGAATCCTATTTGTCAGGGAATTGCACAGCCGGCATCCAAAGGAAGCCAGGGATGCTGACATGAACTTGTAGCTTTATATAAATAAATACATTTATATTTGCATCAAACAAGATAGTCAGGCGCATCGCTACGTCATGAGGTAAATCACACAGCATACAGAACACCGAGAAGAAAAAGGCGGGAAAAAAGGGAAACTCACCCTTTACATTCAGAAACCAATCAGAACGTAGATTGCCTCATGCCGGAGTCCACCCTCTCCAATCAATCAACTACAACAGTCTGTTCTGGCTCATTGTAATACATTTGACTGTTCCAGCTGTTAAATTAAATATCTTAATACTAGTGCTCCTTTTTGAAATTCCATCACAAAATAGATGTCATTCAGAGGGTTGGACTAGAAGACCTCCAAAGTCCCTTCCTATCCTATCCTATCCTATCCTATCCTATCCTATCCTATCCTATC
>BLBF01000022.1:15507193-15532504 GCA_015471245.1 Laticauda colubrina | reverse complement strand
TATTATTATTATTATTATTATTATTATTATTATTATTATTATTATTAACATGCTCTGATGCTAAAGAGTTCTACTCCCCTTCCCCACCTGAAAAGAGGAGAGGAATTTCAGTTTCAGTTTCAGTTTCACAGCAGCACCAAGCAGCTTTAATACAGTACAGTTGAGCTAAGCCACGCCCAGGCTCCTTGCTGTCTCTTTCTTGCTCACACAGCAAATACTGTTTTGGTTTCCAAACAGCCCTCAGCTCTCTCACACACTGACAGGATGCTAGCCAGATGAATACCGATGGAAGCTGGTAGGCAGAGGCAGACTTTTTTCTCCTGATTTTCCTCCCCCAAAACTAAGCCCGGCCACATAATTTTGTAGCAAAGCACGAGTACATGATATTATAGGCAACCTAAACAAAACATACATATTATGGACAAAACAGAGGTAGTCCTTTACTTACGACCATGACTGAGTCCAAAATATATGTTGCTAAATGAGACATTTGTTAAGTGAGTGTTGCCCCATTATACCACAGTTGTTAAGTCAATTGTCGCCAGTTGTTAAGCTAGTCACATGATTGTTAAGTGAATCTGGATTTCCTCATTGGGATTTTGCTTGTCAGAAGGTCACAAAAGGGGATCACATGATCCAGGACATTGCGGCCATCATAACTATGAGGCGGTAGATTTTTTGGACATTTTTTGTCCAAAATGGTATAAAGTTTCCTGCTTATGCAAAAGGTTGGACCAGGGATCACTGGTGGTCCATGAGAAAATTTTGGGGATCATCAGAGAAATGTCACCCCAAAGCAATTAATCCAGACTGCGCCGGAACACAAGGCTGCACCGCCCACATGGCCCATGGGAACACAAGGCTTGTGTTGCTTGCATTGCAAACAACATGAGGTAGTGAGGGGAGGGGGGAAAGGGTGGAGTGGGGGAACTTGCCCCACTCACCCCGCATGCCTGGCCTGGCCACCGAGCTGCTTCTTTCCACTTCTTTCTTCTTCTGCTTTGGGCTGCATGCAAGGAAAGCAGCAAAAGTCTTTCTTTGTCTCCCCCAAACTCTGCCAGAAATGAGTCTTTGGGACCCAGCAAGGCCACCTACTCCAAGAGGTTGTGTCATTGTGACAAGTCTCTCAAAGACTCATTTCTGGGGAAATTTAAGGGAGAGAAAGAAAGACTTCTGCTGCTTCTGCTACTTTCCTTGCATGAAGCCAAAAGTCACTCTCTCTCTTTCTCCCCCTGAAAATGGAGCTGGAGACAGTATCCTGCAATCCCAAGTAAAGAACAATCGATCGGTAGGAAAACGGGATGGGGAATTTTCCTGCAGACTTTTTTTTGGGATTTTCCCCAGGATCTCTGGTCCACAGGATTTAAAATTATGAGTTTGGTGGTCTCTGAGGTCCAAAAGGTTGGTGGCCCTTGGAATAGATGACCTCCAAGGTTTCCTCCAGCTCTGTCGTTCTGTTAATTGAGGAAAACAAGGCCTTTAATTATGCATTTCTGAAGAGATAGGGTCTCCTTCAGGGGGTTGGACTAGAAGGCCTCCAGGGTCCTTTCCAACTCTGTTATTCTGTTTTTTATAAACAAATTTATTACCCATGCTGATTGCCTCCAGAAATGGTAGATTGATGAACAGAAGCATTTATGTCCCCGAAAATACCAAGCCATAATAAAAAATTAAAGCACGCTGGGGTTGGGATGTATTGATGGTTGGCCAAATCAGGCCATTTTTTCCCCTTTGTGAAATGTATAATGCCAGAAGCATTGGAAGTTGTCCAATGAATTAGCCTGGGACCTATCTCTGTGCTGCCTGGGCTGGCTTCTTTTAAAACAAGGTGACACCCTCTTAGCAGAAGCATAATGTCTCGAGAAGCTTAGGCCATCTGTTGACTTCATCAATACATTTTTCTTGGGTGTTCGCCTTGTCTTAAGTTACTGTTAGAGATCTGGGTTTCTTCGATAATAAATCGCCTGATTCATTACAATTGATCGGAGTGTTTCTTGTTTCTTTAGACCTTGCCTGAAGATTTCTCGAGAAGGCAACATATTTTTCTCTTAATTAACTTGTGGCTTCAATGTACCCTGAGACTATTGTTCCCTTCATGTTGGCCTTGCTCAACAAAAGATCAGAATCTCTTGTCAAAGAGAGTCTTGTTCATAGCATAACAATAACAGTTTCTCTGTCTAGTTAGGTCTGGCTCTAGGGCATGGTGCTTATTGCTGTTTCTTGGCCGAGGGAACCAGTGTTGTCTGAAGACATTTTTCATGGTCATGTGGCCAGTGTGGCTATATGGCAAAGGTGCACAGATCATTGTTATCTTCTTACTGAACTGGTATCTATTTATCTACTTGCATTTGAATAGAATGGAATGGAATGGAATTGAAGGGTAGGGTAGAGTAGAATACAATAGGGAATAGAATAGAATAGAAATACAATAGAATAGAAGAAGGGAAGGGAAAGGACAGGAGAATGGAATGGAATGGAGTAGAGTAGAGTAAAGTACAGTAGAATACAATAGGGAGTAGAATAGAATAGAATAGAATAGAATAGAATAGAATAGAATAGAATAGAATAGAATAGAATAGAATAGAATAGAACAGAACAGAATAGATAAGCTGCCTGGAGGTCTTCTAATCCAGCCCCTTGCTCAAGCAGGAAAACCTATACTATTTCAGATACGTGACTGTCTAGACTCTTCTTAAAAGCCTCCAGTGATGGAGCGTCCACCAATTCTGCAGGCAAGCTGTTCCACTGACTGATTGTTCTCACTGTTAGTTTCTCTTTAGTTCCAGGTTGCTTCTCTCTTTGATTAGTTTCCAACCATTGTTTCTTGTCCTGTCCTCTGTACTTTGGAGAATAAGTTTGCCCCCTCCTCTTTGGGGCAGCCCCTCAAATATTTGAATACTGCTATCCTGTCCCCCCCTAAATCTTCTTTTCTTTAGAGTAGGCCAACTAATACCTTGCAGCTGTTCCATTTGCATGCTTTTGAACTACTAGATTGACAGAAGCTGGAGCAATGAACAGGAGCTCAGTGTGTCACGCAGCACTCAGGTCTCAAACCCAGGCTGTCGGCTTTCCAGCTGACAAGCTCAGCGACTTTAACCACAACACCATTTCAATAGACTAAACCTCAATCAAGAATTCTGCTTTAGAAAATATTACACAAAGGGTATGATCCAGAACTAAATCTAAGCATGTTTCTTTTTCTCCTGAAAAAAGCCAGTTGTTTTGGTTGCCATGAAGATGCAGCAATCCATCTCTGTACACGGGTACATTTTGTGTTCTTTAAAATAGAAAGGGTTTGACCACCGCTAATTACAACATCAGATTTTTCAGTTCGAGGAATGCTGCTCGGGAGTGCTGAGAACTGTAATTTGGCAAGAGTTAGAGCCCTCTCTTCTCTGAGATTTAAAATTCTGTTTTTTCAAGGCCTTGAATTTGCAGAAGGAGCTACTGTTGTGGTTCGCCGGCAGCCTGTGCAGATGGCAGCAGAATCGTATCTTGGGGAAGAACGGGGACCAGTCTGGGAGTCTGGAGAGGACTCAGATGAGGGTCCTGCATCCGATGCAGAGATGTGGCCAGGAACATCTGGGAGTGGGGTGCTGCCTCCGGAGCCTCTGGAGTCTGGCAGCAGTGAGGCAGAGGAACAAAGGGAGCCTGTTCCCAGTGCACGTGTGTGCAGAGCTGCTAGAAGGCGAGAGCAGCTGAAACAAAAGAGGTGACTCAGGAGTAAGGCTGGGAGGTGATTGCCCCTTCCCTAAGGTATAAATGACAGGCAAAGGTGATGAAACTTTTGCAGGAAGCAAAGTCATTTGTTCGGTTCAGATTCATTCTTGAAGCTCTTTGTACTTCTGTTGATTTCTTTTCTAGTTCATTTGACACTTCTGTTATTGGCAGCACTTCACAAGAAAGAAAGGTGGATGCTTATCTCGAGGGACTGTTTGAGATTCATTATCAGCTGGAAATAAAAATAATTCCCAGTGTTGCAATAAAACAAGACTTGTTTTTAAAATAAGCGTGTGCACAATTACGGTCTTGGAAGCCTTGGTCAGAACACCTATAAGGAAATGAGATCCAACTCTGGTCTGTGACTATAATAAAAGATGAAATTATTGTTTGAGATAAGAACTTTGGCTTTTGATGGTTGAGTACCCTCAACACATGAGGAAATAACAGTTGCTGGGTCAAATAATTATAAGGCATACTTACTCTTGCTTCATTCTACGAATACTAATCATCATTAATCATCAACTCACAACCATTTGTTTAGAGACCCGGGTGAAGTTACAACAGCACTGAAAACAATGACTTATGACTTGTTCACATTTATGACCATTGCCGCATCCCCAGGGTCATATAATCAAAATTCAGACACTTGGCAACTGATTCATATTTATGACGGTTGCAGTGTCCTGGGGTCACATGATCCCTGTTTGGTGACCTGACAAACAAAGTCAATGGGGATGCAAAATTCACTTAATGACTGTGTGACGAACTTAACAACAGCAGTGATCACGTAGTTTCAGTGGCTAGGTCACAATGTTTCATGACTTCTTTTTCTTCAACTCTGGCATCCCCTGGTAAAAGCAATATCAATAAATTGTATGCTTCGGTTTTCGACAACTGTGATATCTGGTGTGTTGTGTTCCAAATGATGATCTGTCTGTATTCGAAAATCCAGTTGTTGTTGTTGTTGTTGTTGTTGTTGTTGTTGTTGTTGTTCTTCTTCTTCTTCTTCTTCTTCTTCTTCTTCTTCTTCTTCTTCTTCTTCTTCTTCTTCTTCTTCTTCTTCTTCTTCTTCTTCTTCTTCTTCCTCCTCCTCCTCCTCCTCCTCCTCCTCCTCCTCCTCCTCCTCCTCCTCTTCTTCTTCTTCTTCTTCTTCTTCTTCTTCTTCTTCTTCTTCTTCTTCTTCTTCTTCTTCTTCTTCTTCTTTTTCTCCTCCTCCTCCTCCTCCTCTTTCTCCTGGACATTGTCATCATCATCATTTTTCAGGTGTCTTGTTTTGTTTCCTCCTTCAGATCTATCAGAGGAACAAAAATTTATACACAGTGGAAGCCAACAATGCACGACAATTGGTGGAAAGTGCAGCTCAAGACATTGAAAAACTCCTGAGTAACAGATCCACAGCCTTGGTGGTAAGTGGAACTTCACCTTTTCTTGTCCCAGTTTTGAAAATGGATACCTAAATGCACTTCATTCTTCCCTTTTATATTTCAATCTCATTAAAATACTTCATATGTTTGCATTTATTAAAGCTGTGACAATTCTTCAAACGTGCCAGAGGTTAAAACCCTGGAAGAGCATGACTGAAGCACTTCTGAAGGATCAAAGCAGCCGCATCTTTTAAAGTGTACAGCTGCTTCAGAAATCTAGCCAAATTGTGGGCATTCCCAGCCACATTGTGGGTCATCCTTGACTTACACTGGTTTGTTTAGTGACCAAAGATACAATGGCACTGAAAAAAGTCTCTTCTGACTGATTTTCACTCTTAATGACCGTTGTATCATCCCTGTGGTCACATGATCAAAATCGGGATACGCGGCAATTGATTCATATTTATGACAGTCACAGCATTCGGGGGGGGGGGTCATGTGATTTCCCTTTTGCAGATTCACTTAACAAACCAGATTGCTACCTTAATTGCAGTGATTCACTTAACAATGGTGGCAAGAAAAATCATAAAATGGGACAAAATAACAAATTTTTCACTTAGCGATGTGAATTTTGGTCATGAGTCAAGGACTCCCTGGGCAAGGTGGTTTTGGTTACAGAGGGAGCCAAGAAGAACTTCTGAAGTAGCTGGACAAGGCTAGCCAAAGACATAGCTGCTTTCATGAACCTGAAAGAGGTGCTTCATTAAACGTGGAACTGACAATCTGTAATGCTGTTGAGTGGCAAATGCAGAACTTAGAACAGCAGAGCAGTGGATATGTGATGGACAGCTAGCAACATGGTGTGTTTTCACACACACCATGCAATTGTTGTGAGGTATAAGATGGTATCAAAAGAGAGGCTGGATTGTTATATGTAGAAATTACATATTATGAGTTACACCTGTGAAAATGAAGAACAGAAAGGAAGCCATACTTATCCAATATTTGAACTATGCAATGATTATTGGACAGTTGTATTACTATATCTAATAAACATGTTCTGTTTTGTCAGGCTTTTGGGTAGAACATGGGCCTGTACTTTTTGGCATAAGTATATGAGAAGGAGATACTATGTTATCATGGCCCGAAAGGAACTGGCTAATGATCTATTGTATTACAGAAGGTCATAACAGGACCATAACAGGAAGACAAGCCATGATAACAAGGGTAGTTTCCAAGGACAAGGAAACAGGTGTTACACTACAATAATATGGATGTAGCATAGGGAGATATGTAGCTTGGATAGATTGTGAACCCAGGAAAGGGGAGAGACTGTATATTTGAACCTGTAGATAAACCCCAGCCCTCCTGGGGAAAATGTCTTTTGCCATGAGCAGAATTCCCTTTTGCAAAAGTTTAATAATAAAACTCTTATATATTGTTCACATGTCTCCAGATTTCCATTTGATTATTATCACATTTTGTGAGCTAGAAGAAGCATGGATTAAGAATACAACAACACATAGTGGGCAATACGCAAACAAAAATAAGTTGGAAACTTAATAATTGATAAAAGAACTTAGTGTTGTACAGCTGGGATGCAAGTGATTAAGATAAGGTAGTTTGGAGACCATCTCCATATTCCACAGGACTCATATTTCAAAAGAATTTTCTGGTTCAGATATCAGTATTTGTGTTCAGTTCTGCTTGAGAACTCATGAATATCATTCAGTGTCTGTGGTACAGACTGTGGTTGTATATTTCTGTGGTGCAAAATCAGCTCTTTTTTTTTTTTTTTTGCATAAAAGGGCAGATGCTTCAATTTTGATTGACAGATCACCATTCCACCCTCCCAGCTGCCAAATAGCTGATGGGATATTGGTATTGTCAAAGCACATGGATTTTCTAGATTCCCAACCTAATTTAAATATCTCAAAACCCAAGAAGACAATGCAAAATATGATAGCAAGTTGGAGATGAATTATGTCTTGCATAAATACATTCCAGTGCTCTGGGGAAAATTTTGAGAGATCGGGGGAGGTTAGCAATGTAAAATGCATTACACATAATATTGTCAGTTTGTGACATTGATAATTCTCAATTTTTTTTTCATGGTAGGTAGTACTGTTACCAGAACTACAATTTAATCCTTAATTGTACTTATTTCCTCCCACCCTAGTCATAGATAAAGTTAATGAGCTGACTTGCAAACTATTGCTGACTTTATTTCTTACTATGTGGAAAACCAGAAAAACAGAAAGAAATGTTTTGGGCATTTCCAAGAAATTTCCTGCACTTAACTGTTTTGTGTGTTGTAAAGAAAAGTGTACAGTGATCTACTTTTGGGACTGACCATAACAGGCAAACAACTTGGGAGGAAAGTTGTTATTAATTCAAATCATCTCTATTGCTGATGGTAACAGAATATCTTAATTACTACTTTAGTTGCATCATTACAACAGCCTTTGTTTCCTTTAGAAGAGAATGTATGTAGCTCAGGATTGAACTGTGAGGTCTTTGAGCTTCATTGCTTTCTTGCAGACATTTCATTACCTAACTAGGTAGCATCAATAGTGCTAGAAGGGGGTGTGGTTTGCTCTTTGTTTACTAGATGTTATTTAGCTGGGTATTGAAAGTCTACAAGAAAGCAGCCAAACTTCAAGGGTGCCACAGTCATAGCTCTTCCTCCCCCTCCTCTCTCCTCTCTCCTCCTCCTCTTCCTTCTCCTTCTTCCTCCTCCTCCTCCTCCTCCTCCTCCCCCTCCTCCTCCTCCTCCTCCATCTCCATGTTTCTCTGGGGAACAGAGAGCAGAGAATAGGAAAGCAGAGATGGTGGGAAATTTTGATGGGAGAAGAACTCGGAAGGAAGTGAGAAGCAAGGAATGTATGGATGGTGAGAGCCTTTTTCCAGATGCTGCTCAACTCCATAACAGTCTCATCAAGAGCCACGTAGCAGTTTGCATCTGGTTATCTCTTTCTTGGAAAGAATTACCTGCAATCTAATTATCAGCTTCCTGGCTTACAAGTTCTGCCTTCCTCTTTTGACACATATAACATATTCCATTCTTCTCCTGTTTATCTCAAGTTCCTTGCAAATTTGTGCTCATCACACAAATGTGTACCCATGCTCATGTGTTCTCTGTCAGGAGACCTGAAAGATACTCAGTAAAAATATACTCCATGGTATGGCAACATCTTACAAAGAAACTGTCTAAGCCTCTCATCATAGTGGAAACAACTCTTTGTGCTTTTTAAGCTTTCTGGGAAACACCAATATGTGGGGTTGAGATTAATGAATCTGAAATGGTTTCTCAATTCTGACTTGAGAGTCCTGAGGTTGTTTAAGTAATAGCAATAAAAAATGAAAACAGACCAACAGATACCCTGGTAATCTACCAAACATATAATACAAGAGGGTTGCCCATTTTATTTAATAACGTTGATTCCTGTTGGAATCCTCTGGCTCAGCATTGAGCTTAAGAACACCACACCTTCTGCTCAAACTCAAAAAGGTAGTTTGTTTGCTCACCCCTTTCCGCCTTTCCTTGAATTTTAAATTCAAAACCAGTCCATCACCTTCCCTGAAATTAATTGAAAGAATGATGGTATCCTCCCCCCTCTCTTCCTCCACACTCAGATGCCCCATTGATCTGTTTGTAACTTCACTGGTTGACCTTCCCCCTCTTTCTCTTTCTATCTTTCTCTTGTTGTATGTGAGAGACAGAGACAGACACACACACAGAGAAACAGAGAGAGAAAGAGGCAGACAGACAGACGGACACACAAACGGAGAAAGAGAAAAAAGGAAGAAAGAAAGAAAGAAAGAAAGAAAGAAAGAAAGAAAGAAAGAAAGAAAGAAAGAGAAAGAGAAAATGATAGACAGAAAGAGAGAGATACACACAGAGAGGCAGAGGAAGAGAAAAGAGAGAAAGAAAAAATAAAGACAAGAAGGAGAGAGGCAGAGAGAGAGAGAGAGAAAAGAGAGGGAAAGAAGGAGACAGAGAAGAGAGGAGGAAAGAGAGAGAGAGAAAGAGGCAGAAACAGACAAAGTGAGAGAGAGAGAGACACACACACACATACACACAAAGAGAGACAGAGGGAGAGAAAGAAAGAAAGAAAGAAAGAAAGAAAGAGAAAAAGACACACAGAGAGACAGAGAAAGATAAGAAAGAGAGAAAGAGGGAGAAAGAGAAAAAGAGATAGAGAGAGAGAGAGAAAGAGAGACAGAAAGAGAAGAGGGAGAGAAAATAAAACGAAAGAAAGAGAGAGGCAGAGAGAAAGAGAAGAGATAGAGAAAAAGAGAAGGGCAGAAATAGAGAGAAAAAGAGAGAGAACGAGACAGAGAAAGAGAGATAGATAGGCAGAGAGATAGACAAAGGAGACATTTCTCATTCTTTGTGACTTGTCACCTATTTTGTGCAGGTGCAGACAGAAGTAACACTTTGCCCTTCGGTAGTTGTGGAACAGCCGGAGGAGTGAATGCATTTGTGACAAAAAGAGGCTGTCTACTTCTCCTGCACCTCTTAACATTCAGGTCACAGAAGAGCGTCTGGGATGTGCGGAGGAAAACATTATGAGTCACCCAAGAGTCATAATCCTGAACCAGAAAAGTCAGCCTTTCTCATTCAACTTAGTGCACTGCTGTCCGTGGTGCTGAAGATAAGGTGGTCCTTAACATTAGGTCGGGATGGCCAGGATTGAAAATCTTAGATAACCAAACTAGGATAAACCTTCCCAAACTGCATTGTTGGACCCTGCTTCCCACACCCTTTTAAACTTGCACTGGGGTGGGGGTGGGGGAGGAAACGGTTTTGTCACCATCACACAAGGAAGATCTCTTTCTTTTCTGTGTTCCAATCTCGAAGCATGTTTTGTGTTTGCTGGTCTGAATTGCAAGCTGATTTGTCATTAGGAGGCTCCTCAGCTTCTCATGTCCTACCCACCCCGGGGTATTTTGTTAAGCTGACGGGACTCCCTTGTTGTTTTCTGAACCTGAACGGCATCTTTAAGCTAACGACGTTTCCAGCTGGTTTTTTTTTTTTTTTTTTTTTGAGTTCTGGCGTAACTTCCCTCTGGCCTGTGTGAGTTTTCTAAATTGCTGTTTGGTACAGTAGGGTGGGTTTTTTTTAATCTGCAATCCAGACATGTTTGCCTCTACAACTTTGTCTCTGAAAAGAGGGGAAGACACTGTATGTAATTCCCAGCTTCCCTAATCGCTTACTCGGGGTTTACGGTGGAGCGCCGACTGGTCTTGAAGGATTAATTAAGAGTTGAATTCTGGAGGGGAATATGATGCAAGAAAGCAGTTGGGTGATTGCTTTGGCCCTGAGGACTATGCCTGCCTGTGACAATCAGAAGTTCCTGCCCTTAGCCTTAGCCAAGGGAATTTGCAAAATAAATCAGACTCATTAAACACAGTATACAAATAAAAGTCTGAGCAGGTTTAATTAAAAATAAATAAATAAATAAATGTGATGAGTTCTTAATGAAGGGCCTTCTGTTCTCACCTTAAAAAACAGAAGAAATTAATGCCAGGGAAATTAACATTTTTACAAATGAATCTGAATTCTGTTCTGGATAACTTTAATTCATGGGGTGAAGTTAAGTTACCGCTGTGTGTCTTATGAAGATTTTCAGTCAAGGTTGTCCCAAAGGTGCTTTTGAATCCAGTCAGAACCAAAGAAGCTTCATGGATGAAGATTTTCAGGTCAAGGTTGATTTTCAGAAGATTTTCAGGTCAAGGTTGTCCCAAAGGTGCTTTTGAATCCAGTCAGAACCAAAGAAGCTTCTTGGATGAGAAGGAAAACATCTTCAAGGAAAGTTGCCTTTTGAAAAAACAACTTTGGAATCACTGTTGTATATATACTTTTCACATCCAAATAAATAGTCTGGATTAAGACAAACATTATCTTACTCATACAGTGGCCAAACAGAAGTTTGTGTGTGCTCATAAGCCAGATTTGAGATGTATCTTTCTTCTGTTGTTCTTCTGCAACTGATATTTGGTGGGATGCACCCATAACTCAGAAATAACATTGATAGCAGTAGCAATAGCACTTAGTCTTATATTCCATTTTATAGTGCTTTACAGCCTTCTCTAAGCAGTTTACAGAGTCAGCATGTTGCCCCCACCTTGGAGGGACAGAAGGCTGAATCAACCTTGAGCCTGGTGGGATTTGAACTGAGAAATTGCAGGCAGCTGGCAGGTAGCAGAAGTAGCCTGCAGTAGTGCACTCTAACCACTGCACCACCAAGGCTCATCAATACTCTAATAGATATTAATAGATTAATAGATAATTGATAAGTCTCCATCAATTCTCCATGCCCGTTTTAAAACCACCAAAACTAGTGGCCATAACAATGACTTGTGATTATGAAATCCTTAGGCTAATTATGCACCGGATGAAAAAAACTTTGCTTGTTCTACCACCTTCCAAGTTCAACTTCACTGGTTGACCTGTGGATTTGGTATCTTGGAAGAAGGGAAGAAACCTCTAGTTTCTTCCCTTCTTCGGGTTCTACAGGTAGTCCTTGACTTACAATCACAATTGAGCACAAAACTTCCATGGTTAACAACAAGACAGTTGTTTGGTAGGTTTTGTGTGATGACCCAGGGTGGGATACAAAATAAACACAGTCACAAAAAACTGGTGAAACCTCTTTTATTCCTTTATTTGCTTCCAAGCTCCAAATATCCTTGACGGGAAGAAAAAAACTCCCACACAAGCAGTTACAAGAAAGAGGAAAAATAACAACACAAACCAGGCAAGATAAGGGCTGGAGGACATCCACAGATAACAGAACACACACTGGGAAGGACGCCAAACTCAGAAAGGAACCATATACTAGAGATAATTTCACACTTTGTTTCCAGCCTTTGCCTGTACGCATGTCCATCCTCTTATTCAATTGTCACAGCTGCAGCCCATGAAGGGGATCAAGGCCCTCTGCTTTGGAGTAGACCATGTCTCTCCCTTATCCTTTCCTCCCTGTGTGCCCTAAGATGGATAGGGATGGGCCTGGGTCCTCCTCTGACTGCTCAGCTGCCTCTGCCCTTCCCCAGCCTCCTCCACAACCTCTGGAGCCACACTTCCGCTCCCTGTCGGCTGTTCCTGCTCTCCCTCAGAGTCAGTCTCCACCAGGGGCATGACATTTTGTCCCATTTTATAATCTTTCTTGACACAGTTGTTGTTAGGTGAATCAGTGCGGTTGTTAAATGAGTCACACAGTTGTTAAGTGAATTGGGCTCCCTCAATGACTTCACTCGTCAGAAGGTCGCAAATGGGGATCAACCATCATAAAGACGTGCCAGTTGCCAAACCTCCAAATTTTGATCATGTGACTAATGATCACATGACACTTTTTTCAACTTCAAATGCTCACTAAAACAAATTGTTGTAAGTTGAGGACTATTTGTTTGTGAATCTAGGTTTAAAAAACACATTATCCTTCATCAACTTTGGCCTAGTTTGGTCTAGTGGTGAAGGCACCAGGCTAGAAACCAAGAGATGATGAATTCTAGTCCCAATTTAGGCATAAAAGCCAGCTGGGTGATTTTAGGCCAATCACCAGGATACTGTGAGTTCTAGTTCCACCTTAGGCATGAACGCCAATTGGGTGACTTTGGGCCAAACACACACTCTCAATCCAACCCACCTCACAGGTTTATTGTTGTTATGGGGAAGAGATAAGGAGTATTAGCTTGCACCTCTACTACCCTTTTTCTGACTCTGTTATATTATTTTTCAAATGTAGCAATCAACACAATGTGCTTAAGATAGCTTATACTGATATGTAAATATTATAATATTGGCAGCTTTATTCTCATACCTGTTTTTTTAATATGGCTTTTGTCTTCTTAAGTAAAGTACCTTAAACTAATATTTTCATTAAAGAATAAAAAACAAAAATTAAGACAGGGTCTTATTTTTGAGGAAACATGGTAAATATTCTGGCCCATTTAGTTAAAATACAGTACATTTCAGCTCATCATACTGAGAAGGCGGGGAAACTTGTTGGAGATGAACCAAATTCTTCATTTATAAACACTGTGACCAGTGGTTAGGATTCTGAAGATAATTTATTTAGTGGTGGAAAAGAACCTACAATAGACAGAGGGTGGTTTTGACACTCGGCCAAATACCCTGTGCGGCCGTTTGCTGATCTTTTGAACCAGGCTTGATGACAGTCTGGTGTCCCTGGGCAATGTAGAACCATTGCTGGTTTGCCAAATGCAACAAACTGATGGGGAATCTTTGTGCCTCCCTGGGAGTATGGATGAATGATAGAATAGAATATAATTCTTTGTTGGCCAAGTGTGATTGGACACACAAGGAATTTGTCTTGGTGCAAATGCTCTCAGTGTACATAAAAGAAAAGGTACGTTCACCAGGAGATAAGATTCAATGGAATTCAAGGTGGACTGGACTTGGATCTCTTGTGAGCAAAAAGGGACTCAAGACTGAAGTCCACCCATCTTATTTGCCAAATGAGAAATATTGATCTATTTTGCAAATTATATAATATCCAAATATAATATAAAATATTGTTATGTTACATGACATTATCTTATTACTGAGATCAAATTGGCTGAAAATAGATCCAAATGTTTAGGAATCTTGGAGCTGACTTGCAAGGGGAAAAAAATTATTATTGTCGCCATATATTATTAATAAGAGCCGTGGTGGTGCAGTGGTTAGAATGCAGCATTGCAGGCCAACTCATTGCCCACTGCCAGGAGATCAATCCTGACTGGCTCAAGGTTGACTCAGCCTTCCGTCCTTCCATGGTGGGTAAAACAAGGACCCAGATTGTTGGGAGCAACAGGCTGACTCTGTAAACTGCTTAGAGAAGGCTGTGAAGCCCTGTGAAGTAGTATATAAGTGCTATTCCTTCCTTCCTTCCTTCCTTCCTTCCTTCCTTCCTTCCTTCCTTCCTTCCTTCCTTCCTTCCTTCCTTCCTTCCTTCCTTCCTTCCTTCCTTCCATCTTATTCCCTTCCTCAATTCCCTTCCTTGTGGTACAGTGGTTAGAATGCAGCATCACAGGCTGACTCTGCCCACTGCCAGCGGTTCAATCCTGACCATCTCAAGGTTGACTCAGCCTTCCACCCTTCCGAGGTCAGTAAAATGAGGACCCAGATTGTAGCAGGCAATAAACTGATTTTGTAAACTGCTTAGAAAGGTCTGTACAAGCACTGTGAAGTGGTATATAAGTCTATTGCTATTGCTATATTTGTCAGTGCTGAATTAGAGGGGATAATACCAGTTTCTGCTTTTTTACTATTTATTTCATCTTTTTAATGCTTTTATTTTGTTCTGCTCTTAGAAAAAAAAATTCTCCTTTTTTTTTCTCCTTGGAGTTTGTATTTTAATTTTCTATATTTAAAAAAAATAAAAATTTGAAAAGGAACTTGTTGAAAGACAGGTCAATGGTGTAAGCAACTCAGTCTGAAAGAAACATATCTTTTTCTAAAGTCTCCTGGCCATTTTTGTTTTACAAATGCACTTGCTTTTTCCTTTTTCCTTTTTCCTTTTAAGCCTGTTTTTTATGAAAATAGTGCTAAGTGGTTTGGACGAATAAAGGGGAAAAAAAATCTCTCATCAGTTTCATTGGTCTCCCTCCTAATGGGAGCCAAATCTTCAAGGTCACTGCTAATATCCCCTTGGATCAATAACAACCAGGCCAGACAAAATTGCAAGAAGGAGAGCTATCTGGAATTGTATGTCCTCCTTTTTTGGAGTTGTTTCTCTTTTACAGATATTAAATACGTGCAATTGCATTTAAAAGAAAACATGCCAATTGGTGCTCTCATTTTGAGTTGTGAAGGAATGTAGTTTAAGGTGTAGATCCATTCAGATAAAAGGTGCTCTGTTTTTTTTTTTTTAATTTAACATCTGCATCTTTTGTAAGGTAAAATTTCCCCTCACACATCCATGCTAGTCGTTTCTGGCTCTAGGGGGCAGTGCTCATCTCCGTTACAAAGCCGCAGAGCCAGCGCTGCCCGAAGACATCTTGGTGGTCATATGGCCGGCAGGACTAAATGCCTTTGAAGGTGCACAGAACGCTGTTCCCTTGACACCAAAGGGGTCCCTATTTTTCTCCTTGCATTTTTTACATGCTTTTGAACTGCTAGGTTGGCAGAAGCTGTGACAAAGAACCGGAGCTCACTCTGTTATGCAGCGCTGGGGATTTGAACTGTCAAACTGCTGACCTTTCTGATCAACAAGCTCAGCATCATAACCACTGCGTCCCAAAGCAAATGTCAGTTTTCAGCAAAAAAATATCAAAAATTGTGATCACATGATCTTGGCCGTAAAAATAGCCATAAATGGAGACTGGTTTATGAAAATATTTCCCAGTGGTTAAAACTGTGGTTACACAATCAGGGAGGAAACTGGTTGTAAGCAGCTGGTTGTAAGTCTCTTTTGGGGAATCCATCATAATTTTGAACAGTCGCTGTGCCACTGGTGCCATTGAGAACCATCTGTAAGGATTCCTTGACTTACGACCACAATGGACCCCAAAATTTCCATGGTTAAGGGAGACATTTGTGAAGTGAATTCTGCTCCCTTTTACAACCTTTCTTGACACTGTTGTTAAGTAAATCCTTGCAGTTGTTAAATTAATCACATGGTTGTTAAACTTCCCCATGGAGGTCATCAGAAGGTCACAAAAGGGGACTGTCATAAATTTCTGACCCAGGCTTCCAAAACCGTAATTACATGCACACTTATGCTAAAAACAAGACTTAGTTTATTGCCACACTAGGAATTATTTTCATTCCCAGTCAGAATTAGTCTCAAACAGTCCCTCAAGATAAGCACCCACCTTTCAGTTCTGTGAAGTGCTGCCAAAAACAGAAGTATCAAATGAACTAGAAAATATACCACCTGAAGTACAAAGAGCTTCCAGAATAACTGATCTGATTGAACTACTTTGCTTCCTGCAAAGGTATCATCATCTCCGCCTGACTTTTATCCCTTATGGGAGGGGCAATCACTTCCCAGCCTTACTCCCAAGTCACCCCTTTTGTTTCAGCCTTCTAGCAGCTCAGTGCACACGTGCACTGGGAACAGGCTCCCTTTGTTCCCCTGCCTCGCTGCTACCAGACTCCAGAGGATCCAGAGTCAGCACCCCACTCCCAGATGTTCCTGGCCGCATCTCTGCATTGGATTCAGGACCCTCATCTGAGCCCTCTTCAGACTCCTGGACTGGACCCCGTTCTTCCCCTCTGTCCAATTCTGCTGTTTTCTGCACAGTCTGCCAGCAAACCACAACAATACGAGCCCGTTAGCAAGCACCTGAATTTTGTTCATGTGACCCTGGGGAGGCTACATCGGTCATAAGTGTGAAAAATGGACACAAGTCCCTTTCTTCTGTGCTGTTGTATCTTCGGTCAATTCTGAAGGAATTGTTTGTAAGTCAAGGTCTAGGGCTTAAATCGCCAGTTTCCTTTTCCTGGCACGGGAGAGCAAAAGCATGGGCAAATCTAGCCATTCAGAAGACCTGGTTAAATACGTTGGGTCTGTGTAATCTTTATTTCCTTCCTTCCTTTTTTTTTTTATTGCTGCTGGAATAATAAACCCTGCAACAGCCACGCCATTCAATGAAACAACCACACTAGTGGTGGTATTCGACCGGTTCGGCCTGGTTCTGGGAGCTAGTGGCAGCGATGAGCAGTAGAGACTGAACCGTTCTCTCTGCCACTCTGCTGTCGGGCCCACCCATCCGCCCAGGCTCCCATACTCATTTTTATCTGCTGAATTTGAAGCACAGCTGCTTTGCGTGGCATAGAGTTGAGCCGCACGGCAGCTGCTGAAGCAAGTGGGATCGTGCAGGCTTTCAGGAGGCGAGTTTGAACACCTCTGCGCCTTCACAAAGTGTGTGCATGCGCGCAAAGTGTGCCCACCAAGCCACGCCCACCGAACCGGTGGCAACAATATTTGAATCCCACAACTGAATCCCACCAATAAGAATATAGTGCTTTGTTTAAAACAACAACAACAACAACAACAACAACAACAACAACAACAACAACAAAACAATATCATCTAAAAAAAAAAAAACGGTCTGGTCTGAATGAATGAAGTTGTCATGCCGGAGAATCAATGAAAGTTTTGGCCAACCGAATAAGCCATAAATAATCAGACTTGGAGATGAGCAGGGAGCCTTGGTGATCTGCCTGCGTGCAACAGCTTCACTGGTGGTCTTGTCGACAGATGGGTGCCTCTCACTAGCCAATGGGGGGGCGGGGGGGGCGGGGGGGGCGGGGGGGGGGCGGGGAGAGGCAAAGATGAGCGGAGGAGGTTGTTAGTGGGCTTTGTAGTTGAGTTGTAGCTCACAGGAAACAAGGCCTTTGTCTTGTTTTCTCAGGGGTATCAGAGAGACTGGCAGCGTGGGTGTGTTGGAGGCAGTCATGCGGAGAGCCCCTCTTCGGCTTGTAATTCTTGCAGGAGTAATATATCTGGCAGGGATAAGGTAGCAAGGGAAATTAGGTGGCTCTCTTCTCCTCTGGTCCCCTCCCTCTATCTTTCCCTTCCTCCTCTCCTCTCCTCTCCTCCCCTCCCTTCCCCTTTCTCTTTTCTTTCCCTTCCTCCTCTCCTCTACTTCTTTTATCCTCTCTTCTCCCCTCCTTTACCTTTCCCTTCCTCCCCTCCCCTCCTCTTCCCTTGACCACCCCTCCATTCTCTTTCCCTTTCTCTGTTTTTCCCTTCTTCCTTCTTTCCTTCCTTCCTTTCCTCCTCACCTCTCATCTCTTCTCATCTCCTCCCCCTCCCTTCCCCTTTCTCTGTTCTTTCCCTTCCTCCTCTCTTCTCCTTCACTTCTTTTAACCTTCCTTTACTTCTTTTATCCTTCCTTTATTTCTTTTATCCTCTCTTCTCCTCCTTTATCTTTTCCTTTGTTCCCTCCCCTCCTTTCCCCTTTCTGTTTTTCCCTTCCTCCTTCCTTCATTTTCCTTCCTCCTCCATTCCTTTTCTTTACTTCTTTTATTTTTCCTTTACTGCTTTTATTCTCTCCTTTCTCTTTTCTTTCCTCCCCTCCCCCTCCTTTCTCTTCCCCTCTCTCTGTTTTTCCCTTCCTTTTCCCTTTCTTTCCTTTCCTCTTCCTTTCCTTCCCTTTCCTCTCCTTCTTTCCTTCTCCCTCTTCCACTTTCCCTACCCCATTATCCACCCAATGAAGCTGCCTCCTCATTTAGGCAGTCAATCTAAACATGAATGGGCCAGCTCATCTTGGGAAGTCTTCCAACAGCTTCATTCCATCCTGTTTCCTCTGGGATGAAGATTGTGTTCCCCTGTGAAGAGTCGATATTCCCACGTTGTCTCAGTTGGCCCATCAACCACACCCAAGCAAGCAGATGGCAGAGAGTCTTTGCCCAGCATCTCAGGAGGCAATTGATCAGTAAGACTGGGAATGGGGTACTTTCCTTCCATGGCTGAATGCAATCTCAGGCCTAACAGGGGGGACAAAAATTTCAGATAGAAACCTCTTTTGGAGAGAAGGCTGCTGCAGACATCACATAATGCTGTACTTGCAGCTGACACTAATGCATCATTAAGCTGGGGACTATGGCCATTCATTGCTCCTGGACAAATGAACTGGCTGTGTATTGCCATTGCATCAAATACTAGCTGATTATTTTCATATAAAGCTTTACCTGATGTAGCATCTCCTTATCTAAAATTGGCTTTTCTAGATGTTGGCTTACTTTAATCTAACATATGCTGGGTTTAAATAAACCTGGAGCCTTTTGGTTGATTCATTAGATATACCTTCTACTAGTTCCCCAGGTAGCTCAAGATAGCTTATCAAAGAATGTTTCTTTTAGCCCTGAGTCTAAGAAAGTGACACCAACCAATGAGTTTCTATGACTGAAACTCAACCTTGAGTCTTCATTCACTTATTCCAACATCTAAATCACATTTCAAGATGATCTGAAGTTAGTATTATTGCAGCTCTGAGGTAGCCTTTCCTTGAAGGCATCTCAACATTGCTTAGGTTTTGCGGCTGTAGGAGATAACCAGGCTGAATCTGAGGGAGGGGACAAATATGTTTACAGACCCCTCACATCCTGGACACAAACTGTTTCAAATCCTTCCCTCAAAACACAGCTATAGAGCCCTGCACACCAAAACAACTAGACACAAGGGGAGTTTTTTTCCTGAATGCCATCACTCTGCTAAACAAATAATTCCCTCAACACTGTTCAACTATTTACAAAGTCTGCACTACTATCACTATTAATCTTCTCATTGCTCCTTATCACCCATCCCCTCCCACTTGTGACTGTATGACTGTAACCTTGTTGTTTGTATCCTAATGACTTATATTGACTGTTTCCTAATATGATTTGATTGCTCATGTACCCTATGACTATCATTAAGTGTTGTACCTGATGATTCTTGACTCTTGATGAATGTATCTTTTCTTTTTTGTGCACTGAGAGCATTTGCACCAAGACAAATTCCATGTGTGTCCAATCACACTTGGGCAATAAAGAATAAAGAATTCTATTCTATTCTATTCTGTTCTGTTATATTCTGTTCTGTTCTGTTCTATTCTATTCTATGTCATAAGTCACGAGTCCCTGGAAGCCCACAAGAGATCTTAAGTCATCTTAAGCTAAGATCTTAAGATCTTAGGCATGGAGTGAGTTAGGAAAGGGCAGTTCACCATACTTGTAAGCTTTAGAATTAGATGATGAAAACAGGGCAACCTTACTGATCAAAACAAAATTACAAGATTTTTTTTTTGTTGTTGTTGTTTATGTGGTTGAATGTCTTTCTTATCACCCGCTCATTTCTCTGGACTTGGCCAGATTCTTAAGCTTGCAATACATCTTTATACTCCTTTTGAATCTCCTGATTTCCCCTGTGCTTGACAGGTGCCATAGGAACATTCCATATCTCATAGGAACATATACATAACACACACTAGTCTCTTGGTTAACTGGTTAAAAAGATTACATTCCAGAAGAGTGATTGAAAGCCATTATATTGAATTTGACACTGGCAGTTGTGCATTTTGTAAGATGTTTTAACAGGTGGCAGTATGACTTGGTCTCATTTTACACTATGGATATAGTACAGCATATATACCCGTATCTACAAGCTGCTGGATTATAATAATTACTAGGGCTGGTTGCTAGAGAGAGGGAATTCTGTGTGTTTTCTTAGCAATATCACATAAACCTACAGATATCATCTGCAGTCACCAGAACAAAAAGATAGGCTTATGCATAGGTCATCTTCACAAGGAGGCAAAGGATGTGGGCAGTGGAAATCTTTGTTGCCTTAGTAGCTGCAGATAAGGGAAGATTTGTTTACGGTTTGCATTCTGAGAGGCAAGCACTTTGTTTTACAAGTTGCCAGGGTGAAAACAGGTGAAAATCTGAGGCTGTAAAACAAACATAGAGAATGACTGTTGACTAAGATGATCAAGAGCCTGGAGGTTAACCAGGGGTGGGATTCAAAAAATCCCAACAACCGGTTCTCTGCCCAGTTGCTGGGCGGACATAACCTACCAATAGAACTTTGAGGAAGGCCATTTTTCACCTTCCCCAGAGTCCGGAGGCTTCCCTCGGGCCTGTGGGAGAGTGAAAACAGCCTCCCTTGGGCTCTGGAGGCCCTCTGGAAGCTGGAAACAGGCCCATTTCCAGACTTCTGTAACTTCCAGGAGTTTCTTTCCCCCTTCCAGAGCCTTCTCACAGACCCTGCGCTTACCTGCATCCAAAATGTGCCACATGGAGACTCCTGGGAGGGGAGGGGAGGGGAGGGGAGAGGTGGGCAGCACCATCTAGTCGGTTCAACTACTGATTCAAGTGAACCAGATGTAAATTTAACATACAGTTTGCTCGAACCTGCCTGAACCGGCTGAATGCCACTCCTGAGGTTAATATGAAACTCAGTCATAGAGTTGGTTATGCAAGCTTTTGCAAGATCCTTTCTTTCCTTTATTGCAGGGATGTCAAATTCAAGGCGCATGGGTTGGATCTGTCCCACAGAGTCTTAGATCTGGCCCATGGAGCCAACCTGGAAATAGTGAAAGACCAGCCCATGATGCCTTTGTCAGTGAAAATGGAGCTCAGGAGGGCCCTCACAAGTTTCATTTTCGCTGACAGAGGGTTGCAGGAAGCTGTCACAGCAGTGGTGAGATTCAAAAACTTTTACTACTGGTTCTGTGTGCATGGCTTGGGGGGCGTGGCAGGGGAAGGATACTGCAAAATCCCATTTCCTCCCCACCCCACTAACCTGCTTTCCAACTCTGTTCTCCTGTGCAGGGCAACCAAAGGAGACCCAGCCGATCAGCTGAGTCAGAGGTGGCATTTGCCAGTTCTCTGAACTACTCAAACTTTTTGCTACTGGTTCTCGAGAATCGGTCAGAACCGGCTGAATACCACCTCTGCATCACAGCCAAAAACGGAGCTCAGGAGGTGTGCGCATGGCCCTCACAAGTTCTGTTTTCTCTGGCAGAGCACTTGAGCCCCCACAGGTGGCCCTGACATGAGTGACGTTGAGCGGGCCATGCCTACTCTAGCCATGCGTCCCCATGCCCTCCCCCCAAGGTCAAACAGAACTCTGATGCGGCCCTCAAGGAAATAGAGTTTGACACCCTTGCTTTAATGAATGTGCATTTCTTATTGAACGTTTATTGAGTATTCAGACTTAGTCCTTTCTTGATACTTTGCATGGATTCAGCTAAGACATCTATATGCTTGAATTCCTGGATAAAGGGGAGAGAGGGAGAGAGGGAGAGAGGGAGAGGGAGAGGGAGAGAGAGAGACTTTTTTATTTTCTATGAAAAGAAAGACTAAGGGGGGCACAATAGCAACTTCCAATATTTGAGGGGCTGCTCCCAAGAAAAGGGAGTCAAGCTACTCCAAAGCACCTGAAGGGCAGGACAAGAAGCAACGGATGGAAACTAACCTAGGAGAAAAGCAACCTAGAACTCAGGAGAAATTTCCTAATAATTAACCAGTAGAATGGCTTCAATGCAAAATTTGTGGCTGCTCCAACACTGGAGATTTTGAAGAAGAGATTGGACAGCCACTTGGCTGAAATGGTATAGGGTTTCCTACTTAAGCATGGGGGTGGACTAGAGGACCTCTGAGGTCCCTTCCAACTCTGTTCTTCTGTTATCCTTCCTCTTGCAATTGCCAAAAGGCATTTATGGAGAACCTATCAGTCTTGGCTGGGAAGGAAAAAACCCTGAACCCCTGTAACTATGATATTTTCCATCCTTGGTTTCCATAACATCTGCAAAGAGGAAACGCTTTCTCACTATTGTTTTCAGGAAGGTGAGGTGAGAATGAAGCAGAATCTCCCATGGAAGCACACACAGTTGCTAGGAGCAGGAACTGGTTGCCAGGACTTGGTCCCATCCCTCTTGGCGATGATGACGTGGTGCTGGGGAGCGGGGTGTTGCCATAACAACCAGGGCCTTCTGTACCTTATTTAGCTCCATCCCATTCTTTTTGGCTCCTGTATAAAAAGTTCCCAATCGATGGTTAGCAATTACTCTGGCTTTTTGGCCCAAATTAGAGAGAACTCGGCTTAGATTCTGTTGATAGTTTCCACACACATCAATTAAAACCATTATTTCTCTCATTGTAGGAATTTTTTCATTTTTCCAATTTTTAGCAAATACAATCCTAGCCACTGTTAATACATTTACAATCAAATATTTCAATACCTTGCTATATATTCCAAGTAAAATTCCCAATAAAAATATCTCTCTAACCAGGGAAATTCTTGAACATGAGATAGATGTGAGGCTTTCAAGATTTGTACCCTGCAGGGGGGAGTAAATCACTTCTTTTATAATGTTTTTTAAAAATAAACAAATTTCTGAGCTGGAGCAAGTTCCAAACAGAGGAAGGTTTTGGTCAGAACTTGCCATGTGATACACACAGGCTGCATAAGGGAGATATTAGTCTGCTACTAGTAATTGCAAAACTAAGGCAAGTTAAAAGAATGGCGTAAAAGTGCAGTAATTCATTCTGTCTGTCAGGAAACGGAGAGCAATTCATTGATTTAAA
Organism: Laticauda colubrina; assembly: GCA_015471245.1. NCBI lineage: Eukaryota > Metazoa > Chordata > Lepidosauria > Squamata > Elapidae > Laticauda > Laticauda colubrina. Next base: position 15,509,383 of record BLBF01000022.1, on the reverse strand, counting down.
TATTAGGAATGTCCTAGCTAGGTTTTAGTGTTTTTTAATAAACATTCCCCAACACAATAGGCTGAAATATAGAAGGATACGAAAATATATGGCTTTTCTGGGGTGCTTCCTTTTCCTTACTCCCAATCTGCAGACTTTTGCAATTTGCTGCCGCACTGCTCATTCAAACCCCTTTCCCCCCTCTCTTTCTGTGGGCAACTCTAAAAAGACCATAGACATATTTTATGAGCTGACATAAAGGAGATTTGTCCTCAGATGAACATCCTATTTTGTGGGATTAATTTTCCAGTAAGGAAGCACAGAACCCCAATAATAATATTTCCAGAGCTTTTCTTGGCAAAGACAGGAAGTCTAGTCCTGCCAAGAATGTAATAAGAGTTAATGGAGAGGCAGTTTCATAAGCAACACCAGAATGTTTCCTTCCTGCCTTCCTTACAGGATTAGGCCAGTGATTTCTTCTAACAACCAGTTCTCCGAACTGCTTAGAATGTTAACAACCGGTTCTAGCGAATAGGTGCGAACCGGTAGAAACCCAGCCCTGATTATAAGTATCATTACCAGGATACCGTTTTACTATGTTGTATAAGCAAATTGACCCAGACAATATACTGTACATTAAGCACTTACATATATTTGAGAAAAAAATGTATAATTTTTTTTTTTTTTAATTTAAACTTAAGCTTCCTTACTCCTGTATACTGGGGAGAAAAAAGTCTGACTTGCTTTAATTTTATCTGCTCTAGCTTTCTAGTTGGATTTCCATATGAAAAATATTCTTCCTGGATTGACCCTGTCAGCTTTCTTTACAATTGTGACTTTGATGTAGTTGTAGGCACAATTCCCTGGACATCGCCTTGTCTGTCTTGGCAACACAACGAAACACAAACACACACACACACATGCTGAAGGGTTCAGAAGTCTACAACAATATATCGCCAGGAAAATAAAATTTCTTCTTGCTTTTCCCAAAGTAGCTAGCTTCCCTCCGGGTTTGATCCCCCCATCAGGGTTTTCATTTGAATTTCTATAAAATTCATATCAATCATCATGCTTGGGTAAAAGAGGTTGCTGGTTCAGAATAAGAATTTAATTTTTAATTTTTTTTTCACGATTTTTTCCATTTTTTATGATCATAAAGAGAGAATAATATTGTTTAAAGGCAAAGAGGTGACTATAGAAGAACCCCAACAAATAGGAAAAAAGAAAGAAATAAGTACAAATTGGGAAAATAGTAAAATATATATGGATACGTAAAAGACTGTATTATAATTACAATGAGACTATTAAGGTTAGAAGTTGGAAGACAAAAACTATTGTATTATTACTGTTGGCATGGTATAAAAAATATATTGACCCAGTAATTACACTGTCCATAAAAAATGTTGGCTGTTAAAGGAAAACTACAATTAAAACATATACAAAAAGAAAACCAATTTAATGTTTTCCTCCTAAAAGCTAAATGTTTGCAAGCAAGTCAGGTTTGCTAATTTACCGGCAAGCCTCACGAAGAGCTTAAATTTCATTTTTGCAAAGTTTCAGTTCCTGGATTATCAGACTTTCTTCTGGCTGGTAGATATTTTATAGTCTGGTCATGGTATCTGTTTTTCTTCTTCTCTTGAGGGGATGTTCTCCTATTTTATAACCGATGGGTTACGGACAGTCCTGGACTTACAATCATTTGTTTAGTGACTGCTTGAAATTACAATGAAGGCACTGAAAACAGGGGATTTACAACTGGTCCTTGGGTTTATAAGCATCGCTTGGCAACTGTCATAATACAGGTAGCTGGAGACATACGGCCACCAATTGAGCCCAAAATTTATGTTGTTCAGTAACAGATTTGTTCATGGCCTATTTCTCCACATATGGCAATAAATTATTTGTGAGCTATTAACAAATTAGACTATAGGTAGTCCTCGAATTACAGCAACTTGTTTAGTAACTGTTGTGGCACTTAAAGAGGGAAACAGAGGGAGGGGGAGAGAGAGAGAGAGAGAGAGAGAAGGAGGGAGGCAAACATGGAAGGAGGGAGGGAAGGAGACAGAAGGAGGGAGGAAGAGAGTGAGGGAAGAAAAGGGAGAAGGAGGGCAGGAGGAAGAGAGTGAGGGAAGGAGAGAGAGAGAGAAGGAGGGAGGCAGGCAGGCAGGGAAGGAGGAAGAGAGTGAGGGAAGGAGAGAGACAGAGAGAGAA
>BLBF01000022.1:15453707-15466573 GCA_015471245.1 Laticauda colubrina | reverse complement strand
CTTCTTCTTCTTCTTCTTCTTCTTCTTCTTCTTCTTCTTCTTCTTCTCCTCCTTCTCCTTCTCCTTCTCCTTCTCCTTCTCCTTCTCCTTCTCCTTCTCCTCTTCCTTGTCCTCCTCCTCCTATTTCCTCCTCCTCTTCCCCTTTTATTTCTGCCACATTCTTTGATTTTAATTTTCTGCTGTTTGGGGCAGTATGGAGGGCTTTGATAAATGATGTATATTTCATTGTACTTTTATTTTCCCATCACATTGAGAGCTGTAACCTTCCAGTCAAGCGACATAAGAAAGAATGCAGGATTCATCCTTAACCACACTTGGCTTCTAACCTGGGGTGTTTATGACAACCAAAATATGGCTTGGAGGATTAGCAAATTGGTCCCTCAGTTTGCAAAGCAGCGACCACTTTGGGATCCTCAGGGGCTCCCCAAGGTGTCTTGTGCTAATCTGCATTTCAGGAGTGGGCATACAGTAAAATATTACTCAGTGAATAGGAATTATTTGAGAACTGTTTCAAAACTCTTTCGGTTCTTAAAAATGGCTCTTTTTGCTTAATACCATGGTGATTACACATTTATCTCTATATTTAGGATCGGGAAATTTATGCTTGGAATTATAATGCATTAATGATGCCAAATTTGACTTCCAGCATGCTTTGAACTCCCACTGGGACTTCTTGATTTTTTTTTTTTTTTACACATGTGTGGTAGATATTTTGAGTAAGTACTATAAATAATTTCAGCCCTGTAGGGTAAAAGAGAAAAAAAGGAGGAAGAATAGAGGTTTAAGCCTGGTTGAGCTTTCTTTAGCATATTGCTTTTACAAGAAGGAGCTAAGCTGCCATTCTCATGGCTTTAAATATTAATCTATAAACATTGCCATTCTAAATACTCTTCTGCCTACCCACTATATATGTGTCTTTACAAGTATACCTTTGCAAACAAGCATCTCCATTCAGAGTAAAAATAAAAATGTCATCAGATTGGAGAAATAACAAAAACGTTTGCAATCTTGAGCAGTGAAGGCCAGTTCAAATTTGACAGAGTTGTACAGCTAGTCCTCCAGTTACAACCATGACCCAAATTTCTGCCATTAAGTGAGACATTTGTTAAGCAAGTTTTGCCCCATTTCATCACTTTTCTTGCCTCACTTTTGAAAGGAATTGTCATGCCCCTTTTGGAGTCTGACTCCGAGGGAGAGATGGAACAGTTGACAGGGAGTGGGAATGTGGCTCTGGTGGTTGTGGGGGAAACTGGGGAATGGCACAGACCGAATGAGCATCCAGAGGAAGACCCAGGCCCATCCCCTCTTCATTCTAAGGCATGCAGGGAGGAGCAGATAAGGGAGAAACATGAGTGGTGTGGTCTATGGGGAAGGAAGGGGCTCTGAGCCCCTTCATGGGCTGCAGCTGGGAGGACTGTTTAAAAGGACAAACTCCGCATGGCAAAGCTGCTGGAAGCAAAGTGTGCATTCTTGCTAGAGCTTATCTGTGTTTTGGCTTCCTCCCAACTGTGGTTGCTGCGTTATCTGGTAGAAGTCTGCAATTAATCATCCTTGCCTGCTGTAGTAATTCCTTCAGTGTGGTTTGTGCTGGCTTTTTTAAATTTCAAATTAACTTTACTTTGGGCGTGGACTGCATTTACTCCCTCCACAAACTGTTTTCTTTAAGAGTTGGATATCCTGCCAAAGATAATTGAACATTGGGGCCAAGTTGGAGGCATTAAAGGGACTTTCTTCTATTTTCTTGGTTATTTTTGTGTCATGCCCTGGGTCATCACAGGAATTCTCTGCAGTTGTTAACCCTAGTAACATGGTTGTTAAGTGAATCTGGCTTCCCTATTAACTTTGTTTATAAGAAAGTCGCAAAAGGGGATCACACATGACCCCCGGGAATTCAGACCGTCATAAATATGAACCAGTTTGCCAAGCATCTGAATTTTCATCACATGATCATGGGAATGCTGCAAGTGGTGTGATGGCCTAGAGGCAGAACTCTCGCCTCACAATCAGAAAGCTGTGAGTTCAATCCTAGCTAGAGGCCAATATTTCTCTCTTTGGGCACATTGAAAATATATCTATCGAACAAAACTCCATATTGGCAACAGGAAGGGCATCTGGCCAGTTAACACTCAGCTCCAATCAGTTGCCCAGACTCCACCTTGCAAAGGATTATGAGGTAATTAAAAGAGGATGATCATGGGTATCCTGCAAAGTTCCTAACTCTGAAAAGTGATCATAAGTCCCCTTGTAACTTTCAACTAAATGAATCATTGTAAGTCAAAGACTACTTGTAATTGTCTTTTACTACCTTTATTCTTATTCTTATTCTTATTCTTATTATGTGAACTGCCAGAAATTGTCTGAGCCAAGAGAATCTAGAACAATAGAACTGGAAAGGATATTGAGGATATGGGCATCATGTAAGTTTAATAAATAAATGAAATAAATAAATCTTAGAGGATACAGGTAATCCTTGACTTACAACCATTCCAGAGGTGGTATTCAGCAGGTCTGACCAGTTCTGGAGATATGGTCGCGGAAATTTAGAATAGTTCAGAGAACCAGCAAATCCCACCTCTGGCTGGCCCCGCCAACCCCATCTATTCTCTGCCTCTCATTGAGTCCCAGCTGATCGGCTGGGTCTCCTTTGGTTGCCCTGCACAGGAGAACGGTGCTGGAAAGCAGGCTAGTGGGTGAGTAGGGAATGGGATTTTGCAGTATCCTTCCCCTGCCACACCCATTAAGCCATGCTCACAGAACTAGTAGTAAAAAAAAATTGAATCCCACCACTGCCCCGGGGTCAGTTACTATGGTACTGGCATACATCAAAAAGTATGAAGGATTTAATTTGGCTATGTTCTGCCTTTAGGTTTACCATTCATTTGTGTGTATCTCTTTAAAACTGGTAGATATGTAACATCTAAATAATAATATAATTTCAAGAATATCTTTGTTTTCTGTAAGGTATTCTTGTGTGCACTGGTTTTTTAAATATCCAGCCAATCAAATTTTTTAAAGAAAAAAATAATCTGCTTTAGCATTCTCAATGCTGGATTTCTACAAATGTAATTATTTCTTGAAGAATGATGTCATTTTAGAAAAAAAAAAAGATGGAATGTATGTTCTTCCTTCCACTGAGTCATGGATTTTTCCATTTACTCAGCAAAATATCTCTGGCCTTCTAGTGATGAATTGTAAAACTTCTCTTTCATTTTTTCATGGTTCAGCAAGGCCATTCTCAGTGATGGATGTTAGGCGTGAACAACTAATGCGACACATGCAAAGTTTGAATAAACTACTTTATTAAGTTCAGCCTATAATACAGGAATCTTCCCAGTTTGGCAGCCTATGCCTGGGAATGATTAGATAAGGCTCCAAGGAATGTAGGAACATCAGCCCTAACCTAACCTTTTTGTCATGGTGCACCAACTCCAAGCTAGCTTCACGTTTGTTCCCTCCTACCTGCCAGACAGAGCACTACCCAACACAAGTTGTAACTAACAAATGAATATCAATGAATTACTAAGATCAAGAAAAGAAGAGGGAAAAAAGTTTGAAAGTAAACCACATGCTTGATCTGTTTTGTGATTTCTGGTGATGTAAGTCCATCTAGAAGAGTCATAACAGTAAATACACTTCAATGTTCTTTTTTTAAATTATTGCTTGTTTTAATCTCAACTATTTATATATTAATTAAAAGCAATTTTTTTCCTCATCCTGCTGCCTGCTAAAGATGTTGGAATTACCATATTGAGAATTTTAGAAATGCTGGTTCCACTAGGTGAGGAAGGAGCAGAAAACTGACAAAAAGCCTAATGTGTTTAAAAGTGATTTTCTTCTCCGTGCTTCATAGACTCTGAAACAATGCCATTAATTATCTTGATTAATTCTTGCCCTCAATAGGGTTTGGCTAATTTGTTATCTCAGTTTAGTCATTTGTGGATCATAAACCATACTGAATCAGCTGAGATGGCATTGCTGATCACTAGTTTACTGTCCCTTTTTAAGAAGACCCTCATTAATAGACCCTCATTAAAAGTTCTTTATTCCAGTAATGGATTAATTAAGTGTTTTGTAATTGAATGAATTACATCCATTTACAGTATATGGTGCTTGGGAAAATATGGTCTTCCTAGATTTGATCTGTGTAAAAATGCCCACGTGGGTTACTAGAAATGGAAAAAATTGGAATAGCATTTGGTAGTCTTTGTAAAGTTGTCCACAAAACATTTAATTGTGAAGGCTGCCAACTTATTCAGAAGCAAGGGATGGGCTTATAAGAATTCTGGAAAGTCAACTATTTTCCATGTATAAGCAACATATCCCAGAGTACATCTTTCTCTTTTTCCTTTTCCCTCTTCTCCATGAAAACCTTGTGCTTCAGCTGGTTTTTCAAAATCCACTTGATGTGTTTGTGTTGGGTGTTCAAGAAACCGTTGCTCTCCCATTATTGCAGTTATCTTTATTGCCGGAATAAAGGCGCCTCTAAAACACAGCTATAGCACCAATTATTGTAATTGCCTCTCTTAAAACAGATTTGCAGATGCTAAGTTTCTGTTTAATTTTTTTTAATCAACTTGCATTGACTAGAGGTCCCCGTAACTGAAGAATTGTTAGGGCTCAAAAATTACCAGCAATTTAGAAGAATTGGTGGAGTTGTAGCATGAACAAAAAGGCAGGAGGCAACCTATGTTTGTTATGAGCTGTGCTCCAGAATATGACACATGGTGGCAATTTGGCAAGTAATTTGGGTTGTTGTAATAGGGGACAACTGATTCAAATGCTTATAAACAGCAGCATGAATAGGTCCTGTGTGGACAGAGGAAAAATAACTCTTTTGATTGTTCCAAAAAAGTCACAGGTTTTGAGAAAGTTTCTTCAATTTATCTTCAGATATTTGGCAGAAAACCCTTCCTTCTCTTCATCCAGGAATGTCTGTGATGATTCTCAGTCATCCAGGTCATGGATGTCCCCAGGGCGCTATTTTTCAGGAGGCAACTGGACTTTCTTGGTTTTTCCTTGAAGATGTTTCGCTTCTCATCCAAGAACCTTCTTCAGCTCTGAATTGAACTGAAGAAGCTTCTTGGATGAGAAATGCAACGTCTTCAAGGAAAAAAACAAAGTCCAGTTTCCTTTTGGAAAAAGCACCTTTGGGACTTCTTAGTGATAGTTCACCCAGACAGTTCACTCAGCTTCACTTAATATACTCCACTTTACTTAGCCCTTAGTCTCCTGAGTTTGCTGCAGAGGGTCACAAAATTGCAAGGGGATGGCTTCACATCAGCTTTGTTCAACCTCCTACTGTCCAGAATTTCAGCTTCTACTAGGACTAGGAGGGAAATGATAGCAGCGTTCCAATATCTCAGGGGTTGCCACAAAGAAGAGAGAGCCAAGCTATTCTCCAAAGCACCTGGAGGCAGGACAAGAAGCAACGGATGAAAACTAATCAAGGAGAGATGCAACCTAGAATTAAGGAGAAACTTCCTAACAGTGAGAACAATTAATCAATGAAAGAATTTGCCTCCATAAGTTGTGGATGCTCCAACACTGGAAGTTTTAAAGAAAATATTGGATAACAATTTGTCTGAAGTGGTGTAGGGTTTCCTACCTAAGCAGGGGGTTGGACTAGAACACCTCTAAGGTCCCTTCCAACTCTGTTAATCTATTTGTCTGGGAGAACGATGCTAGGAAGCAACACAGTATAATGTGTTCAAGATGCTCCACTTTCTGATGTTAATAAACTCTCAATATTCTTGGCAGTCATCTTTTGAGACCTTTTGATTGAACTATCACTAGGAAGTCTGAAAGGTGCTTTTTCAAGAGACAATTGGGTTTTCTTGGGGTATTTTTGAAGATATTTCACTTCTCATCCAAGAAGCTTCTTCAGCTCTGACTGATTGATTTCTCAGGCAGAGTGGCAGATGTATAATGACTCTCAACTAAAATTTCAAAATACATTTTCAGATTAAAATGGAGTTGAAGGTTACACATTTTAGTATCAGTGGACTAATTTAATAGATTTATTTGGTTGATATAGTTAAGCTCCAGCCTCAGTTAGAATACCTGAATCAATATACGACATTGTATTCTGAATGATTGATTTATGGAACTTTAATATAAATCCAAATAAAACACACTGTTAATTTCTTAAAGATGGTTTGGGCAGATAGCATATTATTTCCAGTCTTTTTTGAAAAGGAATTAGGATTGTGCCTACCTAATAAAACTTGTGCAATTAATTAATGAATAGTTGGATGCCTTTTTATCTGTTCATCCTAATTTAATCAATTGATTAATCTGTTGAACTGCTGCGGTCTACAGAATACCCAAGTTTAGCCAATTCAAGTTGATTGTGCTTCCATCTATAAGGGATTTTTACGAGACAAGTATCCATATTACTTTTTTCAAGTTGACTGCTGTGGCATGAATCTTCAACATTAATTTTGAGATCAGGAAGAAATCAAAGCATTTGTGGCTGAATTAATACTTTGTCAAAACTGAAGTAATAAAAGAGGACTATAATATCCTTATGTTGGTCTCAATCAATAAATGTACTGTGCCATTAAAGAGACATTATTGATGTTAGCTTTATTTATCCCCAAAACTAATAGCCTGAAACAAACATTTCCATTTGTATGTCAATCCTTTCAACTTTTCAGATCAGTTCCACAAGTCAAGATTTGGGGAGAAAGTTTCCCTAGAGCATCACTATTGACTAAAACTCTAAAGACATTGGAAGTATCAAAAGTGAATAATAGAGTTGGAAAGGAGCTTGGACCTATTCCATAAAATAGGTTATTTTCAGGGGTGGTATTCTACTGGTTTGGCCTGGTTCAAACGAACTGGTAGCCTCAAAGATCAGCTGGGAGTGAACTAGTTTGTTCCGAAGATCAAGTTATTTCCTTTTTTCCCCCCACCAATCAAGCTGTTTTCTGAAGATCAGCTGTGCCGCATGTTTTACATTAGCTAGAAAGCAGGAAATCTTCGGATTTCTTGCTTTCTAGCTTATCTAAATCATGAGGGATAGCTGATTCCTCCCCCTTGCTGTTGTACTGCTTCGCCAAGGAGACTTCCCTGAGGCTCAGGAGGCAAACAGTTGGGTGTGTGGGGTACTGCGTTGCCACCCGCACCCCATTTTTGCTCCCAGAAGGCTTCCCTGAGGCCCAGTAGGCAAAAAAAAACCAATGCCCACACAGTCACATGACCACCTGACCACACCCACCGAACCGATAGTTAAAAAATTTGCATCTCACCCATATATTGTCAGGCACAAAAGACCATGAGAAGTTCCAATTACAGGTGTTTCATGTAAACTTTGCCCATATAGTTGGTTAGCCAGTTTGGGGTCAGGGCAAAGGGCATGAAGCAGCCTTCGTGTACTAATATGACTTTGTTCCCCCAAAAGCAAATCCTGAAAAACCATAAGCATCCAAAGCCCAGTGTCATTTCCTTGGCTTTTCAATTTGATAGGTATGATTAACGTGGCATTGTTAGGATGTTGCTTCTTCCTCACCTTATTTAAGGACCTGGCCCAGGTGGTCCCTCAGGAAAGCAAAACTCTTTGACTGCATTAAGTTGAACCAAAAGAACTTTTACTGTGTGAAATTCCAATTAAACTAATTTATAATTATTAATATTTGTGCATGAGTGGCGTGGTGGCCTAGAGATGGAATTCTCACCTCACAATCAGGAGGCTGTGAGGTCGATCCTAGGTAGAGGCAGATATTTCTCTCTCTGGGCACAATGTGACTGTATCTGCTGAACAAAACTCCGCATTGGTGACAGGAAGGGCATCCAGCCATTAAAACACTCTGCTAGTTCCATTCACTTGCCCAGACTCCACCCCGCAACAGACTATGGGGTCATTAAAAAAATATTTTTATTTCAATTTTCATTTTGATTTTAGAGTGTGCAGAAATGGATAGGCTTTTCAATGGAAATGAAGGAGAAAGAAGAGACAGAGTATTATGAAATTTGGAAGTTATGTTATAATTGGCTGCAAGGTAGACACAAAATAGAGATGAAATGAAAGGTTATGGTGTGATGAAATAATTTGGTATGCATAGGCGTAACTATGTATTCTCATGTAGAAATATGTAAATAACTACATGAATATATGAAAATATGACATAAATCAAATGTAACATAATTGTAATAATATTTAGTCATATTCTATATACTTAAGAATATGTCAAAGTGAGTGAACACTACTACAAATATGCTGCAATGAATGGAAATATGTTGTTAATTGTTTTTTAATTGTAGAATTTGTTTAATAATTTTTTTACTTAAAAAGATGATGATGATACCTGTGCATGAGTAATTACTCTATCACTTCAACTAGTGATTATTATTTTGCCCTAGATAAGGGTTAGTGGAATTCAAGAGGGCTTGAATTTAGTCCCTTTGTGGCTACGTAGAGACTCTTAAGCTGATTTCTCTTTTGACTCCACCCCCAGGTTCTGCTACTCCTTCTCCCACGCATATTCAGCTTCAGAAATCACTCTTCTGGTGAATACCTTAAAAATGTAATTTTTCCCCTTCCGTTGCTGAGTGCATTTCCCATAGGTACAATAAAAAAACTTCCAGCTAAGGCTCCTCTCTTCTTTAAATTTAGAAACTGTTTTCTGATCTCACCAGCGTTCCCATTGCTTCTGCCAATTCCAGATGGTTCTGTTTGCACTGTTCTTGCCAGCTGTATTTAAACCCATACATAAGCAATTGCTGTTTACATAGCAACTATACTATTCAGTATCCACGAAGTTGTGTCATCCGCAGGGAAATGATCACACACAATATAATATTCAGCAATCAGCCTTCCTCCCCAAACCTTTAGCTTCCGTTGGAAAATAGAAGATGCTTGCAAAGTCTGTTAAGGTAACATTGCCATCTTAAGGCCTTTTGATGAATGTGAGCTAACTATAAATTGTCCCTTTTCAAATGTTATTTTAGTATCGTGCCAGCTGATTATTGTCCATGTCTAACAAATTTATTTACATAGTGCCAAAACTCTCTGTGCCTCTAATCTTTAGCTGGGGGGAAATGGTAGAGTATAGAGCAAAATGTTTTGTATTAAGGTATAGAGCAAAATATTTTGTATTGAGGTATTTTTAAATGGGTTAATTTTCAGAATCTGGAACCCATAACTTCTGTGGAATTGGAAGACAAATCTCCCTAGGGAATGGGGATCCAATAGAAATTGAGTCTTTATGGTTTTTCCCAGTGATTCCATTCTAACCTTACAGTTAGAGCAAACTAGACCAATACCCAGAGGCAAAGGATCTTAGTTGGCTTTTTTTTTTTTTCCTATTTTTCCTTTATTATTTTTACAAATAACTTAAGGTGAGAAAACATATCTTTTCTCCTCCTATTTTTTTCCACAACAACAACCCTGTGAGATGAATTGGGCTGACAGAGAGAGAGAGAGAAAGAAAGAAAGAGAGAAAAGGAGAGGGAGGGAGAGACAGAAAAAGGGAGAGAGAGAGGGAGGGAGGGAGAGAGGGAGAGAGAAGGAGAGAGAGAGAGACAGACAGAGAGAGACACACACAAAGAGAGACAGAGAGACAGGGAGAGACAGGGAGAGAGAGAGAAAGACAGAGACACAGAGAGAAAGACAGACAGAGAGAGAGAGAGAAAGAGGGAGGGAAAGACAGAAAGACACACAGAGAGAGAGAGAGAGAGAGCACGAAGGTCACTCTGCTGGTTTTCTCAAAAGTGCTTTTTCAGGAGGCAACTGGACTTTCTGTTTTTTTCTTTGAAGACATTTAGCTTCTTATCCAAGAAGCTTCTTCAGCTCTGACTAGATAGTGGGGAAGGGAAGGATTGATACTCCTTGCAGACTCATTTGCATCCTTCTAGAGAGTCATTGAGGCCACTTGGAGGTTTCTCTGTGTCCTCAGGGTCACCTGAGTGGTGCAAAGGGGCGTGGCGCCTTCTTGGAACTGCTGAAAGGACTGTGTTGTTGACTGGAGATAGATGATGTTGTTGAGAGAGGGCTATTCAGTTTAGACATAGATGGCCTCTTTGGCCCCTCTGTCAAACTAGAGGCCCTCTCTGCCCAAAATGTGGACTTTTCTGTCTTCAGAAGAGCGGTCTTTGTCTTTTAAAAGCAGATACAGGCCACTTGAAAGTTTATCTGCTGAATCTACTGAATCTAGTCCTGATGGGTTTCTTCTTCTATGTTGTGCCATGCATTTGTGAAGTGGTTGTTTTATTTATTTTTTATTTTTATTTATTTATTTATTTGTCAAACAAGTATTAGATAACAGTTATAAGTATAAGCATAGTTATGAATACATGAAATGGATACGAATAAGAAAAAAGACCAATAGGACAGGGACAGTAGGCATGTTGGTACGCTTATGCATGCCCCCTACAGACCTCTTAGGAAAGAGATGAGGTCAATAGTAGAAAGTCTAAGGTCAAAGTTTTTGGGGTTTGGGGAAGAAACCACAGAGTCAGGTAGAGTATTTCAGACATTGACCACTCTGTTGCTGAAGTCGTATTTCCTGCAATCAAGTTTGGAGCAGTTAACATTGAGTTTGTATCTGTTGTGTGCTCTTGTATTGTTATGGTTGAAACATAAACCATATGTTTATGGTTTAAACATAAACCATATGTTTATGGTTTATGAACATAAACCATATGAACCATATGAACCATAAACCATTAAACCATATGGTTGAAGCTGAAGTATTCATTGACAGGTAGGACATTGCAATAGATAATTTTATGTGCTATACTTAGATCAGACCGAATATACCCCCAATGTACAGATCTGAATTCAGTCAGATTTTAAGTCAATCCACATCACCTAATACAGGTAGTCTTTGACTTACGACCACAATTGAGCCCAATATTTCTGTTGCTAAGGGAGACATTCATGAAGTGCGCACTTCCCACCAACCAGCTGTTTTTTAGGTCTCTGCCACACATGCACAGGGGTCAGGGCACATGTGCAGGGGGCTCTCGCATTATATTTTGGGGTTTCATGCATGTATGCACCTACCCCATGCTGGTGTATCCCGTTTTGGGCCAGGAAAGCCTCCTGCACCAACCTGGAAGCCAAAAATAGGAAAGGGGTGCATGTGCAGGGGGTGCTCGCATTGCATTTTGGGGTTTCACACATGTGCATTTTGGGCACTCGACACCAAAAAGTTTAGCCCTCACTGCTCTAGGGCCAATGGTTCTAAAACCCACATTCCGGAGAGAAAGTCAATCGTAATAGAAAAAGTTTGCAAAGATTGAACCTGTCAACTCCACTACATACAGCCACGGGGTAATATTTGATGTGGACTAGATTTCATTGGCAGATAATTTGGGAAGCCAGACTTTGTTGACCATGACTGAAGCAGACAAGGAGTCAATTTACAGCCAGCTCGGTAGGAAAAAGAGCTTCTCTTGGCAAGACTTATTGAAGCAGGCAAGTTGCCTCTGGGGCCGGCCAACACATTAAACTGCGCCACTGGAATTATGTCACTGTTGCAAGGAAATCTATCTGGACATTAAATTTCCTCCAAAAGAGCGTACGGGGCCATGTAGGTGAACCTTCCAACATGCTTCCCCCTCCCCCGCAAAAAGGGTTCCTCAATCACCCAGAAAAACAATCGGCAAATGAATCCTTCCTATACGGAAGAGTGAAATTTGCTACTTGTCATTTGCACAGCATGGCAAATGTATTTCAAATGTTTGGCAGCATCTTCAAGGCATTTCCTACACTCAGCTGTGATGCATACATGATATTTTTGTCAAGGTGATGATGCATTAGCTCTCTGAGATGAGATGTCACAAAACATAGAAATCATTGTACACAGAGGGTTGTTTCCCCCCCCCTTCAATTCATGAGCAACAGTGTTGTGGCCTGTCAGCCAATAGCCCCTCCAGCAGCCGAATCAGAGGAGGAGGAAGAGCTGTGGGAGTCAGGGCCAGCATCAGGGCAACCTGGGAGCTCCAAGGAGGAAGAGGGAATGGAGCTGGCGGAGAGAGGGGGGGAGGGAGGGAGGCGCTCTGTCATCCCTCAGATGGAGAGTCAACAGCCCTCAAATCTGGAGGTGGCTGATGAGGAAGAGGAGGAACAGATGGGTCCAGTGCCTGACCACATAAATGTGCAGAAGGCAGAGGAGAGGAGAGCAGTGGAAATCTGTGGGCTGATCCTTGGGATAGAAGAGCCATCGCTGCTTGCAAAGCCCCACCCTAGTTCTGGGGATAAAAGGCAGGGGGTGGAGATGGATAGATGTGGCAGACAACTATTCATTTTCCAGACGAACGGATTTATTAGCTTGTGAGAGGAACTTTTTGCCTGGGGTGCTGGCATTCCTAATTAAAGAAATCTTTTGAGACTCATGGCATGAAACATTCCATGTTGAGGGCTCTCTTAATGTAGAATAACAAGAGTTGGAAGGGGCTGGGAGATCTTTTAGTCCAACTACAATGGTAAAAATGATCACACAGAGACAGCGTACCTGGATCCCTCTGAAAAATTTGATGCTGTGCCAGGTTTTTTTTTAATTCTCGTGTCTCCCAAATATTACCTTTCATCTCCCCAAATTCCAACTGCGCTTAAGCTGCTTAATTATGTTTAAGGTGTCTATTTTGTTGGTTCAAATGGAAAGGTAATATTTGGAGACAAAAGGAAGATATCTATCAGAAATGAATTTAAGGTAGCAGCTTTTGGCACCAAAAATAAACCATTTTCCAGTAATGAAATTTATCATCAGCTTTCTACATTTCCCTGGGCCCCAAATGACTTGGGTAAGATAAAAAAAACATATCTTAAATCTGCATAGTCATTAAAATTAATTCAAGTAAAAGCAACTAATAAAAAAGAAGAAGAAGAAGAAGAAGAAGAAGAAGAAGAAGAAGAAGAAGAA
>BLBF01000022.1:15435817-15453697 GCA_015471245.1 Laticauda colubrina | reverse complement strand
AAGAAGAAGAAGAAGAAGAAGAAGAAGAAGAAGAAGAAGAAGAAGAACAACAACAACAACAACAACTTTATTGTCATTGTACAAGTAAATGAAACTGTGGATGCACCCCAGCAACTGTTCGCAATACAAAAAAAAACAACAGAGTGCTTAAAGATGAAGATAAAAAAAAAAAAGTACCCGCATCTCCATTTGCAATTAGAGAGTACAATATCTATGAATATACAAAAATATATATATCCAACATTGACTATGACGCTTTGCTGAGTGTAATACACAAGAGATGGATTGTACTGTAATATGTTATTTTACATCTGAATGAGGTATTGTGATTTCACATCTTTTCACATCTTTGTATGGTAGTGACTTTGTATTTATTTGCGGTTCGGATGGCCCAGGGAAAGAAACTGTTAGTCTAGTGGTGTGGGATTTTATTGACCTAAAGCGCCGTCCAGATGGCAGCAGGTCAAAAAGATAATTGCCAGGATGTGAGGGGTCTTCGGTGATGGCCTTGATTCTGCTTTGGCAGCGGGACCTGGCTAAGTCTTTCAGGGAGGGCAGAGGGCAACCAATGATCTTTTGAGCTGTGTTTATCACCCTCTGTACAGTTTTCATGTCCTCAGCTGAAGAACCTACATACCACACACCCAGACAGCATGTCAGAGTGCTCTCCACAGAGGCTTTATAGAAAGCCAACAACAGCTTCTTATCCAGATTGTTTTTCCTGAGAACCCGCAGGAAGTGCAGCAGCTTCTGAGCCTTGTTCACTATGGCCTTGGTGTTAGGGGACCAGGAGATATCAGCCGAAATATGGATGCCAAGGAATCTGATCGTAGGGACAGTTTCCACTTGTTCTCCGTTGATGATGAGTGGGGCCTGTCCATGTTTCCTGAAGTCCATAATCAGTTTTTTGGTTTTATGGATGGAACTGAATCTTAAAAATTTCCTTGCTACAGTTCATTGCAAAGCTTGTGAGGGGGTATTGAATTCTGTTCCAACTTTTTAAAGGGGGGTAACAAAAACAGTGTTGTGAATCTTTACGTTATTCCTTTTCTATTCCAATCGGATTGCACAACAGATAATAATGTTCATTTAGTGACTGGTCAAAGTTACAACAGCACTGAAAAATGTGACTGATGACTAACATTTTGGAAAAATGAAAAGATTCTGATAGAGGAAGAAGTGATTATGAAAATATTGGAATCTGTAGAACTGAGTAGATTAACACTGGCAATGAAATAACAAGAAAAAGTGGAATACTATATGATATGGGATTCATTTTATAAATGGTTGGAAAATAGAGTTAATTGATAATATTAATTGATAATATTATAATGATAAGATATATAAAGTTGAATAGGCTGTAATATGAATGTAAGTTTAGTAAGAAATATATAAAAAATATAACATTTGCAAAAAATATATGTACCTATCAACACATTGTATAATTGGAAGATGGATTTATTTTGAAATAAAATTTTAAAAATTAAAAAAAAAAAAGAAATTTGGAGTTTGACTGTGGTTATAAGTTGAAGACTCCCTGTAATACAATGTATAGGTATACCATGCTTCTCAGGATCAACTTCTCTTGGAAAATGTGCTTGTGTTTATGGAGATTCTCCATCATCCAGATCATTGTGGTCCCAGATATGCTTTTTCATAGGTTTTTTGTTTTGTTTTTTCTTTGAAGACGTTTTGCTTCTCATCCCAGAAGCTTCTTCCACTGTGACTGGATGGTGGGGAATGGAAGGATTGATACTCCTTGCAGATAGCTCGTCATTTACATCCTTTTAGAGGATTGTTGAGGCCATTTGGAGGTTTAACTGTGTCCTCAGGGTCACCTGATGGTGCAAATGGGTGTGAAGCCTTCTTGGAACTGCTGAAAGGACTGTGTTGTAGACTGGAGATAGAAGATGTCCTCTCCCTCCCCTTCTATTGAGAGAGGACTGTTCAGCTGGGACATAGGTGGCCTCCTTGACCCCTTCTTTCAAACCAGCGGGCATCTCTTTCCAGAATGTGGACTTTGCTGTCTTCAAAAGAATGAATATTTTAAATGCAGATGGACTGTTGAATCTTGTCCTAATGGGTTTGTTCTCCTATGTTGTGCCATGAGTTTACGATGTGATTGTTTTGTTTCCCCACTCTACAGATCTGCACATGCCTCACTGCATTGTACTGCATGCACTATGTTGCTCATATTCTTGGGGTGGACAAGCTTGGCGTATTCTTGGGTTTAAAGTGTGCACATGTGTTGAGTTGGCTGAAGATCCTCCTGAGCTTTTCAGACATTCCTGCAATGTACGGAATGACAACGTTGCTTTGTTTCTTGGTGAAGCTTTAAGATCTTTGAGGGAAGAAATGACAGAACTTCAGAAATGACACCCGCAAAATTTCTGGTTTAGGCAACATTCAACTCTGCTTTAAAAACCTACATTTTAGGAGAGCAGAGAAAATGTATCTTAACTTCTCCTATTTCATCTGAGCTTCAGGCCTTGAGAATATAGTATGCCTGAGGATGTTTACATCAGTTAGAAAATTGCTGCCTGGAAAGGCATAAATTTGCTTTTATTTCAAGACCTTTAATGTTGTTAATGACTAAGCACTGTTTTGATGAGGTTGTTGAATATGTTTGGTGCTTCCCAGGAGTTCATTTATTGGATAATATTCTCATTAAATGTGTTGGATAACTTTTCCAAGGGGGTCTCTTTGAACGCCGACTGGTAGCTGTCAGTAGAAATATGCATGAAGGTGAACATCTAGTTGAAGTACAATGAAAAGATTTTTTTTACAATTCTGTATTCTGTACAGATGCAGATAGATAAATTCCACAAAACATCCATAACAAAGTATCCTCGTAACTCACATTTGTGACAAAATTCTTCTTAATGACCAATCCTTTGCATTTCTGTCTTGTAGGTAAAAAGATGGTTTAACTCCTATCCTTTTTCTCCCATCTTGGAATGATAGAAGTAGAACAATTACCACGAGTCCATGAGTTCAGCCAAGAGTGAGGAAAACTCCCCCAACCCATTGAGGGTCAATTTAGTGACCAATTAGGATTACAGATGTGGTCATGTGACATGGACTACATTTCCCAGGATACTTTAACTACATTTACCATGATGCATTCCCTTAAGGGAACAGCTCACAATTGCTACCTCACTATCCAATTCCCATACACTGGCTGGATAGCACACTCCCCACTTGGAATTGTGAGGTCTTCCACTCCAGGGGTCTCCAACCTTGGCAACATTAAACCTTGGCAGCGTTAAGCCTTCAACTCCCAGCTGGCTGGGGAATTCTGGGAGTTGAAGTCCTCCAGCTGTAACCCTATTCTAATCAATATCTATGGAGATTCTCTGTCATCCAAGTTACTGGGAACTGGACTTTCTTTGTTTTTGCTTGAAGGCGTTTCGCTTCTCATCCAAAAAATTTCTTCAGTTCTGTGTAAATGGTGGGGAATGGAAGGATTTATATTCCTTAAAAGTCATCTGGTCATTGGCACTCTTTCTGAGAGTTGTTGAAGCCACTTGGAGGTTTATCTGTGCCCTAAGGGTCACCTGCAGAGTGCAAATGGGTGCAAAAATCTTTTTGGAGGTCTTCTGAGACTCACACCTTGACTAACTATGGGTTCTTCCACACACCTACTCAAGCAGGAGACTCCATTCCACACACCTACTCAAGCAGGAAAATCTCTTCTTAAAAACCTCCAGTGATGGAACATCCAAAACTTTTGGAGGCAACCCCTCCCCTGGTTAATTGTTGTCATTGTCAAGGAATTTTTGTCTTAATTCTAAGTTGTATCTCTCCTTAATGATCTTCCATCTCTGTCTTGCTTCCGATGTTTTAGAGAACAGGTTGGCCTCCTCTTCTCAAATATTGGAAGACTGTCATCCCTAGTCCTTCTCTTTGTTAGATAGACATACTAGGTTCCCTAATCGTTCATCATATGATTTAGCCTCCAGTCCCCTAGTTATCTTTCTTGATTTTCTATGAACTCTTTCCAGAGTCTCAACATCTTTTTCTGTGGTGACCAGAACTGGATGCAGTATTCCAAGTGTAGTCTTACTTGTACAGTCTTGCCTTAATGCTGACACTCCATTCCAGTTTATTCCAGTTTATTCAGGGGCATTGAATCAAACTGATGAGAATCCTATAGAGCCCTAGTGGTCAGAATTCAGTACTACAAGTTGACTCTGCAAACTGTCAGCAGTTCGATCCTGAGAGGCTCAAGGTTGACAGCCTTCCGTCCTTCCATGGTGGGTAAAATGAGGACCCAGATTGTTGGTGGTGTATGCAGACTCTGTAAACTGCTAAGAGAGGCTGTAAAGCACTGTGAAGCAGTATATAAGTCTAAGTGCTATTGGTATTCCTTCCTTCCTTCCTTCCTTCCTTCCTTCCTTCCTTCCCTTTTATTCTCTATCTCATTCTTCTTCCTGCTGGTTCATTGGTTAGAATGCAGTATTGCAGGCTAAACTCTGCCTGCAGCCAGAAAGTTCATCCTGACCAGCTCAAGGTTGACTCAGCCTTCCTTCCTTCCTTTCAAGGTCGGTAAAATGAGGACCCAGATTGTTGGGGGCAATGTGCTGACTCTGTAAACTGCTTAGAGAGGGGCTGTAAAGCAGTGTGAAGCGGTATATAAGTCTAAGTGCTATTGCTATTACTGTCTGTCTGTCTCTGTGTTGACATGTTCTATGTGTGTGAGATAAGGGTTAGGATGCAATATATCTCTGTGTGAGATAAGAGTTAGGATGCAAAACATTTAATATAAAACTATGATGAGGAAAGAATCTTTTTTGGGTCTCTAATCTTTGGCTTCAAGGAATGTGATTCATTAAAGTAGACGTTGATGCAAGAAAGAAGAAGGATGCTTTATGGTATTTTTCCCTCTCCAAATTTCCATTTAATATCTTCGCTTTTATATACACTCTTCAGATGGCTTTGTTCAAAGATGTAATGTGTTCTTAGGAGGAGGGAAAAACATAAAACCACAACACATCATCCTTGCTTCAGGGGGGGAGTTCATCAGGAGCTGAAGTGCTAATTAGGAAAGCCAGGAGTGTTGTGTGTGTTCTTCATTATCCTTTTGATATGTAATGACACTCAGCTTTCACACTTGGTTTCAACCAAAGATTCTGTGCATTACATTGCTAAGTGCTTTTTATACACATTTTCCTGGCTCAACCCTGGATGGATAATGGGGGAAAAATCATTTGTTTCATGGCCTCTATAAGTTCTGAAAGGAGATTCGGTTGAAAGAAGGAAAGCAGAGGTTTTTCTTTTTTTTAATTAGACAGCAAGTCCAATTAATGTAGAAGATACAACAATAGAGTTGGAAGAGACCTTGGAGGTCTTCTAGCCCAGGCCCCTGCTTGATCAGGAGACCCTAGACCATTTAGTAGAAGATAGAATAATAGAATAGAATTCAGAATAGAATAATGGGATGGGATGGAATATCATAATAATATCAATATCACATTACATCACATCATATATCACTGTGATGGCGAACCTATGGCACACATGCCACAGGTGGCATGCAGAGCCATTTGTGAGGGCACCTTAGCCTCAGCCAAACTTACCTGCACTGCACAGGTGTGTGTTTCCCAGCTGATTTTCGGCCCATTTGAAGCTGTTTTCACCCTCCCGGAGGCTCAAGGGAAGCCGCTGCAGCCTCAGGAGGCCAAAAAAAAAAAGCCTTCTGGAAATACTGGAAGTGCCAAAACGGGCCCATTTTTGGCCTCCCGAGGCTGCAGAGGCTTCCCTCAAGCCTCCAGGAGGGCAAAAATGGCCTCCCCAGGCTCCAGGGCCTCCAGAGGCTGAAAACAGGCAGTTCTGTTCAGTGGTGGTATTTGACCGGTTCTCCCAAGTTCTGGAGAGCCGGTAGCAGCGATGAGCAGTGGAGACCCAACTGGTTCTCTTCACTGCTCTGTGTTTGGCCCACTTGCCCGCCTGGGCTGCCATACTCACTTTTGTGGCCAGAATTCAAAGTGCAGCTGCTTTGCGCAGTGCAGAATAGCGCCATGCAGCAGCTGCTGCAATGACCAGCATTGTGCAGGCTTGCAGGAGACAAGTTGGAACACCTCTGCACCTGTGCAAAGTGTGTGTTTGGCACATACGTGCACACAAAGTGTGCATGTGCACAAAGCGCAGCCTCCAAGCTACAGCCATCGAACTGGTGGCAACTTTATTTGAATACTACCACTGCTTCTGGTATTTCCAGAAGGCCCATTTTTTGGCCTCCAAAGGTTGCAGAGGCTTCCCTCAAACCTCCGGGATGGTGAAAAAGGCCTCAGATAGGCCAAAAATCAGCTGGGAGATGTGTGCATGTGCAGTGCAGGTAAGGGGGCAGTGCAGGATTGTTGCACGTGCATGCGCAGGGGGGGCAGGGAGCATTGCATTGTGGGTGCCAGCACACACGTGCTATCATGCATGTGCGTGCTTTCAGCATACCACAACAAAAAGGTTCGCAATCACTGATATATCATATTTCATACCACCATTGTTGTTCCTAAAAGAGGGGCGGCACAATAGCTCAGTAGGTTAAGACATTGGGCTCGTCGGCTGGAAAGGTTTGAGAACTGAGCACCATATGACAGGGGTGAGCTCCTGCCCTTGGCTCAGCTCCTGCCAACTTAGCAGTTTGAAAGACTACTCTTTTTTTAAAAAAAAAATTCCTAGGGGAAGTTATTATACTGCTGGTGAGATTTTAAAAAAAATTTATGAGAAGAAGAAAAAAATGAAAAAGAAGTAAACACACATACGGCTTTAATTATGTTAGCATCTTAGAACGCAATCGAGATTCAATCTTTGAGGCAGTCCTCAGAAGAAAATTAAAAGGTGGGGTGTTTGATGTTCTCTGCGTTTGGTGGTTTCCTTACAAGTGCATGGTTACCAGGCTAGGTAATATCCATAATGGGAGCCTGAAGTTTTCTCGATGATTGTGGCAGCTCAAGTGTTTCCATGGAAATAATGAAGATCAGAGAATATTAAGGACTCGGCAAGTTAACCCTGAGTTTTATTTTATTTGTCAATTGCTTACAAGATAATAGGTATAAGTGTTAATATGAGTA
Organism: Laticauda colubrina; assembly: GCA_015471245.1. NCBI lineage: Eukaryota > Metazoa > Chordata > Lepidosauria > Squamata > Elapidae > Laticauda > Laticauda colubrina. Next base: position 15,446,627 of record BLBF01000022.1, on the reverse strand, counting down.
AGAATGCAGGAAATGGGTACGAATAAATGGGACAATAGGAAAGGGACGGTAGACAGGATGGTGCACTTATGCACCCCTCTTATAGACCTCATAGGAATGGGGTGAGGTCAATTGTGGATAGTTTAATAAGGTTAAAAGAGTGGGGGTTAGAGCAAGGTCCCTAACCACCGGGCCCCGGACTGGTACCAGTCCGTGGATCATTTTGTACCAGGCCGCAAAGAATGAATAATCGTGATTAAAATATTTATAAAAATATGTTTTTAGTAAAGAAATAGGAAAGAAGCCCTTTACTATTGAGGAAGAATTGATTTTGCTGGTCCTTGAAAAAGTGTTTCTGCATGAAACTGGTCCCTGGTACAAAAAAGGTTGGGGACCATTGGGTTAGAGGATATAACAACCGAACCAGGTAGTGCATTCCAGGCATTGACCACTCTGTTGCTGAACTCATACTTTCTGCAATAAATTTTGGAGCAATTATTGAATTTGTATCTGTTGTGTGCTCTTGTATTGTTGCAGTTGAAGCTGAAGTAGTCATTGTAGCAGATAATTTTGTGTACTACGCTTAAATCCAACCGTAGGCGGCGATCGTCCAAGCCCAAAATTTCAAGACTGGTGATGTAAGGTATTCTGTTGCAGAGGAGTGCAGTATTCTCCTCTAGTTACTCAGGTTCTCCAATCTTGAAAATTAAAACTACCCACCACATTGGAACATTGATTTGTGGTCTACACTACCAGCTTTGCTAAACCGTCTATACTAAAGAAACTATACAAATACATTTCAGGAATAATGTTTGAAATATTACTTACCTTACTTTTTTTTTTCTCAGAGCTTTGGAAAATTTACAATAAGGGTTCTCAGCATTTTCAGATAGTGGGAATGTCTCGCTTTTTGTGGTCTGTGTAGATCAGGGGTGTCAAACTGGGTTTCTTTGAGGCCAGATCAGCTTTGTAGTTCTCCTCCATGAGCTAACAGGGGGAGGGGTGGGGAGGGGGGAAAATGGGATGGATCTTTAGCACCCTGCTGACCAAAAGGGGTGCAGGGGACCATGTGTGGCACACCCATGCCCCATGTTCAGCTTGGATGGTCTCCTGTAGTACTTTGCCAACCAAAACTATCCATCCATCCATCCCTTCCATGAATTCAACAAAACAAATACTTTTTGCATAATTTGATCCATAAGGCAATGGCAGAGCAGGCTGAAGCCATGAATATAATTTTGTGGTGGACATTTTGTTTTGTAGAACCCACTGATATATAATGCCACAACTCTACTGAAACTTTACATTAGCTACAAAATTGTCTTAAGCTTCAGGATTGCAGTAGAAAATTATTACCTTCAAAGCACTTCAATTCCCTTTCCTTTAGAAGAGCACGGAAATGACCTTGGAGAAGGCATGGGTGATTGTTGGCTAGGCAAGAAAGCATGAAGAAGTGACTTCACCTTGACCGTCTTTGGTGTAAGATGGAGAGAAAGCGAGAAGTGATCAGACATTGTGTTTAACACAAAGAGAGAGACTAAAATGTTGTATGCTTTTTTCTTTTCAAGATGTGAAGGTCCATACAGAGGTCAAGAATGTCAACTCATAAAATATCTCTCTGGTCTTTTAGAGTTTCTAGCAGAAAGGAAGGGGGGTGGGGAGAGTAGTGCATTCCTTAAAAGTTTTCATCGATAATTTCTAGGTGACTGAAATTTCTGGTGTGTGAAATTCAAACTGGTTGATGACTTTGGGCTATGAAAGTGTCCCATTGGAGAATATGAATTATGATACACCCAGGGGGTAAGGAGGAAAACCTGGGTCAAGGGTGAAATGAATGATGTGTTTCAGAGCTGGCTCATGATTTAAATGGGGGTGACTACCGGAGCCCTGACAATATGTATATAGTTGGATTTTTTTTAAATTGTTGGAACACGTTACTAACTGTGAATTCAATACATTGGCAGTGAAAATTTACAGGTTGGCATATTATCCTGTAATCCTCAGCAGTTATCCTGGGTTTATTCAAGTTCTTCCTCTCTCCCCCCGCAACCATTCAATTTTGCCTTTTATCCTTTGATTTACGATTATTCAACAGAGTTGGGAAACAGGTTTTGGGTTTCAAAATTGTTATGCAACAAAGGGGAAGGGTTGGCTTTGCATTGGGAGGGATATTTTTATTTTTTTATATTTATGACTTTTGTGGTCTTCCCATGGTCTCTTGATCAACATTCGGATGCTTGGCAGCTGACTCATATTTATGCCAGATGCAAGGGGTACATGATTCCCCCTTTGCGCCAAAGTCAATGTGGAAGCCAGATTCACTTAACAACCGGGTGACTAACTTACCAACTGTAGTGAATCACTTAACAACTGAGGCAAGACAGGTCATAAAAGGGAACAAAAGTCACTTTAAAAATACCTCGCTTAGCAACAGAACTTTTGGGCTCAACCTCTATACCTTTTAGTGATTGTGAAAATAAAAACAAAAGAAAACTCACTTAGTGGTACAAACAGAATTTTGAAAATTTTGACCTGCTGTTACATTGGAGAATTTAGGATGGAGGTGTTGTGGCCTATTGGCCACCAGCCCCTCTAGCAATCAAATCAGAGAAGGAGATGTAGGCGTGGGAGTCAGGGTCAGCTTCATGGCAATCTGGGAACTCTGAGGGGGAAGAGGGAATGGAGTGGTCATAGAGAGAAAGAGAGACAGAGGTGGATCCTAGGTCTTCCATCAGCCCTCAGATGGACAGTCAACAGTCCCCAGGTCTGGAATGGCTGATAAGCAAGAGGAGGAACAGCTGGGTCCAGTGCCTGATGTATGGATACGCAGAAGGCAGAGGAGAGGAGAGCAGTGGGAATCTATGGGCTGGTCCTTGGGACAGAAGAGTCACTGCTGCTCGTGAAACCCCACTCTAGCTCTGGGGATAAAAGGCAGGGGGTGGAGGTGAATAGATATTGCAGACAACTATTTGTCTCCCTGTCAGACGGACTTGTTAGCTTTTGGTGAGAGAGAAACTTTTTGTCAGGGTTGCCGGCATCCCTAATAAAGAAATCTTTGAGTTCATTTCAGAGGGTTTGTCATGTTTGAAGAGTTGGGTCAGAACACTCAGCAACTCATGTTCTGAACTAAATACCATAATTCACTTAACCAATGCGGCAAGAAAAGTTCTAAAATGGGGCCGAACTCATTTCACAAATGTCTCATTTAGCAACATAAATTTGGGGCTCAATAAGTCAACAGTGACTTGCATTGGCCGGTGTGGACAAACTGCTTTTTTTTTTTTTAATTGAAGTTTTGACACATAAACATTTAAAACAGAAGAATGGTCATATCGAAGCCGTCAGTAAGAAAGTTAGACTGCAGGGTTTAATGCTGCATTTAAATATACATCGCACAGGCAATTTTCTCGTGTTGACTGTTGTTGCCGCTGTGTCAGATTCTTGCCTGTCGGGTTCCTTTTACTCTGTGCTCAACTGTCATCCGTTGCCTCAATTAACTGGCCAATACACCAGTCTTGAAATTAGAAAAGAAACTGTGTTTAGATGTCACTTGTCAAGCTTTCCATCTGATTGACAGCGTGAAGACAGGATGTTACTCCCTGTGAGGCAGCCATTATAATTTCAACAGCTTGAATAGCTGCTGGGGGAGATGCCTGCCATATGAGGTTTTTTAAAAGAAAGATGAAGAAGAGAATGACTTTTTTTGGGAGGGGGGTTATAAAAGCTTGATGATGTTCTTGTCTTCTGTGAGCTATGAATTATCCATGTGTGATGACCTGGGGTGTGACACAAAGGTAACACAGTCAGATAAGCAATAAGAGTCCCCTTATTAGCTCCAACTTTGCTTCCAATGTCCAGGTTTCCTTCTGAGCTGGAGAAAAACTATCCCAGGAACAGCCTTTGGCTGCAGAGAATCAAGTCCAAAATGTGATCAGCAAAAACTGTAACTTAAAGTCCAATCAAGGCAAGAGGAGGTAATTAGTTTTGTAGGGCAGGAACAAGAATTCCAGACATTAAGGCATGGTAAAAACACAACATGATTGGGAAGATGCCAGGAACACAGATAAGCAACAACAACATAGGATAAAGTCATGTTTGTTCCCAGCAGCTGCCACAGTCAGCATTCAGTTCTTATAAACTTTCATTCCCAGGTGTGGCTAATGAAGGGAATCAGGGCCCTTTCCTCCCCCATAAGCCATGCAACCCATGTTGCTCTCTTCTCCTTTCCTCCCTGTGTGCCCTAGGATGAAGAGGGAGTGGGCCTGGGTCTTCCTCTGAACTCCTTCTCTCTTGTTCTACCTCATCCCTTGCACTGCCCAGCCAGACTTTGCCCTTCCCCAGTTCCTCTACTTATAGCTGTTCATTTTCAGCACATGGTACAATTTTGTGGTCTGCAATGGAAAAGTAGGATTGCTTTCCCATCAGCCAGAGGTATATAGTATTCAGCTGAATGACTCTGGTTCATGTTGTATTGTAATTTTTCCAACAATGGTTAGAAACTAACCAAGGAGAGAAGCAACTAGAATTAAGGAGAAATTTCCTAACAGGGAGAGCAATCAATGAATGCAATGGCTTGCCTTCAGAAGTCATTTACTGGAGGTTTTTAAGAAGAGACTGGATAGTTACTTGTTTGACATTGTATAGGGTCTCCTGCTTGAGCAGGGAGTTGAACTAGAAGACCTCTGAGGTCCCTCCCAATTCTATTATTCTGTGTTCTAAAAAGTCTATGGAAATTCTCAGTCATCCTGGTCATGGTTGTCCCAAAGATGCTTTTTCAAGAAGTAACTGGACTTTCTTGTTTTTCTTTGAAGACATTTCTCTTCTCATCCAAGCTTCTTCAGCTCTGATGTTCTAAAAGCATTCCCTTTTATATCCATTATATTCACTTGTCTATTCAGTCTTGGGTTCCCCGAATGTTGTAAATGTGTGAGCTGAACACACCCTGTTGACAATCGGAGAATCCAAATTTGGTTAGAAACCCAGAAATGGACCAGCAATGAAAAAGACTGTGCTTTGTATATAACAAGATCGAGTCTATGCTTGGGGATGTTCCTTCTGTTAGAAAGTGAGAATTTTCTCTCTCTTTTTTTTTAAAGGGAGCAAAATGTGAGACTTCCTTAATTAGACACATTTTGCTGGAGAAAAAAAGAATAGAGACATCCAGTCTGTGGTCAAAGCCCTAAACTTCTAACATTAATTCTCTTTCTTTTTAGGACTAATTGCTCTTCAGAAATCTTTTTTTAGGTTTCAGACATATTACACTTTGATTATTGGAAGGAGAGGATGCCAGTGATGGACAGAAGAGGAAGAGGTAACCAAATGGTCTGGAAAAATAAAACTCCTGCATTCTAATAGTAGGGTTTAGCTATCAGGCATTTTGAATTATTGCAATAGTTTGTTGAAAAAAGAAACTAATATTACAATGTTTGGATCTGGATTAAATCAGATGTTGCAATTTGATGCTCAGAGATGCACAATATGCATTCAGATAATTTATTTGGTGCCAGCAAGCTCTGTTCCCTTAGCACACTGTAATTATTATTTAATAAAAAAAAAAAAAAACAGCAGTAAGCTATTGTGTTGCAAAATCCAAGCACATTTAAAAGAAAAGTTTCTCTTGCATCCAATGGATGTCTCTAGGTGGGTTGCACTGATAGTCCTGAAAAAGATGCTGCTAATCTCTAGCATCATTTTTTTTTTTTTGCAGATTATCAGTGCAATCCACATCGAGACATCAAACAATATGCCTTTGGATGTGATAGAAACTTTCTTTTAAATGTGCTTGGATTTTAGGAAGCCTACATAAGCGGCTGATATGAGTTGAAGTCATATGGAGAGAAAGAGAATGACACCTGAAATGATCTGTAAAAATTGATTTTCTTTCTGACACTGCTTTGACAATCTTATTTTGGTCCAGGAAAATGGGCAGCAGGGTGCTGAACTGGAAGACAATTGGGATCTTATCAGAAACACACAATTAAATGCCTTGTTTTCTTCAGTTAACAGAATAACAGAATTGGAAGAGACCTTGGAAGTCTTATATTCCACCCTCCTGCAGAAGCAGGAGACCTGATACCATTTCAGACAAATGGTCATTCAATCTCTTCTTAGAAACTTCCAGTAGTGGAGCACCCACAACTTCTGGAGACAAGCTGGTTAATTGTCCTCAGTGTTAGGTGGTATAGTGGCCCACTGGCAGCTGGCCGAAGAGTCAGACAATGAGGAGGATGGAGAGGAACATGGGCCAGTCCTGGAGGCTGAGGAAGGGTCTGTGTCAGAGGCAGAGATGGGGCCAGGGCAGACTGGCAGTCAACAGCTGCCTTCAGAGTTGGATAGCAGTGAGGTGGGGAAACAGCTGGAGCTAGTTCTCAGCCTGCACATGTGCAGGGGGAACAGCTGGAGCCAGTTCCCAGCCTGCGCATGTGCAGAGCTGCCAAAAGAAAAGAACAATTATGAACTAAGGGTTAATGTGGGAGTGAGGCCACAGGTGGACTCTGAATGGGCCCTCCCATAAGAGGAGCAAAAGGGGAGGGGGCTTTTGCAGGAAACAATTCATTTTTTCATTCTATCATTGTGAAGATCTATCTATGCATCCAGGAGACTCTATGGTAAAACCTTCTTTGTCAGCACTGCATTTGGAATTACAAACTAAGGGTCGATGTGGGAGCAAAACCACAGGTGGATGGTGAATGGCTCCTCCCATAGGGATTAAAAGAGGAGCAAAAGGGGAGGGGGCTTTTGCAGGAAACAATTTGTTTGTTGCAGCAGTGTAAAGATCTGTCTGTGCATCTCAGACTCTGTGCTGAGACCTTCCTTGTCAGCATTGTGTTTGGAAATATTTATGTGACAGTTCTCCAGGCTAGATAAAGTTTGTGCTCCTAATTACACCCTTGAAAGACTGTTTACCAGGCCTTTGGCTGAAGGTCAATGCAAGAAATTCACTTTCGTTTTATAAAAGGAGTTTTGCTGGGGCAAAAAGTCTGCTTAGTGCTTTTTGGGGAAGCCTAGGTTAGAATAGGAAACTTCTTAATTCCAGGTTGCTTCTCTCCTTGGTTAATTTCCATCCGTTGCTTCTTGTCTTGCCTTCTGGTGCTTTGGAAAATAAGTTGACCACCTCAAATATTGGAAGACTGCTACCATGTCAACCCTGGTCCTTCTTTTCATAGAAAATAAAGTTTCTGCAAGTCCAATTCCATTGAAAAGCAATATTAGCCATAGCTATGTTTATTCAGTAAGATATCACTCTGGTCGCCATACAAATCCTTAATTATATTTGTTTGAAATATAATCAGATGGAGGGGAACTTGGAATGAAGTTAGTATGTCATGTGATATGCATGGAAATCTCAAACTGCTATCCAAATACACTCTTTAGCAATTGAATTTGCACAAACTTAATGATGTTTAATCCTGATTAAATAGCCGCAGTTTATGCCTCCCTGATGGAAGGCTGAAAGGAGCCATTGTTCTGTTGAGTAATTAGTCTCTTTCATGGAGAAGAATTCTTTTGTGTTAAAAACAATTTATTCCTAGTCTACAAAATTACACATCTGCAGATGTTAAGAAAGGACAGCTAATTGGGAAACCTGATTAGTTTTATTAGTGTGGGGGACATAGCATAAAATTCAGGACCAGGTATTGTTTGTTTTTATCTAATAAATCACGCTGAGTTGCAAATAAAAAATTAAATTAAAAGAGCCCCCAATTTGCCAGCACGTTGGAATTTTTTTCCATTTGCATGTTGGCATCAAAGATGAATGCCATCTTTGTTTGCCTGAACAGCTTTGAAGTCTTAAAGCGTCAGCCGAACTTCGCTTTGATATATTTACAAGGCAAAATAATTTGATTGATATCTCGTCTGACTCCGGAGGTGGTAATAATTTTCTTTCCTCGTTAATAATTTCAGTGGAATGGTTTGCCATGAAGAAAATGGCAGCAGGCGATTGAAAAAAGGGAAAGTTTGTTTCGGAGTTAGTAACTAAAAAATTTGGGGTCTTTGAGTACCATCTACCTGCCCTTTGTGATCTTACAGAAAAAGGATGTTATTTCCATTCAGAATACAGCTGGAAGGGATCTTGGAGGTCTTCTAGTCCAGCCCCTTGCTCAATCCAGAGACCCTAAAATGTTTCAGACAAGTGACTGTCCAGTATCTTCTTAAAAACCTCCAGTCAGTGACGAACCACCTACAACTTTTGAAGGCAAGCTGTTGTACTGGTTGATTGTCCTCACGATTAGGAAGTTTCTCCTTGATTCCAGATTGCTTTTCTCCTTGATTGGTTTCCATCCATTGCTTCTCTCCTTGCCTTCTGATGCTTTGGAAAGTAAAATGACCCTCTCCTCTTTGAGGCAACCCCTCAAATATTGGAACTCTGCTATCATGTCATCCCTACTTCTTTATTTCCCTGGCTTTTATAAAAGATAAATTGCAACACAGCCAACAAACTAGGAGATTACAGCACAAGACCCAGGATGTCACAACAATAGAACTCAGAAGGTCATCACACAGCCCATTTCCCAGGTTTTTACAACATAGGAGGCTGATAGACACACAGCCAATACCTCAGCCACACATATTCTTACGAAAAAGCCAGTCAATCTGCAAATGTCAACTCCATCAACCAGTCAAAAAATGACAACACAGCCAACCTCCACACCAGTATATATAGGGAGACGGCAGCTCCCATCAGGCTTTGCTCGCACAAGCACAAAGCCAAAAGTACCAGCCTGCAGATGGCAAGTGGGACCTCGTCGAAACATTGCCAAGATGCTCTCAATCTTACATGGGAAAAGACCCAAACACACCAAGACCTGCATACAATTTTAAAAGCACAACTATAATGACGTGGGAAAATACCCAAACAAAGCTGAATACCATACATGTAAGTACCCGCAAAAACTTAAGAAAACATATATAGATATATACACTACTCAAAAAAAAAAAGGGAACACAAAAATAAGACATCCTAGATCTGAATGAATGAAATATTCTTATTAAATACTTTATTCATTACATAGTTGAATGTGCTGACAACAAAATCACGCAAAAATTATCAATGGAGATCAAATTTAGCAACCCATGGAGGTCTGGATTTGGAGTTACACTCAAAATTAAATTGGAAAAAAAAAAACAGGCTGATCCAACTTTGATGTAATGTCCTTAAAACAAGTCAAAATGAGGCTCAGTACTGTGTGTGTGGCCTCAGGCTGCCTGTATGACCTCCCCAACGCCTGTGCATACTCCTGATGAGGTGGCAGATGGCCTCCTGAGGGATCTCCTCCCACACCTGGACTAAAACATCCCACAACTCTTGGACAATCTGTGGTGCAACATGGCATTGGTGGATGGAGTGAGACATGATATCCCAGAAGTGCTCAATTGAATTCAGGTCTGGGGAATGGGCGGGCCAGTCCATAGCATCAGTGCCTTCGTCTTGCAGGAACTGCTGACACACTCCAGCCACATGAGGTCTAGCATTGTCTTGCATTAGGAGGAACCCAGGGCCAACCGCACCAGCATATGATCTCACAAGGGGTCTGAGGATCTCATCTTGATACCTAATGGCAGTCACCACTACCTCTGGTGAGCACAGGGAGGGCTGTGCGGCCCCCTAAAGAAATACCACCCCACACCATTACTGACCCACTGCCAAACCGGTCATGCTGGAGGATGTTGCAGGCAGTAGAACATTCTCCACGGCATCTCCAGACCCTGTCACGTCTGTCACATGTGCTCAGTGTGAACCTGCTTTCATCTGTGAAGAGCACAGGCCACCAGTGGTGAATTTGCCAATCTTGGTGTTCTCTGGCAAATGCCAAACGTCCTGCACGGTGTTGGGCTGTAAGCACAACCCCCACCTGTGGATGTCGGGCCCTCATACCACCCTCATGGAGTCTGTTTCTGACTGTTTGAGCAGTCACATGCAGATTTGTAGCCTCCTGGAGGTCATTTTGCAGGGCTCTGGTAGTGCTCCTCCTGTCCCTCCTTGCACAAAGGTGGAGGTAGCGGCCCTGATGCTAGGTTGTTACCCTCCTATGGCCTCCTCCACATCTCCTGATGTACTGACCTGTCTCCTGGTAGCGCCTCCATGCTCTGGACACTATGCTGACAGACACAGCAAACCTTGCCACAGCTCGCATTGATGTGCCACCCTGGATGAGCTGCACTACCTGAGCCACTTGTGTGGGTTGTAGACTCCGTCTCATGCTACCACTAAGTGAAAGCACTGCCAGCATTCAAAAGTGACCAAACCATCAGCCCAGAAAGCCTAGGAACTGAGAAGTGGTCTGTGGTCACCACCTGCAGAACCACTCCTTTATTGGGGATGTCTTGCTAACTGCCTATGCTTTCCACCTGTTGTCTATTCCATTTGCACAACAGCAGGTGAAATTGATTATCAATCAATTGCTACCTAAGTGGACAGTTGGATTTCACAGGTTTTCGCGGGTACTTACATGTGTGCTGTTTAGCTTCCTTCGGGTATTATCCCACGTCATTGTAGTTCTGTTAAAGTTGTAGCAACGTTTCAGCAGAATCTCATCTGCCATCATCAGGCTTTTGTATGGATATGGGTCTTACAGCTCCTGGTTTTAAATTTGAGGCTGGTCCATTCTGATTGGTTGGGAGCCTGGACCTGTGTTCATTGGACTTGGAGTTTGATTGATTGGTGTTTCTGGTTTCTTCTGTCTGTTTTGTGGCTTTGATTGGCTGGCAACAGTTACTAATGAATAGCAGCTTGCTAATGAAGAGCAGCCGTCCCTTCACAAAGAGCCAAGCTGCACTAAAAGCCTCCAACACAAGAACAGAGTGTTGCCAGCCAATCAAAGCCACAAAA
>BLBF01000022.1:15408497-15419398 GCA_015471245.1 Laticauda colubrina | reverse complement strand
ATAGATAGATAGATAGATAGATAGATAGATAGATAGATAGATAGATAGATAGATAGATAGATAGATGATAGAAAGAAAAATAGATATATGTGGATCTTTGGTTATTCGAGTTTTCTCCCGTGTAAAATTGGAAGTATCTAGGTGACGTTTCGATGAAGTCTCATTCATCATATTCAGGCTTGTGTCTTCGGCTTTGTGCTTCACGGAGTATTCCGAAGACACAAACCTGAAGTGTCTTCGGAGTACTCCGAAGTACTCCGAAGTACTGAAGTGTCTTCGGAATACTCCGAAGACACAAGCCTGAAGTTGATGAATGAGACTTCATCGAAACGTCGCCTAGATACTTCTAATTTTACGTGGGAGAAAACCCGAATAAACAAAGATCAACATACAAATACACGCGTAAACCTCAGAAAACATATATATGTATATACCCGAACAAAGCTGAATACCATACATGTAAGTACCCGTGAAAACTTAAGAAAACATACATATACATATATATATATATATATGTATGTATGCATGCATGCATGCATGCATACATACACATATTCATATATATATATATGTATGTATGTATGTATGCATGCATGCATACATACATACATACATATACCACAAAACCTCAGGATGTCACAACACAGACAATGACCCAGGAGATTACACCACAAGACCCAGGATGTCACAACAATAGAACTCGGAAGGTCATCACACAGCCCGTGACCCAGGTCATTACAACCCAGGAGATTACATCACAAAACCCAGGATGTCAAACAATAGAATTTAGAAGGCCCATGACACAGCCCATTACCCAGGTCGTTACAAAAGAGGAGGAGGATAGACACATAGCCAATATCTCAGCCACACATGTTCTTTCAAAAAAGCCAGCCAATCTCCAAACATCAACTCCATCAACCAATCAAGAACTGACAACACAGCCAACCTCCCCACCAGTATATATAGGGAGACGGCAGCTCTGATCACACTTTGCTCGCACAAACACAAAGCCAAAAGTACCAGCCTGAAGATGGCGAGTGGGGACCTATTGAAATGTTGCCAAGATACTCTCAATCTTATATGGGAAAAGACCCGGACACAACAAGACCTGCATACATACATACATACATACATACATACATACATACATACATACATATGAATTAAAAAAAGAAATTCCAGCTAGGTGGTTGTTTTTACACTAAAGTGATCCACAGAGTAAAAATACTCAGCAATTAAATTAGGGTGCATTTTTTTTTTCTTCTTTAATACCAACAATTTTGTGTCTTACATTTTCCCTTTCCAATAATTTTTATGATTCTCCAGAGCTTCTGTAACATACAACTCATAATATATGCAAATAAAGTCCATTTCAATTGACTTTCTGTTAAAATCCCGGAAAGGAAAGGGAATTATGATCCAGCTTGTAATAAAAGCTGCCACCTTTTTAATTTGAATGTACATTTAACAAGATCTTCTCATCCCTCTGCATTCTTAAGTTACCCATTTTAGCAATTATCCAGTTCGCTCCAGCCTTAAATTATACATGGAAGCATTAAAAAGCTATTACAACTTTATTATATCAAACGCTATTAAAATGAAAGTAAAATTGTGTTTGAGAGATGCACACTCTTTATCGCAGATTATTGCATTTTTTCCCAAATTGGCATTTCTATTCGATGGTCTTAGGCATCTTAGAGGGATATGCAACTGCAACTGCAGCATTTGTGAAGTTGTGAAGGTGTTTTGAGTGTAGGCATTCTGACGTGCACCTTTGAATACCAGACCAGGTGTCAAGATTGGCTTCTTTGAAACCCTAAACCTTTCAACTTCTTAATGAACCTGGGGGGGGGGGGGGGGAGGGAAAAATGGAATGCCGAGAAAGTATGTGGAGATTGTGAGAGCCTGGAAAACATCAAGGTTACCACTGCAGGTGCTGGAGAAAGAGATGGATTGTTCCCATAACAAACAGATGTTTCATTATTGGACAATGGGATCACCCACTGTTATGTCCTGCCAGCAGCCAGTGAAGCTGGAGGAAGTGAGGAGATTGGGGAGGAACATGGGCCAGTCCTGGAGTCTGGGGAAAGCTCTGACGAGTGCTCTGCTTCAGAGGCAGAGATGGGGCCAGGGCTGTCTGACAGTTGTTGGCTGCCTTCGCAGTCAGAGATCAGTGGGGAAGAAGAACAGCTGGAGCCTATTCCCAGTGTGTGCATGCACAGAGCTGCCAGGAGAAGGGAACAGCTAAGGAAAAAGGGCCAACTTGGGAGTAAAGGCTTCAGTGGACAGTGAATGGCCCCTCCCATAGGGAATAAAGAGGAGCAAATGGTGAGGGGTATTTGCAGGAGACACTTAGTTCAATTCATTAGGGTGAAGATCTGTTCCTGACTCCTTGCCAAGTAGTCTGCTGTAGCGTGGCATTTGGAAGCTATTGGCCTGGCAGCTCTTCCAGCCTGATAAATGTCTGTAGTTGTGAAATCTCACAAAAGACTGTATGCTGGAGAGGAATTCCCTTTATACCTAAATAAAAGGGGTTTTATTGGGACAAGGAGTCAGTTTCATGATCTTGGGAAGCCTAGACCCAGGAATGGGAAGATGGGGAAGCCATTGTTTCACTGGGCAAGCATTTTCACGAGAAAACCAGAGCTGGTTTTGTTTCTTCAATACCAAAATGATGTATCCAATAATAATAATCCAATTACTTTGGGGGATTCAAATCTCTTGAGAGTATTTCCTTGTCTTGGGCTCACTAGTCAGACAATTGACATTAGGTTTCATATTCATTCCATAGCCTAGAACTGTACATGCCTTTACAGGTGGTCCTTGACTTACAACCACAACTGAGCACCCAATTTCCATTGCTAAGCAAGGCACCTTTCTTTTCACATCCATTAAGCAAATTGTCTGGTTTCATTAAGTGAGTCTGGATTCTCCCCTTCCCCCCATTGAATTTGCTTCTCTGAAGCCAGGGATGGGCTGATGGAGGGTTTGCTGGGGTTCAGGAGAGCTAAGATTCTGGGTAGTTAGGAGAACCTACAAATCCCACTCCTGGCTAACCCCATCCACCCCACCCCGCACCCACCACAAATCCCCATGTGGCCCATTTTGGATGCAGGTAAATGCAGGGTGCGCATGGAGGCTCAGGAAGGGCAAAAATGGGCTTCCCAGAAGTTCAAGAAGGTCAGAAATGGGCCTGTTTTGGCTTCCAGAGAGCCTCTGGAGCCAAGGGAGGCCATTTTTCCACCCTCCTAAACACTTGATGAAAGCCTTTGGAGCCTGAGGAGGACAGGAGCCTGACTAGGCCACATCCACCATAGCCACATCCACCCAGCAACCAGGCAGAGAACCTGTTGCTAATTTTTTTGAAGCCCACCCCTGTCTGAAGTCCCTGAGGAAGATTGCAAACGACAATCCCACCATCCTGAGATGTTTCAACCAATTGTGAATACAGGACTGCAACAGTGGTAAATAAAAGACATAGTCACTGGTCACTTTTTAGGGGCTCCCTTGTAACTTCATCACCTCATGTAGCATCTGGCAGCTATTTCAGTCAAGAAGCTCGGTCAAGAATATATGAAAGGGGAATCCTTCTGCAGGTAGTCCTCAATTTACAACCGTTCATTTAGTGACCATTTAACATCACAACGGCAGTGAAAAAAACTGACTTAGGACTGATTTTTACACTTATGACCGTTGCAGAATCCCCGCGGTTCCATGTTCGAAATTCAGAGGCTTGGCAAATGGCATGTACTTATGACAGTTGCAGTGGCCCAGGGTCACATAATCCCCTTTTTGTGACTTTTTGACAAGCAAAGTCAATGGGGAAACCAGGTTCACTTAATGACCGTGTTCCTAACTTATCAACTGCAGTGATTCACTTATCCATGATGGCAAGAAAAGTCATAAAATTCACTTAGTAACAGAAATTATGGGCTCCATTGTGGTTGTAAGTCAAGGACTATATGTAGATTTCTTGGCATTAATAACAGTGGTGGGATTCAAATAATTTAACAGCTGGTTCTTCTGCTCTAATGATTTCTTCCAACAACCAGTTCACGAAACTGCTCAGGAAGTTAACCAGTTCTCCCAAACCAGTGCAAACTGGTTGAATCCCACCATTGATCAATAGGATTTGTCCTTTGTTTACAATATCAGTTACATCCTTGTGTCTCTTCAAGCTTAAATCCAGCCTCTTAGAAGGTATCACTTTTATAGGGGTCTTTGTGTGTGTGTGTGTGTGATTGTTTTGTGTGTGAAAGAGAGAAATTACTTTCTGGCTGAAGAATTTCCAGTTGAATGGAGCTCTTAAAAACACAGAACCCAAAACAATTTGTCCATCTTTCATTGTAACAACCTTTCCTAATTTTATTTCTTATTAATTCATGCTATAGTTAATAGTTCTCAGGGAGGCATTTAATAAAGAGACAAGTGAACTCTCCATAAATCAAATAGAAAGCAACTGTAAAAAAACCCACCTTAACAATCAGTTGAAGGTGGAAATCAATTAAAAAGCAGGGGAAACCAAAACTAACATCGGTGAAAATCAAAAAACATCCGTGGAGATAAAATCTGAAAAGCTAAAATAGCAGGTTTATCTGAGGTCTAAATAAATTCTAACTATCAGCACCTCAGGGAAAGTTTTCTATTCTTTTATTTCTGCTAATGGGAGTCTGTAGAGTGGATTAAGAACTGGCCGGCTCCCCTGCCAACAATAATATGTGGCTGATGGGTATGGAGCTAATTAGTTTTGTCTTCCATACTGCAGAAAGTCCTTCTTCTTCCCTCCCTCCCTTTCCCTTCCTCCCTCCCTCTCACTTCCTCCCTCCCTCCCTCTCTTTTTTCCTTTCTTCCTCCCTCCATCTCTTTTTTCCTCCCTCCCTCCTTCCATCTTCCTTCCTCCCACCCTCCCTCCCTCTTTTTTCCCTCCCTCCTTCTCTCCCTCCTTCCCTCCGCTCATTCCAGTTCACTTTGAAATACCTTTTCTTTCCTTATTTTATTTGACTCTTCTAAAATATCATTTCTCTCCCTCCCTTCTCCCCCATTCACCCCTGAAAAAATTTGAATAAAATACTAGCAGACTTATCTTTTGTAGATGAGAATACCATTCAAAAATCACTTTTTTCAGTCCTGTTTTAACTTTAACCTACCAACAAATGTTTGTAAGTCATGGACTAATTGTAGTCTCACCTGTATGGCACTAGTTTCCTTGTCTGATGTAGTTTGTAGGGTTGAAGTAGGATTCTGTAGTACAGCTGCTTGGTGCTGTGAAACTAAAACTGAAACTGAAACTCCTCTCCTCTGCTTCAGTTTTGCATTTGGAACAGATTTCTTTTCAGATGGGGAGGGGGAGAAGAACTCCTTAGCATCTGAGTGAGTTAATAATAATAATATAAGAAATACTCTAAATGCTCTGATGGTCATTTGGAAAAAAAATCCTTTCTTAGTGAGCACCTAGAAGCCAAGCAGAACATACGTGCCAAATTTCAAGTTTACGTTTCTGGAGATTTTGTGATGATGCATGAGTGGCATTTCACTTATGTATATATAGATTTATTTATTATCTTACTAGGTGGGACCAGTTCCTGGGGAACAATTTCTAAAATGGAGGAGAGAGTTTAACAAACTCTAATGAGGAACCAGTGTCATTCTCATCTCATTTAGAGTAAAACTTTGGCAGGAGATGATTCTATATATTAAAGAATAGTAATAAGAGCAATGTTTACTCAACACAGAAGTTCCAATTGACAAATGTTTGCTGTTCTGTTCTGTCTTGTTTGAGAAGATCATGGCAGTAGATTGGAAACTGAACTGTGTCGAGCATTTCGGGATTCTTTTGAATTGTTTTACAAATTTCGTTCTAAATGCCTGCTTTCTTTTTCTGGAGGCAAAGGATTGACCACAGAAATGTATACAGATAGTCCTCAACTGATGAACACAATTTATCCCACAATTTATGTTGCTAAGTGAGAAATTTCTTAACTGAGTTTTACCCCCTTTTACTACTTTTCTCTCTACCTTTGTTAAGTGAATCACTGCCATTCTTCATTTAGTAACATGGTTGTTAAGTGAAACTGTTTTTTCCTTCATTGACTTGGCTTATCAGAAGGTTGCAAAAAGGGATCATATGATATCCCTGGGACACTGAGTCAGTGATCAAACATCCAAATGTAAATCATGTGACCACAGGGAGACTGTAATGGTCATAAGTGTGAAGAATGGTCATAAATAGGTCATTTTTTCCCCAGTCCATTCTAACTTTGAGCAGTCATTAAACAAACTGTTGTAAGTTGAGAACTACGTGTATTATGGAGGAAGTAGAAGGGGAGATTTTTCACACTCATCCCTTTCTCTTCCAAGAGTCTCACCTGTAGAGATGAACAAGCTGAGATGGAAGGTAGATTAAACATGTCATTAGTTTGGAAACATTGCGTTGCCACAATAGACCTTTACCTTTAACTGTTAGCCGACCCGCTTCTTATATATTGGTAGCAATAATAAATTTTTTAGTGCTTTGAACTCAGCAAGTCTTCCTCATTCTTAGCACCTGGCACTACCCATCCAAATCAATCTAGCAGATTGGGCATACTACAGATCCCATCAGCCACTCTTGCTAAGGTGAAGTCAGCTCAGTTTCAAAACCGATCATTAAAATCTAATTGTTTTGAGAAGCTTGGTTCTTTCTTGAACTCAGCAAGTATTCCTCACTCTTAGCGTCTGGCACTACCCATCCAATTCGATTGAGCATTGACCCTTATCTAAAACCAAGCAAGTGCTATCCAGCTCATTGAGAAGATTCTTGTGCATATGTTTTTAGCAATACATCCATTTAATTGGATTTTGATATGTGGACCTGACAAGGCCATTCTCTAACCCAGTGACCCCCAACCCTGTGGGCACCAAGGACCATTTCCTGGAGAGAGGTTTTTCTGTGGACTGGAGGGTGTGTTGTTTCACATGCTGTCTTCATGCTTCGCTTGTTTTTAGGCCCATTTTTGACATGCTGTGACCCAGTGCCTGTCCACAAACTGGGGGTTATGTGCCCCCTGTTGTAGCCCTCTGCAAGTTTAAGACTTATGGATTTCAACTCCCAGAACTCCTGAGCTAACATGACTGGAGGAGGAATTCTGGGAATTGAAGTCCACAAGTCTTAAAGCTGTCAAGTTTGAAGACCCCTGGCTTTTTGAGACACTAACAAACACACGTCAGTCCCAAAACCCTTTTTTCTTTATTTTAATGGCTGTGAATTTTGGTCATTCACAGCCAATAATGAGTCTCACACAGTTTGTAAAGAGTCCCATGGAAGTCTGCCAAAGTCCTTCAGGATAAGTCTGATAAGCATGCACCTTTATCTTCCTTGAAATGCTGCCAATGACTAAATATCCAATTAGTTATACAAGGCCAACCAGAGCACAAATTCAACATGGAGCTTCAGGTTTCAAACTGACCAGTACGAACAAAGTTGCTTCCTGCAAAGGTTCCTGTCCCTTTGCTCCTCCTTTATGTCTTATGGGAGGGTCCAATCACCTCCAAGCCTTACTCCCTAATCACCCCTTTTGTTTTAGCTGCCCTTGCCTTCTGGCAGCTCTGCACATACACACACTGGGAACAGGCTCCCTTTTTTCCTCTGCCTCGCTGCTGCCAGATTCTGGAGGCTCTGGAGACAGCATATAACTCCCAGATGGCCCTGGCCCCATCTCTGTATCAGATGCAGGACCCTCGTTTGAGTCCTCCCCAGATTCCCGGATTGGCCCATGTTCCTCCCCACTGTCTGATTCTGCTGCCATCTCCACAGGATGCAAGAGGATCACAACTTCTTCTAGAAGATTGTTTTTTTCTGCATCACAAAACTAATCCCAAGCATAGATTTTCAGTTGACCTCTTTTGTACCTATGGATTGTGTTACAATAAATAAATAACATTACAGAGCACTGCCTTGATAGATGGTATCACTGAGATGTCAATTCTCTTTTCAACCAACGTGCAAAAATTCTGAATTGGCAGCTAAATTGGTGTAAAAGAGAAAGGAGATGGTTAGAGTTTGACAAGATTCCTGTCATCTTCATCTTCTTTTTTAACAATGGCAAATGGCTTTATTGGCTATCTGTTTTTAGTGAAATGACTGTGTTTTCTTTTTATCTTGTCAATCTTGGCGTCAGTTTCAGAATCGGTTCTAATGAGAGTGGCAATCTGGAAGGCTATTTTTTCACCTTTCTCCTGTTCTATATAAAAACATTAATCAAAAATTAAAACAATAGAGGCAGAGCTAGCCATCCCTTAACATTACAAGACATTCAGGAACAAGTCTTCACTTCTGATCCTTTCATCTGCCCTAGTCCAAAGATTTAAATTTTTTACACAGGATTGGCTGATCAGAATATTTCAATCAATCAGACTATTTTTGTATTTACTATTGTACTATTATCACTAGAATTGGAATACCCCAAATGGCCACAAGATGGCAAGGAGAGGAAAAAAATTTTTTGTAACTCTTTGTTGCCATCTGGTGGTCATGCCTATTTTTGCAGCTCCCGCTGATGAGATTAACTTGGTTTCCTGAGAAAATGTATCCAATGTAGTAAGGTTAAAAAAAACATAAAAAAACTTGATTTCTATGGTTCCTTTGGCAAGCCACCAGCCAAGTTACAAATTGCTTTTTGGAGTTTGACCCACCAGGTTGCCGAAAAAGATCAATGAACTGCTAATTACGTTGAGCTTCTAGTAGTAGTATGATTATCTTCCCTTGTATTGGCAAACAGTAAGATCAGGTTTACCAACCTCTAATTGACAGAAAGCAAAAGTGATGAGAAACAAAACAAATTGGGGATAGAAACAGGCCATGAATTCACTTATGATACTTAGAAAGTATCATACATTTTATTTTGAATGACGCAAGCTTGTATTATTCTTCCTGCAAGCAATATTTGCTTCAAATGAGATGTGAAGCATGGCAAATGAATGTTATTTGAAACTTCTGTACAGTCATTAACTATCAGTTTAACATAGGAAATTATATCAGCATTTTGTTTGCATCTGGTTCATGGATTGCTTCTCTCATAGCTCCCGATGCTTTACATAGATTTTAAGTTGTAATTATTTTTTTATGAGTGTACAGCCTTACAAAAAAAATAAATTAGCGAGCTCATCACGATCTCGTTAAAGTAAATCAGAAATAGATAGCTAGAGTATTCCTTCCCAAATCAAATTCATGATTCATGCTTAGTTTGAGTTCAATTATATTACTTATTTTTAATGAAGTTTGTTTATATCTGTGCATAAGATTTGGCCAAGATCCACATTCTCTGCCAGATTAAGGGATTTGAACTGTGGCCCACCTGTCCAGACTCAAAACCATCTGGTCTCCATTTGTCATTCTGGAGGACAACCATCACACACACACACACACACACACACACACACACACACACACACACATTTTTTTTTCCAATAAACTTTGAGTGTCCTGTGTAAAATGACCTGGGGAAAGGAGAAGTTGTCATTGAACTATATCCCCAATTTCAGAGGGACCCTGAATTGCTCCAATTATATCAATATTGCCCCAATTATATTGACAGGAAGAGGAGGGAATATTGGGTATGATCCCTATCTTGAGATATATACATTAATAAATAATAAAAGTGCAATATAAATAATTGTGAGGTCCTTTGTGCTCTCTGAGCTCAGTGGTTTTCTTGCAGACATTTCATTACCTAACTAGGTAACAACATCAGTGCTAGGGTTAGGACTAGCACTAGTCTGGGGAATGAATCCTCTGCAAAACAACCCGACCAAGCTTAGAGAGCACCAATGACCCACAATCTTCCTCTTCCTCCTCTTCCTCTTCCACTCTACAAAACCCATTCACTTCTAGAACTGGATGTTACCAAGCTGGGTAGTGAACTGTCTGCAAGAAAATAACCAGGTTTAGAGAGCACCAAGGACCTCATAGTTCCACTGTGAACTGCAAATGTTCTTTTCTATTGGAAATGTATACAGTAGATGATAGATGGATGGATGGATGGCATGGCATGGCATGGGATAAGAGATTGAAGAGATTGATGGGATGGGTTGATAGATAAGAGAGAAAGAGAAAGAAAAAAGAAAGAAAGAAAAAAATGAAGCCCAGCCACACTGCAAAAGTGAGCTATTTACGTTTGAGATTCAGAACTTAATTAGTCCAGCTCCTGCTTTAATTTGATTTTCTCCTTGTGTGTAAGCATATTGGATTGAGAAAAAGCAGGTATAATGAAACCAAGTTTGCTGCAATTTGTGTTTGCAATGGTACAGACATTTACCATTGCTATTTAAAGACTTTGCTGGAGGAGGAGAAAGAAAGAGAAGGAGGGAGGGAGAGAGAAAGAGGTAGAGAAAGAGAGGGAGGGAGGGAGGGAGAGAGAGAGCGAGAGAGAGGGAGAGGGAGAATTCTTTGTCTGGAAGGAGATTTTGGCCTGTCAAACTATGTATGTCTTTATCCTTGTGGAGTTGGTGATGTAAGGACATTTATTGATTATGGCCTTTATGGCCCCAATTATAGTGAGATGATTGGTGGTCAGGGCTCAAAAATTGAACAAGCTTGTTGCAGTTGTGTTTCCAGCTGTTGCTTTTGTCCCGCTGTCCTTTAAACTTAGAAGGAAATACTCAGGTCCTTAGCTGTAGCTCTGTCTTTATTTGGTTTTAAATTAATCTTCTTCCATGTTCTTTTGATTATTCTGTTTTATAACTTTACCATCGGAAGAATTTCAGGGTTGTTTTCAAAGCATCAACCACAAGGAAGAAAGAAGGACCAGGGGTGATATGATAGCATTATTCTGAAATTTGAGGGGCTGTCCCCTCCCTTCCTTCCTTCCTTCCTTCCTTCCTTCCTTCCTTCCTTCCTTCCTTCCTTCCTTCCTTCCTTCCTTCCT